>JACEFZ010027486.1:635000-720701 GCA_014155875.1 Cepaea nemoralis
GATTTACAATTGCTGATTAACATAATTTTGTAATGATTAATTAAATTTAAAAGATGTAATGGAATTAATTTCATCTCCCTTTGAATTCAGGCTCCATGTTGTGACGTCAGTCGGAGTATTTTACTAAGACAAAGAAGGAGGTCATGGTGGGCTCGAAACCTGAACACGACCGTATAGGGTGCCTACTACACTATTAGCGTTGTAAATGTGAATTCAAGGACACAATAGAAATCGTAAAACGGCACGGTGTCATATTCAATATTTATAATTAACTAGCTGACCCGGCCCGGCTTCGCCCAGACCCTGGTGGGGAGCATCTCATTTAATTCATATAAGTAGTCATATAAGTTCTCGTTCCCGTTACCGACTATCTGTCTGACTGTCTGTCTGTCTGTCTGTCTGTCTGTCTGTCTGTCTGTCTGTCTGTCTGTCTGTCTGTCTGTCTGTCTGACCCGGCCCGGCTTCGCCCAGCCCCTGGTGGGGAGCATCTCATTTAATTCATATAAGTAGTCATATAAGCTCCCGTTCCCGTTCCCGACTATCTACTGTCTGTCTGTCTATTATTAGAAAGAGCACTTGAAAGATCTTTACATCTTCCCCCAACAATTAACTTGGGTAAATGGAGAGTCTTATTTAATTCATATTCGGCCCCTGCTCCCAGTCCCGTTCCCAAAAAAGACGACCCGGCCCGGCTTCGCCCAGCCCCTGGTGGGGAGCATATCATTTAATTCATATTCGGCGGAGGGATGAGGAGGGAGCAGGAGGAGACAGGAGGAGGGAGGAGTAGGAGGGAGGAGGATGGAGGAATGAGGGGAGAGGGAGGAGGTAGGAGGAGGGAGGAGGAGGAAGAGGGAGGAGGAAGGAGGATGAGAAGGGAAGAGGAGGAGGGAGGAGGAGGGAGAGGAGGAGGGAGAGGGAGGAGGAGGGAGAGGAGGAGAAGGGAGAAGGAGGAAGGAGGAGCGAGGAGGAGAGTGGAGGAAGAGCGAGGAGGAGGGAGGAGGAGGGAGGAGGAGGGAGGAGGAGGGGAGAGAAGGAGGAGGAGGGAGGAGGAGGGAGGGAGAAGGAGGAGGGAGGAGGAGGGGGAGGAGGAGGAGGAGAGAGGAGGCGGAAAGAGGAGGCGTAGGGAGAAGGAGGAGAGAGGAGGGGGAGGGAGAGGGAAGAGGAGGGAGAATGAGGAGGGGGAGGAGGAGGGAAAGGGAGGAGGAAGAGGAGGATGATGGAGGAGGAAGAGGGAGGATGAGGGTGGAGGGAGGAGGTAGAGAGGGGAGGACGAGGGAGGAGGTAGGAGGTAGAGGGAGGAGGATGAGGAGGGAGGAGGAAGAGGGAGACTGGAGGAGGAGAAGAGGGAGGAGGAGGGAGGAGAAGGAAGGATGGATGGAGGAGGGAGAAGGAGGGAGGAGGAGGGAGGAAAGAAAAAAAGGGAGGATAAGGAGGGAGGAGGAGGGAGAGGGAGGAGGAGGGAAGAGGAGGAGGAAGGAGGAGGGAGAAGGAGGAGGGAGAGGGAGGAGGGAAGAGGGGGGAGGAGGCAGGATGAGGAGGGAGAGGGAGGAGGAAGAGGATGAGAGAGGAGGAGGAGGGTGGAGGGAGGAGGTAGAAGGAGGAGGGAGGAGGAGAAGGAGGGAGGAGGAGGAGGAGGGAGGAGGAGAAGAGAGGAGGAGGGAGTTCGCCATTCCGAATTCATACTCGTCTAGGTTCTATGATTTCGGTCCTTCCATTGATTGTTTTTCCCTTCTACATGACTGTAGATAACTTCTTTACACATAAAAAGATGAATTGTTATTGACATTGCCGTGTGACGATTCTGTGTAGTCACGACATTTTCTTCGCTTCTCCTAGCGTTGTGGTTCAGGGATTCTTTGATCTCTTCTATTTACGTACGTATTTAGGGAGGGGGAGGAGGAGGAAGAAGAAATAAAAACTATGACAGTTGGCAGCGCGGGAATGAGAGGAAGACGTGTAGAAAATTTCATCTCAATCGGATGGACTGTTCGCGAACGCATAAAGGACAGACATACAGACATACAGACGGAGATTGCCTTTTATATATATAGATGTGTCACTCAGTGGCTCGTCATGTAATGTTAGAGTCAAAGTGTAGCATTGCAAACAGTTTCTCATAACTGATTTAACTCAACCGCTTGATTACAAGATAAATCAGTCCATTGATAATAAGCAGTCGACTTAGGCCACCGACACTCAGCAAGCAATTCTGTACCCGGACAATGTCAACTCGACTTGAACCACTCAAACTCAGCTAACCCATGACAGCTTGAGGACACACCTGTGTAATCTATATTGGGCCATGACACTTCCAAGTCAAAGTGTTCCTGCTGACATCTTAAAGTGGCGTTAACCACAGCTAACCCAATGTCCACCAATCAGTCATCTGTGTGTCCCACGAGCAGCCATCACTGGGACCCACGACTACACCACTATTCCCGACCCATGGCATTCGTTACTTTTCCTTGTGGAGCGCGTCACTGCTAGTTGTGCACCTTACAGATCAGCGTGTCCGATTTCGACTGGTATATGTGTAATGTTATCTTCTTCTACCTGCTCCGTGGCGAAGGGTTTACGGACGCAGTTCGTGATCCTGCATACCCGCGTTAGAAACACCGCTGCGGGCGATTTGGCAACGACCTTGTTGTGTTGGTTTTTTTACGAAATGATATGGGTGCTGGTCGTTCAGAAAGCAATGACAAACTACTGAACGTAAACTTGCCAAGAGATCACAACAGCAAAAATTGTTGGTGTTTACTGCACCGTCCTGTAAAGGATATGCAACTAACTCTTTTTAAAAAAATCTTTTTCTAGTCAAATTCCATCCAAGACAACAGCTACATCTTCCAATGGGTTAGTTTTAATGAAATAAACAAAACCTTATGAACGTTTCAACAAAATTCAAATCCCCTTCGTCGGGCACTCAAAAATAAAACATTACCTGTCTATGCTCTGTGTATTGTGTATTGTGTCCTAAATATAAATTTCCTCTCAATATAACTAATGTTTAGTGTATTTCATTAAGCCAGAACAATTGGAATCTCTATACAGTGCACACGTGGGAACCGCGGTAGCGCAGTAGCTAACAAGCACGCATGCCGGCCTTGGTGTCTTGGGTTCGAATTCTCATCGAGGCCTTCCAGATAGACCCAACCGAAAATAAATGCCAGGAAATGTCTAGGGAAGTAAGGACGGCCGACGTGATATTGACCACGTCATCTCCTTCAGCGGGCTGCCGATCGATCTATAAACATGTGTAGCTAGCACCATGTGTACAATTCGTCTCAAGAGTGTAAAAATGATTATTTACTTTCGTTTTACAGTTTCAGTGCAGGATTTACGTATAAGCTACACAAGCTATAGCTTGGGGCCCCCAAGAAAGTGCGGGTCCCAAAAAATATTGTCCGAGTGAGCAATTTGTCACTGACATAGAATATCTGGACTTATAAAGGGCCCCATATTTCAAATAGCTTAGGGCCTTATCAAGTCTAAATCCGACCCTGTACAGTTAACATATTATCAATCAATCAATAAGGTGCCGTCTCCACAATGAAGGTTGGCTGCAATGGATCTCCAGCACTGCTTGTCTTTCGCCCTGACTGTACATTCTGTCAGATTGCTGTTCGTGCATCTCTTGATGTTATCTTTCTACTTGTATCGTTGTCTACCTCTTGCTTGCTTGCTTTCAATCTTACCATCCAGAATGATTTCTGTCCACATTCCATATTTGTAAGTTCTTCTTCTTCTTCTTCTTCTTCTTCGTTCATCCAGAGTGTTTTTTTTCGGACGTGATTGCGTTGTGACTGTTTACAGCAAAGCTGCGTTCTTGCGCCGTTAGGCCGACTCATCCGACTTTTTTGGGCATTTGTTGACCGGGTTAACCTTCCCGGGGATTTGTAAGTTCTAGTGGATTAATATTATTAACACTCGCGATCCTGAAAAGTGCTTTGAGTTTCAACAGCAACTTGAAGACGCTTTCACTGATACACCAGAAAATTGTACAGTAAGTGAAAAGTGGTGTAAACTTAAGGAAACTCTTAATAAAACTGCCGTAGGGGTTTACGGCACCGTGGATCATAAGAGGCAGGACTGGTTTGAAGCAAACAACCAGACACTGCAGCCCTTGATTGATAAAAAGAAGATAGCTGTCTTAACAAACAAGGAAAGAACAACGCGTAACACTTTGAGTGGGCTGAAGCAAGCTAGGAATGATGTGCAAAAGGCTGCCAGGCAGTGTCCAAATGACTATTGGATCAAGTTATCTGAGTCCATTCAAAATGCAAGTGATAAGGGAAACATCAGAAGCATGTATGAACGGATAAAGAAAGCCTGTGGTCCAATGATCAAAAGAAGTGCACCATTGAAAACCTTGACTGGATAAATCATCACTGATAATAAACAGCAGATGGATATATGGGAAGTGCACTATTTGGAACTTTACTCAAGTGAGACAAACTAGCGGATGATGCCCTCAACGCCATAGAGGCCCTACCAACTCTTGACCACCTGGACATACTTCCCACCATAACAGGAGTTAGGTGTGCTATAAATGAACTTGCATCTGGCAAGGCTCCAGGTAAGGATGGGATTCCAATAGAGGTTATCAGGAGTGGGCAAGACACACTCACTCTACAGATCCACCAGCTAACAGAGCTATGCTGGCGAGAAGGACAAGTCCCACAGGATTTCAAAGATTCAAGCATCATAACACTGTACAAGAACAAGGGCGATCGGAGCGACTGCAACAACTATAGGGATATCTCACTTCTGTGTATAGTTGGAAACGTATTTGCCAGAATTGATCTGCTCAGACTTCAAGTCCTAGGAGATCAAGTCTACCCCGAATCACAGTGTGGCTTTCAACAGAACCGGTCTACCATTGATATGATATTCTCATTGCGACAAATGCAAGAAAAATGCCGTGAACAGAATCAACCACTGTTTATTGTCTTCATCGACCTCACAAAGGCATTTGATTTGGTCAGTCGTGAGGGTCTGTTCAAGGCACTAAAGAAGATTGGCTGCCCACCAACTCTTCTGTCCATTGTGGAATCGTTCCACACAGGCATGAAGGGTATAATCAAGTTTGATGGTGCAACTTCTGAAGAGTTTGAAATCAAGAGTGGAGTTAAGCAAGGTTGTGTACTAGCTCCCACCCTCTTTGGAATATACTTTTCACTTCTACTGAAATATGCCTTTCGTGATCAGGATGGTGGTATATACATTCACTTCACGCTCAGATGGCGGCCTCTACAATGCTCAGAGATTGAAGGCCAAGACCAAAATTAGGAGGATACTGATCAAAGAGTTGCTTTTTGCAGATGATGCTGCGGTTACGACCCACTCAGGGGAAGAATTACAATGTCTACTATCTGCATTCTCAATGCTTGTTCTGAATGTGGTTTAACAATTAGCAAAAAGAAGACACAGATTATGTCACAAGGTGCACATGGGGTACCATCAATCTTTATTGACGACGCCGAACTAGAGATGGTAGACCATTTTACATATCTAGGATCAGTGGTAAATAGCAAATTATCCCTAGATCAGGAAATCAACATCCGGATTGGTAAGGCAGCAACAACAATGAACAGGTTAAGAAAAGAAGTTTGGGAGAACAGGAAGCTTACTGCCAAAACAAAAGTCCTTGTCTATCAAGCCTGTGTCCTTGGTACTCTTCTTTATGGCAGTGAAACCTGGACAACTTACTCACACCAAGAGAAACGTTTAAACAGCTTTCATATGCGGTGTCTGCGAAGAATTCTTGGTATTAAGTGGCATGACAAAATCACAAATACTGAAGTATTGGAAAGATCAGGTTGTGTGACGGTTTATTCCATGCTCAGCCTTTGTAGACTTAGATGAATAGGACATGTTAGGAGGATGGATGATGGTAGAATACCAAAGCTCCCCCGATGTGTCTCCACCTTGCCGTGGTGGGGGAGCTTGCGTGTCCCATCGACCCCATGTGCTTGCCGATGGATGAAAACTACATATCGTACAGCTTATGGGATAGGGGCCAGACTAAGAGAGACACAACCTGCTGCTCTGCAGGTAGACTGAGGATAGCAGTCAAACTTTTACATCAGGCGCACGAAGGCAGAAGTTCTGGGTCCGGACAATAATCTAAGGCTCTCTGTCGAGGGTTTAGGCTAAAGGCCTCTAAGCCACAAACCCTCAGATGTGAGAGCCGGGCCGATACCCACCTACCGAAAAATAGAGGTGGCATACTGAGCACGCTACATGCCCAGTTCTGATACTTGTTCGAAGGCTCTCAGCTGGGGGATATGATGGATTCCCGGATGAGAGGGCCTGGCCGTTTCTCGTTCACTGCTGCACGGAGGTAAGGTGCTGAGCCGGCAGCACATGTAGCCTACCTCGTGAGCGAGTACTAAAATGCAGAAAGTGTCCCAGTCGAATGAAATGGCTACGAAAACTGTCTGTATCTAACTCATAGAGTGTAGACAAAAGTGAAAAAAACGTCTCAATAACACGAAATGGAACGCACGGCTAGCGAATCCATTGCGTGGTCCGAAGTCAAAAGCAAAGCTTACCGAGTGGATGTCGCCCGCAGTCTGACCGTTCCTGGTGTGTGCTTGAGCGACCAGTGGCAAGCGAGATGCCCAACACATGGAAGTGAGGAACTAAAGCAGCCATGAGCAGGACGTCGCAACTCCTTGGGTGAGCCCAGTCTCAGAGCAATATGTGCCGGCTCTGCAATTATGGAAGCCTCCTTGGATAGCCTTGGAAGGCCCATGGTCTGCCCCTGCCTTCCCTTGAGGGTTAACCGTGATGTCGATGATCGTTCTATCTTGACCAGCTGAGATGTGGGCGACATCACAACAATAAGTCTAACGTGCCTCGAAACCCGAGGAAGGCTAACCTCATTAAAAAATGCCCGCTGAAGTCGGAAGTGCCAGTCCTACGGGTGGCAAACTAAAAATTGGCACTACGCATTTACGTCCGAGTGAAATGTCTCGTCCGAATTTCTCTCGTGCTAGGAACAGCTCTACCTAGTTTCCAAATGCCGCTCTTGTTCGGAACAGCTCTGACTAGGTAGTTTTCCGAATGCCCAACGTGTCTGGAACAGCTCTGACGGACACAACGACAAGCACATGTCCGAAAAACTCGCTGAGTGGATATTGACTGCAGACCAATCTGGTCTGTGCGGGAACGGCCCGGGGCGAACGAAATACCCAATATATTGAAGTGAGGAATTAAAGCAGCCATGAGCAGGACGTGACGATTCCCTCGGTGAGCCCAGCACCAGGGCGCTATGTGCTGGTCCTGCAATTATGGATGGCGGAAAATGCCATGGATTGTCCCTGCCTTCCTTTGAGGGACGACCGTTGTCTTCGACCGTTCCAATCTGGCCAGTTGGGTTGTGGACAGTACCGCAAACAGTGAGAGTCTCCCAGGAATGCTACCTGGTCAAAAAAAGCACGCTAAAGCCGGTTGTGTTGGCCTACGGGTTTCGGCAAAAGGGCGCACAGACACACCACAATGACATCTGAAAAAACATTCCGGATGAACGCAAGGAAGAGAAGAATACCAAAGGACATCTCTTTTGGTGGATTATAGATGGGTAAGAGATCTCAGGGTTGGCCTCTACTACGATACAAAGATGTGTGTAAGCGGGACATGATTGATACAGGCATTGATAATGCACATTGGGAGCAAGTCGCCGCTGAACGTGTTGCATGGAGGGCAAATATCAGAAATTGAATAAAGACAAAGGAGAAATCTTTGCAGATAAGTCACACACCGAGCGTGTGAGACGTAATATGGTGCATGATGGTGGAAATGACCATGTGTTCACATGCAACCACTGTGGATGTACATTTACAGCGTGAATTGGCCTTATCAGTCACATTCACTATAGCCATGGGTAGTAGTTATTTTGCCTTTTTGAAGCGCAAATTATCGTCTGTCAAGACGGCAAGGTGCCAATATATATATATAATAAATATAGTGGATTAGAGATCTGGCTGAAGAGGATATTCTTTTATGGGTCTAGTTGGTTGTGCACTTGTTCATCGGCGATACCACGCCTTCATTTGGAGGCGACAGATAGAATTCTGGTGTGGCCACATGTTATGTGTATTCAACACTACTATACAGCAGAGACGCCTGGACAATGAACAGGCAATTATAAAATAGAATGGAGGCTCTGGAGACGCGGAAATACAGAAGAATGTGTCGTATTTCATGGAAACAAAATTAATAAAATTCAAAGGTTCTAGAAAAAACTGGGATTGACAAAAGAGTTGGAAGAAATGTTTTTAAAAAAGAGGCAAGTGAAATATTTCGGCCACGTTAAAAAAAAAAAAAAAATAGGTGGCTTAAAAGTCGAGAGGGTCGACTTCATTGCACCGGATTTTATCCCTTATGGCTCGGTCTCTTTCCGCAGCGTGGAAAGCGTCACACAAAGCACGAGCTCCGTAGCTCTAGCGACGACCCACAGGGGTCTCCGAAAAATTTCACTCGTGAACCGAAGGACACGGCCCCGAATCGAACCCACAACCTTCGGAGCCCTAGTCAAACGGCTTGACCACTTCGCCACGGAGACTCGTTCGACTCGTTAAGAGACTCGTTACTCGTTAAGAGTAGCAAGGTCCTATTTTTGTGAGTATCACAGCCTGTGATTCTGAGATGAGCAGCAAATAATTTTTTTTTATTTTCTCTTCATTGTTCTCATTCCCCCCCCCCCCCCTCCATCTTTTTATACTTCTCATCTCGTTCTTATGCCATAATGTAGTCACTCTTCTCCATTATTATATGTTGTGTTTTGTGTATGCATGTGTTTGCTGACGAAGGCTACTTGCCGCAGCATCCTGTATGTTTCGTAATTATGTTCTGTAAAGCTGCATTACTTTGTGTTATTTTATATTGTTTACGTTAAAAGACATAAGACTCTTATAAAAACCACACTAGATGGTAAGGTTGAAGGCAAGCGAAGAAGAGGTAGACAACGATATAAGTTGTAAAGTAACATCAAGAGATGGGCGAATAGCAATCTGACAGAATGTACAATCAAGGCGAGAGACAGGCAGAGTAGAGGTCCATTGCAGCCAACCTCCATTATGGAGACGGCACCCGTGTCCGCCACACTACAGCTTTCATTTCTATATTGTTTATATTGTCAGAATAGGACAAGCAAAAACTGGATTCTATCAAATGAAAAACGTTTTGTGCAATAAGTCATTGACCTTGAAAGTTAGAAAAAGAGTTCGTGCATGTTACATAGAACCAATTTTAACATACTGTTGTGAATCCTGGACAATTCGTAAACAAGCGAATAAAATTCCATGAGGTCTTATAGAAGAATGCTGAGAATTAATTGGACAGCCAAAATAAGCAATCTGGGCGTTTTGGGGGGAAGCTGAATCGCAAAGGCAACTTATCCAAAACATCAGAAAGAAACGGTCATCGTTTTTTGGCCACGTTATAAGAAGACACAAACTTGAACATGTGACAACCGGAAAGATTTGCGGAAAGAGAGATAGAGGAAGACAGCGTGAGAAGATTCTTGACAGTCTTGTGTCATGGCACGGAAGGGAGTCAACACACGAATTGATCCATGACGTCGGAGATCGTAATTTGTGGAGAGGCATGATTGCCCACGCCAGCCGGCAAGGCACTGGATAATGATGATGATTGTCTAGCACAGTGGTTCTCAACCTTTTTTGGCCCATGCACCCCTTTACTATATGTTCAGAACGTCATTCCCCCCCCCCCCCCACCTTTTTTCGTATTTCCTCCCCATAAATTCCCCCCTCCTCTACACGGTATGCGTAAAAGTGGAATCTAAATTTAACAACACATACTAGAACAAGTCTAGACATCTACATAAAACGTGATTTGCGGTCCTTTTTTAATGTTGCATATCCCTTACAGGACGTTGCAGTCAACACCATCATTTTTCAGCTGTTGTTAATGAACTAGGCAAGATTACGCTCAGTAGTTTGCCATCGCTTTCTGGGCGACCGGCTCACATACCCCCGTAAGTTACCAGAGCGGCGCGAACCGCAGCCGATTATCGCGCAGCTGCGTTTCTCACGAGAATATACGGGATTATGGAGAAAGACGTTAACACCTACTCCAGGGAGATCGGCGGGTTTACTTATATTATAAAACGAATTTCAGAAGGGCGAGAAATACAGAACCGTAATGTAAGGAGGGAAAAACAATATCAAGTAATCGGTTCTTGTATTAACGCGATCTTGAAATAATCTTAATCCCCCCCCCCCCCCCCAACCCTAAAATTCGTCTCCACCTGTTGTGAACCACTGGTCTAGAATGTTCTCTCATTTATACTTTCTTCCTTCCTTTCCTTCAATGAATATCACTCAAAACCTGTTAAATTATTTCTCATACTATTTCTAAGGCTCAATAGTTCCAGAGTTCTACTTCTTCTTATGTTCGCTTGCTGCAACTCCAGAGCTTCAGAGAGAGAGAGAGAGAGAGAGAGAGAGAGAGAGAGAGAGAGAGAGAGAGAGAGAGAGAGAGAGAGAGAGAGGAGGAGGAGATGGGTTAAAATTTAGTGTAAGAACAGGAAGGTTTGTTTCGGAGCGTGTTGTTTATAAACAGTACGACTTTTTAAGTGTGAAGTAAACATTAAAATTATGAAACAATTCCAGCTGTCTACCAGTCTACCACCTCACTCCACGTCTTCTACTTCTTGTGATGGCTGATGTCTGAAAGTCTAAATAATGATCCAGATCACGTAGTAATAATATATTAATATGTTGCTCACGCGGCTTAGTCACTTACTATCAGTGCAACAGTATGCATATTTATTTTACTACTTACAGTCAGCATGTGACGTACCCAAATAAACAATAATAATTAATTAATACATTATTACATGTCTATTAAATACTATATCAATATTACTTTAATTAGTTATTAGTAGTACTAAACTAAAAAGTTTAAGTGAGAAATTAGAAGTTCGCACATCACAACAGACTGAACAGAAGCATGACAGCAAAAGAATGGAGAATTGCGGAAGAAACAGCACAGCCTTTAGTTGTAAGTAAAGCTGCCTCATCTCATTCCGTAACCCAGAATGTGAGTGGGGAGGGGTGTCATGTCGTGATGGAAGCATCGGTAATCAGTCCTCCATCATTGTTCTCTGTACACAGCAAGAAATTAAATGGGTTGATCCTAGCCACTTTCGTAACATTTTCTGAATTGCTTTTTAATTATGCAACTTGCATAGTTGGATACCTCTTGAAAAAACAAATCCAACGATACCTTATTCAAGTCTGTTGGTCAATTCTAATCTGAGATATTAATGTTTGTGTGTCACTTTATCATTTAATATGAACAAAGAGGAAAATACTATTTGAACCCTTTGACAAAGTGTGACTTATACACACTCACACCACTGTTTTTAAACACCGGGACTGTTTCCGGATCCGGTCAGGGATATGCACTACTGACGAGCTCAAATGAGGGCGAAACTCGAGTATAGTGCTTCCATATTGGCGTGGATAGGCCTTAGGTTCATACCAGAATGCGATCGGCGTTGCCAGTAGTGGGTTGTGCTCAATATTTAAATTTCAAATCCCGAAACAACCACATAATCAATTGATTATTGCTCACTGGATTTAGGAGGCCTGGTGTTCCTTGCCAGTGAGAAGTCCTGATCGTTCGGGTCCCATCGATTGACGGACGTCGGTCGCGGCGATTGGGCAATCTTGAGCATAGCCTACGATGGGTAGCGTTGTGATGTTCTGTTGTGATAATTTGGTGTGTTCAGTGTGTGCCGCGTGGTTACACACCCGCTTCACACGCGTGATCCGGGACTGTTTCCGGATCCGGTCAGGGATATGCACTACTGACGAGCTCAAATGAGGGCGAAACTCGAGTATAGTGCTTCCATATTGACGTGGATAGGCCTTAGGTTCATAACAGAATGCAATCGGCATTGCCAGTAGTGGGTTGTGCTCAATATTTAAATTTCAAATCCCGAAACAACCACATAATCAATATATATATATATATATATATATATATATATATATATATATATATATATATATATATACACACCCACACTTACACATAGATATATACACTGACCACGTCATGCTGTTATGACGTCAGAATGCATGAGCTGTCTGTCAGTGCAAGGCCACCAGCGTAGATTCATTTTGACCAGAGAAGTCCCATTAAAAAGTTGCAAAATTATCAACGATCTGGTCCGTGTAGAGTGATGAAAAATTACACATAAATCCAATAATGGGTGTTGAATGTAAACATGCATCCATTATCATTGTAGTCGCTCTGAATTTTCCATAATTATATTAAATGGTCATAGCCAGAATATGACAAGGAAAACTGCCATCTCCCGCCATTGAAATATCACATTACAGCATCCGATCTTCATAATTTCAGTGTAAGATTGATTGCCAACTTAAATGTTCAAAAATTATAAACTACATGTGCAAATGGATGCTAAATTGAATAATACATAGTAGAACAATGTATCACGTCTCATAAAACGGTATTTACGGGTTTACTTACCACTTAGAATAGACAGCCTGGTTCTCTGGTGTAACAAGGATTCCAAAAGCGTGAGAAATACAGAACATAAAGCATGGAGGGAAAAACTGTATCGAGTAATTGGTGTCTGTTTTAACGCGATCTTGAAATAATCCGGGAATTTAACATCTCATGTGTGCTTAACCTCCTCAGATTGGAGTCACAAAATATATGTTGCCGAAAAAAGCCAAAAATATATTCCGGATAAATTTGGTGATCTAGAATTGTAGGGGCTAGGTTGAACTTCACAGGGCCTTAGCTGCAGTAAAGTACTAAAGTAAAGATACAATGAGTAAACCAACAAAAGTGGAAAGGTGAATTGGTCAGATTTATGCACACAAAAAGACAAAATCACTTCAGGTCCTGGAGACAATGATATCCTTGAACACAAAAATCAAACTACTATGGGCTCTGCAGATCAACTGACAGGAAGTGACTTAGTGGTAGAGTGTAAGCTAAAAAAAGTAATTATGGGTGGCTGGAGGTAAATCCCCCCTCCCCCCACCACACACACACACACTTAGGCCTGAAATACTTAGGTGTACCCCAATAAATAAACTTGGTCTTGGTTGTAGAATTTTACTTTAGTTTACAGCTAAATTTGACAGATTACTTAAATAAGAAATATTTAACACAATATTTCAAATGAAAACAAACATTGTAACTAATTACTGACCATATATTTGCTTCTATGAAATTTATATATATATATATATATATATATATATATATATATATATATATATATATATATATATATATATATATATATGCTTTCCGGCATGGCACATGATTGATTGATTGATTGATATGTATATATATCCATATGTACATAATGGGACCAATTCCTCATTGGGTTATATTTTTTTACAGTGGCCGGTGTTCCCAGGTTGAGCCAATCTAAAATTAGTACCAGGAAATGTCTTGGGAAGAAAAGACAGCAGGCATGATACTAACCACAGTGCTGATGGGTTTATTAGAATATGGGTCTAGCACATATACCCAAGGATCCTTAAAGCATGTGAAAGGTTCCTTTACTTATTACTTTCATTTGGAAGTTTTCAAGCAAACATCTCCTTTTGTTGTTTAGCATGGTTTTACTTGTATAATGGAAATAACTCCTTTTAATATCACAGGAGTCCCTTATTAGGGGACATATTTAGATGTATCTTATTAGGGGGATCTCCGGGGCGAAGGGGTTACGGACGCAGCTCGTAATCTCGCATACCTGAGTTCGAAACACAGCTGTGGGTGGTTTGGCAGCAGACCGCCTTACATTGGATTTTTAAATGAAATAGTATGGGTGCCGATCATCCAGAAAGCAATGGCAAACTACTCAACGTAAACTTGCCCAGGAATCACGAACAGCCAAAAAATGCTAGGGTTGACTGCTACGTCCTGTAAAGGATATGCAGCTAACTTTTTTGGTATGGAAACACTGTCAGTGAGCTTACTACTGCCACTACTGACTCATGTATTACCTGGGTAGAGAATAGTAACACTGTAACTTACCATGCATGTCATAAGAGGTGGCTAAGGAGGGTTGGGATGGGGTTGGCAACCTTATCCTGTAAAAAACTGTAACTGCAAAATCCAACCAGCCATGAATATGTCAACAATGGGCTTGATGTGAGATGATTGTAGGTTGGTGCTCCATTGGGATATGAAAGAAGAAGATGAAGAAGATGGCTGCTGCTGCTGATACTGCTACTACTACCACTTCCAGAAGAAGAATATATTTCATACTTTATATTTTGCTTCATTTTGTATGTGTGATCATGGACCTAAGCAACTACATGGCTGATCAGGGTACTGATTGCACCATGCACCACCCAACATGACTTATGACATGATATGTTGCTTCAACAAAAGATATAGGAATGAAATTATAGGACATCAGTCTGTTACAATTTATAGTAGTTTAACAGATACTTCCTGTCTGTGTTTTCTTTAGTCAGTCATCCTGCCAGTGCACAATGCAGCGAAATGGCTGCATGAATGTCTTACGTCCGTGCAGCAGCAGAGTTACAAAGAGCCTTTGGAAATAAGCATATTTGATGATGCTAGTACAGTAAGTATATTGCATCACATTGTGGATAAATATACAATGGTATTGATAGATGGGTGTTTCGGTACAAGTGTTATAGTGTGAACATTTGAAACATTGAGAATTTTCTCTCATGTAGCAGCAGAAAGCAGTGGCATGCAAGAGACAACATTGCAGTTATAGTCATATTTCAAGCGAACCAAAGAAAAATATGTGTATTGATGTTGTGCCATAGGTTCTTAATATTGTTTAACCTCTCCATTGTTATGATCAGTCTTAATATTATTTAACCTCTCCATTGTTATGATCAGTCTTAATATTGTTTAACCTCTCCATTGTTATGGTTAGTCTTAATATTGTTTAACCTCTCCATTGTTATGATCAGTCTTAATATTGTTTAACCTCTCCATTGTTATGATCAGTCTTAATATTGTTTAACCTCTCCATTGTTATGAGTCAGTCTTAATATTGTTTAACCTCTCCATTGTTATGGTCAGTTTACACCTGACTTCTGTTGAACAACCCCGTTATTGTTGACAGTGGAGCCCAGATATTCACAATTTGCCACATTTTACAATGTTCCATTTTTGCTTATGATATTTGCTTGGCATGTTGATTTTGTCCTTGGATATTGTGTGTATATGTGTGCTTTAGTCCCGAAAAAGCTTTTTATTGTTACTATGTCTTTTAACAGACAAAAGTACAGACTTAGGGGCATCAAATAATGATTCAGAATTTCTTGGCCACATACAGTATTCCTCTGGTTCGGCAGACACCCTCTCCCAACATGGCTCCCTGTGATTTTTGGCTATTCCCTAAGCTAAAAAGGGTCCTGATTTGAATCACGAGAAGACATTATTCAGAGTGTGATGGCCACACTGCACTGCATTCCCAAAGAGGCCTTCCAGAAATGCTTCCAATAATGGCAGGAGAAGTGTGTACGGTCTTAAGGAGAGTACTTTGAAGGTGATTGTGTTTTCATACCTCCAGGGGAGTAATTATATTTTTTCTGACCAAAGGTCCTACACATTGTGAACAAAGCTCATACATTAGTTGTGAAATTATCATGTTATTTACACAAATCTCTGCAATCTTTTTCATGTCCAGGATGCCAGCAAAGATATATTAGACAGTTGGCAGAGGTCTATTCAACTTGAGGGCACAAGCTTTACTGTTGTCATTTCAGGTCACACTGGAAAACCAAAGGGAGGTTTGTATAGCACATTACTTTGTGTATTGTGTTTGCTTGTGAGTTTTGTTTGTCCTGTAAACTTGTCAATAGTCAGAACTTTAGCATCGTAATTTTACACAACAGTGGTCTTGGGTTCAATCCGCATCAGGGCAGTTTTTGATTGTTTTTTTTTAAAAACATACCTGGGCTATCAGGTGAACCCAGCCTAAAATGGGCACTGGGAAATTTCGTGGGAAGTAAAGCACATGGGCGTTCCAAGCTTTTTGCCCTTGTCTGAGAAGGCTAGACTGTCTGATCTGATACTCCAGGATCAGAGGGAGTATACAATTCTATTCCTTATTTTTGTGAAAATCCAAATTGTCAATGTCATAAGAAGCTACCTCATCTGCTTAAGCCACATGCTGTAATTAACATCTACACCCACTAGCCTTCTACCTCTCTTACCATAGTTAAAGATGTGCTTTTTTTTCTCCCAATAATTTCTTATACTGTGCATTTTCTAGCAGAGCTTCACGAGACTATTAGTTTATCTGTAAAGTTTGTTGGACTGTCATTAGTCATTGCATTAAATGTCTTTTGGTTCTTTCCTCAGTTGGGTTTGCTAAGAATAGAGCTATAGACCAGAGCTCAGGACAATACCTTTGCTTTCTTGATGCAGTAAGTTTATTTAGGCACTTATACACACATAGAAAAACACAAGAGTACATGTGCAGACAGAGAGAGAGAAACTAAAAGGAAAGGGGAGGCCAGCATGGTCGAATGGATAAGAGAGCTTGCTCTTAAACTTTTGATGATCTGATACCGAGGTAGCAGGTTCAGCCGCTTCATTGATCAGTTGAACAAAAATGTTCTCGTCCTTGACTTGTGGACGTAAATTATAAGTACCTCAGAAGTCAGAGTGAATTCGCCTGATGGCGAGGGACATTGTAATAGGATAAAGCTATTTCATACGCAAACATCAGTGCAGTACACTAAACAGTAGCAGCACGTGCTTGGGCTACGCTTGAGTTCAAAGTAAGCGAACGCCAAAAAATAAACACGTAGGGCATATTGCGCAACAGGGGCTAACCCAATATTTGTATAGAGTAATCAGCACTTGAGGGGTGGTGTGGTGAGGGGTGGTGTGGTGAGGGGTGATGTGGTGAGGAGTGATGTGAGGAGTGATGTGGTGAGGAGTGAGGAGTGATGTGGTGAGGGGTGATGTGGTGAGGAGTGATGTGGTGAGGGGTGATGTGGTGAGGAGTGATGTGGTGAGGGGTGATGTGGTGAGGAGTGATGTGGTGAGGAGTGATGTGGTGAGGAGTGATGTGGTGAGGAGTGATGTGGTGAGGGGTGATGTGGTGAGGAGTGATGTGAGGGGTGATGTGGTGAGGGTTGATGTGGTGAGGAGTGATGTGGTGAGGGGTGATGTGGTGAGGAGTGATGTGGTGAGGAGTGATGTGGTGGGGAGTGATGTGGTGAGGGGTGATGTGGTGAGGAGTGATGTGAGGAGTGATGTGGTGGGGAGTGATGTGGTGAGGGGTGATGTGGTGAGGAGTGATGTGGTGAGGGGTGATGTGAGGGGTGATGTGAGGAATGATGTGGTGAGGGGTGATGTGGTGAGGAGTGATGTGGTGAGGAGTGATGTGGTGAGGGGTGATGTGGTGAGGGGTGATGTGGTGAGGAGTGATGTGGTGAGGAGTGATGTGGTGATGTGGTGAGGAGTGATGTGGTGAGGAGTGATGTGGTGAGGAGTGATGTGGTGGGGAGTGATGTGGTGAGGGGTGATGTGGTGAGGAGTGATGTGGTGAGGAGTGATGTGGTGAGGGGTGATGTGGTGAGGAGTGATGTGGTGAGGAGTGATGTGGTGAGGAGTGATGTGGTGTGAGGGGTGATGTGGTGAGGAGTGATGTGAGGAGTGGCGTGGTGAGGGGTGATGTGAGGAGTGGTGTGGTGAGGAGTGATGTGAGGAGTGGTGTGGTGAGGGGTGATGTGGTGGGGAGTGATGTGGTGAGGGGTGATGTGGTGAGGAGTGATGTGAGGAGTGATGTGGTGAGGAGTGGTGTGAGGGGTGATGTGGTGAGGAGTGATGTGAGGAGTGGTGTGGTGAGGGGTGATGTGAGGAGTGGTGTGGTGAGGGGTGATGTGGTGAGGAGTGATGTGGTGAGGAGTGATGTGGTGAGTACCACACTGGCCGCCTGTACTTCCCAAGACATTTCTGTTTTCCACTTTAGGCTGGGTTAACCTGGGAGCCCAGGTCAATGTTCAATCTGTCTTGATACGCATTCAAACCCATAACCACCAAGTGTGCTAGTCCCTGTGCTGCCACGGCTCTCAAGAGAGCAAGTAAATCATGCATAGAAAGAGCACAAACAACAGGTGGCATTACACCTGCAGTCTACTCATGGGCATAAAGTATAGTGTCAATTGTCAACACAGCCTGAAATTAAGTGAGGGAAAGATGGGCCAACTATTCCCCTGCACATTCAGGCCTACAAAATGTGATGTCCTTAACACATTACTGTCTGTCTGTCTGCTCGCTCTCTCTCTCTCTCTCTCTCTCTCTCTCTCTCTCTCTCTCCTCTCTCTCTCTCTCTCTCTCTCTCTCTCTCTCTCTCTCTCTCTCTCTCTCTCTCTCTCTCTCTCTCTCTCATAGCATATATTTAATGTATATGCTACCTCTGAAGTCGGAGTGGGTTTACCTGATGGCGAAGGTCACTGTTAATAGGTAAAGCAAATCCACACGCAAAATTCAGTCCAGCATTTACTAGAGTAGGACTTAATGAAGTAGGACAATACCAACCTATTAAGAGAGGTGTTAGGCAGGGATGTGTAATGTCTCCAGATCTTTTTTCCCTATACAGTGAAAATATTTTCAGAAATGTAGAAGACCTAAATGGAATCAGCATTGGAGGACGAAACATAAATAACATTAGATATGCAGATGATACAGTATTGATTGCAGACAATGCACAGGATCTGCAACAATTAGTAGACGCTGTGGTTGTACACAGTGAGCAGCTGGGGTTGGAATTAAATTGTAGGAAGACACAGGTTATGGTCGTCACTAGGAAGAACGAAGTACCACAATGTAATATACAAGTAAATGGGAATATTCTTCAACAAGTGAATCGGTTCAATTATCTCGGAACGGTCATAACATCTGATGGCAGATGCCTTGAAGAGATTAGAACAAGAATCGCCATTGCGAAAGTAGCCTTTAGCAAGATGAAAAAACATTCTGACCAATAAAATGATGTCAATTGAAACGAGAAAAAGAGTGTTGAGGGGATACATAGAGCCTGTTCTTTTGTATGGATGTGAAACTTGGACAATGTGCAGTCAAGCAGAAAAACATCTGATGGCTGCAGAAATGTGGTTTCTGAGGAAAATGCAAAGAATACCATGGACAGATAGAAAAACCAATGACCAAGTACTACAAGAGACAAATGAAAATCGTAGATTGATTAGAGAAATTAGACGTTGACAGTCAAAATTTTTTGGACATGTTATGAGAAGAAATGGACTGGAGAACTTAGTGACAGCTGGCAAGATCGAAGGGAACAGACCAAGAGGAAGACCGAGAGGAAAATACCTGGATGGCTTGGCCACATGGCATGGACGAGACAGGAACACTGAGCTGATCCACGACTCTGGTGATCGAGTGAAATGGCGAATCATGACCGCCCACGCTTTCCGGCATGGCACATGATTGATTGATTTACTAGAAGTGGTGTGTCTGGACCACGCTTGAGTTCACAGCGAGAGAGCACATCCCCCCCCCCCCCCAAATGTATACGTTAAATGATATGCTTAATTTTACTGTTATTTTGTTAGGATGACGTCATGCATACAGATCGAATTCAATACCAGCTGCAAGCTGCACAAATGGATACTATGCAGTTAAGTAGAGGCTGATTTACTATTCACAGACTGTCCTTACTCAGTGATCTTTATAGTCATGGGTGTAAAATGTGTAAATTGTCCCTTGCAAGAAATCAACACAACATGAAATTAAGTGAGGGTAAGATGAGCCAGCTATTCCTCTGCACATTCATGCCTACAAAATGTGATGTCCCTGTCACATTACAGACCCATAACAGACTTTTCCTGTATGTGTGCAATGGAACAGTTAACTGAACTTTTTTCATTGGCAAATATGTTCTCGGTTATGTCGGGTATTTATGTCAGTACCGACACAAATACCCGTAGTACATAAGAGAATTAGCAAGTGCAGCAGTTCATAGCAATATAAAATGAAATAGGTATGTGTGGTTGTACACAGTGAGCAGCTGGGGTTGGAATTAAATTGTAGGAAGACACAGGTTATGGTCGTCACTAGGAAGAACGAAGTACCACAATGTAATATACAAGTAAATGGGAATATTCTTCAACAAGTGAATCGGTTCAATTATCTCGGAACAGGTCATAACATCTGATGGCAGATGCCTTGAAGAGATTAGAACAAGAATCGCCATTGCGAAAGTAGCCTTTAGCAAGATGAAAAACATTCTGACCAATAAAATGATGTCAATTGAAACGAGAAAAAGAGTGTTGAGGGGATACATAGAGCCTGTTCTTTTGTATGGATGTGAAACTTGGACAATGTGCAGTCAAGCTGAAAAACATCTGATGGCTGCAGAAATGTGGTTTCTGAGGAAAATGCAAAGAATACCATGGACAGATAGAAAAACCAATGACCAAGTACTACAAGAGACAAATGAAAATCGTAGATTGATTAGAGAAATTAGACGTAGACAGTCAAAATTTTTTGGACATGTTATGAGAAGAAATGGACTGGAGAACTTAGTGACAGCTGGCAAGATCGAAGGGAACAGACCAAGAGGAAGACCGAGAGGAAAATACCTGGATGGCTTGGCCACATGGCATGGACGAGACAGGAACACTGAGCTGATCCACGACTCTGGTGATCGAGTGAAATGGCGAATCATGACCGCCCACGCTTTCCGGCATGGCACATGATTGATTGATTTACTAGAAGTGGTGTGTCTGGGCCACGCTTGAGTTCACAGCGAGAGAGCACATCCCCCCCCCCCCCCCAAATGTATACGTTAAATGATATGCTTAATTTTACTGTTATTTTGTTAGGATGACGTCATGCATACAGATCGAATTCAATACCAGCTGCAAGCTGCACAAATGGATACTAATGCAGTTAAGTAGAGGCTGATTTACTATTCACAGACTGTCCTTACTCAGTGATCTTTATAGTCATGGGTGTAAAATGTGTAAATTGTCCCTTGCAAGAAATCAACACAACATGAAATTAAGTGAGGGTAAGATGAGCCAGCTATTCCTCTGCACATTCATGCCTACAAAATGTGATGTCCCTGTCACATTACAGACCCATAACAGACTTTTCCTGTATGTGTGCAATGGAACAGTTAACTGAACTTTTTTCATTGGCAAATATGTTCTCGGTTATGTCGGGTATTTATGTCAGTACCGACACAAATACCCGTAGTACATAAGAGAATTAGCAAGTGCAGCAGTTCATAGCAATATAAAATGAAATAGGTATGTGTGGCTCCCACAAGAGAGAGGAAAGAGCGAGAGAGAGAGGAAGAGAGAGAGAGAGAGAGATAAACACAGACACAGTGTACGTACTTCAAATCTCAGTCTTGGTGAACAAAAGTCACAGTAGGAAAATGAATAATAACATAAATGAATAACTAAAAAACATAAAAGAATATAATAAATACTAAATAGGTTTATCAAATACACAATGAATAAGCTAATCCTAACACAATGAATCCAATGTTTCAATCCCAGATCTGCTTCAGGAACAGTACAAACAGTTGTACTTCATATGGGATACATTCGCAAGTATTTTCCATCAAACAGTAAATGACTGAGAAATCATCTGGATATTATTCCCCCTGAGGTCATCATGGTCAAATGTATAAAAATATGTGTTCTTAAACATCCAGTGTGCTGATGCCGAGGTAAGGGGTTCAACCCCTACACCGGACAGTTGGACTAAACTGTTTATCTCTCGTTTTAGACTTGGGGACATAAATTACAAGTACCTCTTGAAGTCGGAGTGGATTTGCCTGATGGCGAGGGCACTGTTAATAGGGAAACCTAATCCACATGCAAAATTCAGTCCAGAACTACTAGAAGTAGTGTGTATGGACTACGCTTGAGTTCAGAGCGAGCAAGCAACTCCCCCCCCCCCCACCCACCAAAAAAAAAATTATTCCCCTGCATCAGGGGTTTCACCAGCTCTCAGTATATTCACATTAATTTCATCAAGTTCGATATTGATGTTTTTACAACTTTTCTCAACATTATATTTGTGTTGTCTTATGGTATGTGCTTGTAACTTGTTTCCTGAGTGGTGAACTCAAATAATGTTTTCCTGAACTATATCTTCCCATTTAGATTGTAGGCTGTCAGTTCCACAGAGAACCTGCTGGCTCTACAGAACGCTACACACAGTGGGCAAATTCTCTCACTAATGAACAGTTGTACACACAGGTATTGTCTTTCTCCTCTTTGTTTCTTTATCCTGTTGTTTTAATCTTATTTAATAATGACCAGAATTTTTGATGAAAAATTTGACACCTTATATTGTTGGACAGTAAAGGCATCACTTTCATTGTTGCTGTTACATGCTAGTCACAAAATGAAGAGCTCAAGAATTGCTGCTAATGTGACTATAACAGAGTTAAAAATCACGGCATTAGAAATATTATATGCCCTTGTCCTGCATTGATGTGGCAATTTGTTTTCTATAATGAGGTAACCAGCTCTATAATAGGTTAAAAACATAAATAATACTAAGATGGCCAGCTCCATAATAGGTTAAAAACAGTTGAGTTGATGCAAAGGATAATGAGGTAGGAAGCTCCATAATATGTTAAAAACAAAGGATATAGGGATAACAAGCCTTTAATAGGATAAAACATAAAGCATCCTGAGGTAACCAGCTCCATAATGTGGTAAAAACATAAAGAACCTGCTTTATTATCTCATGGTGGCTCCCTCTTGGAATTGGGTTGCTGATGAAACACCTAACTAAATATCTTGTGGAGGAAACACGACCAACCCATGCCTGATCCCGTCCAGTTTGTATCTGCTGTGCTGAATCATCACCTGCTGACATCCCAACATGCCTCTCCACACATGTGAAGCTCCTGTGCTGGTCTTGCACACCCCACTGGTTTCTGAGCTGGAAAAGGGACATGATAGCTCTGCCGCTCAATGCCTGTTGAGATCTATTTCAGTACCATGTCAGGAGAAAAGTCTCTACGCCCACCTCACTCCAATAGGTGCAAACCCTTTTCAGCGCTCAGATGCCCTGAACATCATTGCATCGGACTGAAATGTTAAACCTCAGTCTTCCAGAGGATTTATCAAACAACTTGAGGATGATTTGAAATGAGGACTACTGGACATGGAGGTGAATGCACTTGCCACTACAGGACATATAATTGTCTGTCATCATCATCATGTGACATGACAAAAAGTGTGGGTGGTCATGTTTCTTCATCTCACACCATCACCAGAGTCGTACATCATCTCTTATGTGTTTTTTTTTTGTCTCGATGTGGCCAAGCAATCTCTATCTCTGTTCAGGGGCATCACTAGGAGGGTGCGGGCCGCACCAGGTGACACCATCAAGGGGTGACACCAAAATAAAAACATTGCAAATTTGACAAAGCAGTCATAGCAAAATAACAAAAATTTAACTTTGTCCGAGTTTGTCGAAGTTCTTTATTTATGTTTTACCTGAAGTATTGAAGTTATATTGTTCAATTTGTTTTCTTTCTTATGTCCTTATTAACTTTTTGACTTATTTTACAAACATTACTATATGCGATTATATATGGTACAGGAACACTCGGAAGAAGACCATGGTGAAAGTCTAGAAGGGTGACACCAAGAGTTTACCGCACTGGGTGACACCAACCCCAGTGACGCCACTGTCTCTGTTGACTAGTATTTAAAAACGTCCAATATAAATTACACTGTGTATTTCTCTTATAACCTGGATAGTGTGAATAGGATATTATTGACTTGTTTGTACATTTTCATGTTGTTTAGGTTTACACATCCTTTGGTCCAACAGTGATAATGCCAACGTGGTTCTGTCATCGCCATGTTCTTGATGCAGTTGGACCTTTTGATGAAACCGGCAAGGTAAGAGGCCAGCTGAAGCAAGGCAGCTTTTGAACCATGTTTTACTTAACTACTTTCAGTAAATGGCTTTTGAACCATGTTTTACTTAACTACTTTCAGTAAATGTAAAGATTAAGGTCTCCTTTTCACGCTATGAATCGATTTCGATATATAGTTAGTCCAGTATTTATAGAGGAATTTCATGACTACACCGGATGATGTGGTCAGTATTACACCGCCTGCCTGTATGTACATTCCACAAAATTGTGTGGTACCCATTTGTAGGTTGGACTGACTTAGCAGCCCAAGCTAAGGAGTAAACCCCCCCCCCCCCCCACTTCCAGTAAGTAAAGTCAAGGACACTTGTTTACAACTGGAGGCGTGTATGGTGCTGGCCCCATGTTTGTATAGACCAGTCAGCACTCGATGGCTGATGTGGTCAGTATCATACCAGCCGCCTGAGCTTCCCAGAGATCTTCTGGCACGCATGTTAGGCTGGGCTGAGGTGGGAGGGCTTATATTTCTTAAAACATCCCTGCCTTGATGACAGTTTAACCACATGCAGACAAGCATGCTAGCCACTGCACTGCTGTGGCTTCCTTTAATTATTAAGTGAAACTTGACATTGTAAATATTTTAATTAATGATGGTGATCAAGACAGATAGAAGAATATATTTTTTTTGGCGCTCACTTGCTTTGAACTCAAGCGTATTCCATTCACACTACTTCTGGTTGTGCTAGAGTGAATTTTGTGTGTGGACTAGTTTTCCCTATTAACTGTGCCCCTCACCATCAGGTGAACCCACTCCGACTTCAGAGGTACTTGTAATTTATGTCCCCAAGTCAAGGATGAGAGGTCAACATTTTAGTCCAACTGTCCGGTACAGGGGGTGAACCCCTTACCTCGACATCAGCACACTAGATGTTTAAGAACGTGCATTCTTATCCATTTGGCCATGCTGACCACCATATAATTAATTTAATTTGCAAGAAAGTACAATTACCTTACTAGTCACCGTTAGGGACAGATCACTATTCTTTGCCTGTGTATAGAACATAATAGACTGAGTGAGCACATGTGTCTGAGTGAGCTTCACGTGTCTGTTTCACCACAGTGCATGTTTGGACTTAGCAAACAAACTGAGGAAATGGTGCATTTAAATAAAGAGCTAATCAGAAAACAGTTACGTTAATTGTTTCACAGTAGATACAATGAAGACATCAGTCACAAGTACTGCATTATCACACTACACACAAGGCTCTCGATTGTCTAGGTGACACCACACAACACACAAGGCTATTGATTATCTAGATGACATTACACAACACTAACAATTAGAATCACAAAGTGGTTTCACTGACGACTTTAATTATATTTACATACACAAGAATCAGTTGACTTAATGCCATATGTAGAACATATAGCTTCCAGCCATAGGCAGATATTCTGGTGACCAACAGTAGTCCCCTAGGTCACTTACATATATCTTTTATGGGACTGCCTGGGAGTCCATCATTCCTCCTCCATGTTGCTGTCTTCCTCAGTACCACCACCAGTGACAGACTTCTACATTAGATACGTCACTCCTTGGCAGACTTACTCCTGAGTCCTAGCTATGCTAGCTGTCATGCTATAACAATCAGACTGGCACTGTGTCTGGACTCTCAAGCAAGACTTAATATAATGTTGACGTTTTTTGTAGTCGTGCCACGACTACCCATAATGTTTCTATTATTGGACACACATTCTCTTCAAAATACCAAAACAACTGTGGCGCTCACATGCACAGGGATCACAACTGCATTAATATCAATCCGTTACATCATACTCATCACGCTGAGCTTCTCTACTTACTCGCAATGTGGTACACAATTCATGTTGTCCACTTGGCCATGCTTCTCACATGTAGCAGTACACTTCTTTAATACAGGATTGTTACATCAGTCACTGATCACGTAACAATATGATATACCAGATTATGGTGTCTAATAAACCTGGCCAACGACATTGTTCGTAATCCCTTATATCCAAGTGGGGAAAACAGCAGCTTCGAGATTCGGCAACGGATCGCACCATCCTGGTAACTTATGGGGGTATGTGAGCTGGTCATTCAGAAAGCAATGGCAAACTAACTTTCCTAGTACATCAACAGCAGCTGAATAATGCTGGTGTTGACTGCAACATCCTGTAAGGGATATGCAACAACAACAACAAAAAACACTTTTGTACCAGTATGGTGACAACAGATGTACTTCACTCCACAATGTTTACTTGCTGAGCATGTACAGCTAACTCTTATAAAATGATTATTTCATTCTTTCGGTTGCAACTTTTGTCCTTCTCAGACTGCTTAGTACCTAATGATCTTAACTGCAATTGAACTTCCACTTGTAGATTCCCACCTGCTCATCGATTTCCTTAAGAGAAGCTTGGAATTTATTTGTTTGTTTATTTCCTAGCAGACTTTCTGCCTGAGCACGTTCAAGCTCTGAACTGTAAACTCAGTTTGTTTACGTTTTGTCCTTAACCTCTGTCCTCTGAGTCGTTTGTGTTTTTCGTAATTTTTCTAATGATTGCTTCATGACATTCATCATTGAAAGGGGACAGCTGAAGGTACTCTGTATACACTTTTATAGGACATTATGATTATGTTGCTGACTGGTCTAAATAATTCTATGGGTAAGGCATGCAGATCTTGGGGTGAATCTTATTTAACTCCTGTCCTCAGCCAAAGCTTTGAAGTCATTTCCTAGGTTTGCCCGCAGAAGTCGGATGTGTCAGCTTAACGGCGCAAGGACGCAGCTCTGCTGTAAACAGGCACAATGAAATCACGTCCGGAAAAAAAACTCCAGATGAACGCAGAAGAAAAAGATTTCCTAGGTTTGTGCTCTGGTTGACTCCCAACTTTCAGTTATTGCATACTGGACTAATGTCAGACACCACTTAACTCCCATCTATTCACACATTCATAAATAACATTTTGGAAGCATAATACAATAGCAGAATATCGAAATGCTAGTAATTTCACTACTTCTGTTCTTTCAAAATTTCACAGCTGTAATATATTAATCACATCACATCTTGAATGCTTAATTCTCTAATTATTCTAAATAATCAGCTATGATGCGAGATAATTTGCCATAAATCTATTCAGGTCATGGGTCTGTGAGAGGCCCTCTCCAGAAGCCAGACCAAAAATGATCCACTTTCAAAGCCTGTCTGGCTTTAGCTTGAGACCATCACATACTCCACATTTTTAATGTGAGTCTTAGCAATCTACCATGATAGTGGTAGATGATGATAACTAATACGTCTTGTATATTTGTCAACAACTCAACTGACAGGCATCATCGGGTACTTCTGGCACACCAATACAAGACAACTTGCAAGTCGTGTGCGAGGAAAATAAATGGTACATTTTTATTGCCGTTGGCTCGCTACATTGAACAGTCGCTATTGAAACACACAACATAAAGCCACACAGTATTATCTATCACGAGCTGCTAACCACTAAGCTAACTTTCTACACAAATAAACACAAGAAAAACCCTATCGCTACTCTAACGAGGTGTACACTAGAGGTCTCGTCTCCCGTCTGACAATCTTGCCTTTTCCGCGGTCACACACCACGCGGATTGACTTTCACCTTGGTGCGTGTCGCCTCACGTCGCACGCCGATGGTAGACGTGGCCTGTTGAGTGTATACTCAACTTCTCTATGGCTACCACGAGGCGTGATGTTATTGTGATTAGAGTGTTAACTCTCTGAACACCGCCTGCGTGTCTCATGAGGGAATGGTTAACCATCTCCTATCACCTCCTCTTCCCTGCTCTTCCCTCGGGCACCCTATCCCCTCCTGGCCTCTTCAAGAATGACTGCCCTTCCTAGTGGAGGGGATGTGGTCGAGTCTTTGACACACACCCACCCCTCTTGTGTTGCGTCATCAATTTTCACTCATTGGTTGTGACGCAAGAGGTTTCAAAAAAAAAATTAGTGTCTCTAATTTTTGTCAAAGACTCTAGATAACCTGGCTTGGGGCATTCTAATAGAGTTCTACTGACTATTGTCACAATGTAGCAAAACTTTACTTGGCTACTGGCAATCGCCACAAGCTTGACTGGTTGGCGTGAGCCCTTTCTCACATGCTATATTATACTTATTAGAGGTATGTCTGAACCGGACCGTTGTCTTATAAGACCTGCCCTCACATAGTAAATTAACTTACTACCCATACAAAGTTGACTTTCTTAGGGTCAACGCATGAATTGCTTCATGTCCCCCATATAATATCTAACAACCATTATACAAGAGTGTGTGCGACAGGCTTTACCTATTTCGCTTCCGCGCGTAAAGTATTATTTCACTGTTAAGTTAGTTTTTCGTTGTCTATTATGTCCCCTGACCCAAAGTTATCTCCCTTTGATCTAGAAAAAGTGTATGTAATTTATATGTTTGTTTTACTGGTTGTTTGTGTGTTTGGATGTAATTACTCTACTAATTTAACTTTTAATCTATGTTTCTAATTCCTATGTGTATGTATGTCAGTTTTTTAAGTGTCATAATTTGGTTAAATGTGGCCACAAACAGGTGTATAACCCTAATTCGTGACTACATTTCCTTGTTATGAAACCCAAAATACTGTAATCTAAGTTCTAAACTATATTACAGACAACACATTCACACTAACACATTTTCACCAACGAAAACCAACATCAACACAGACAAACATTAAAAGTCGAGCCAGGCAGCAGAAGACTTCGCTGAATAATTTCACTCTCTCCCGTCTATTTTCCATTCGCTCTCCTTTTCACACTTCTGTCATACTCCTTTCATTCCTAATTCTGGCACACATCTTTTATCCTTCCACACTGATTCTTCTGATTATTTAAAAACCTTGGAGTGACACTGTACAGGTTTGGCTCAATTTGAGATAGTGGAGCCCTAATGACTGTGCGAAAGTTGTTGCACAAGTCATATATTTACAATATATTTACATAGATGAGACAGGGTTGGTGGCTTGTCCCCTTGATCTCATCATCAAGTATATTACACTAACATAACTCTACATTCTAAACTAGTAATACTAATTCTATAACTATGTATTAACTAATTTATTAAATTCGTTATCTTAATTATATGATATGTTTATATTAATTGTTATGTTTATCTAATCTAAGGGATGTAATCTAACTATTTAAATGTGATGGAAGTGTTGTGAGTTATGTACCTTAATTACATGGATGATGTGAATACAAATTATGCATTTTTCTAACTACTATGCTAAATAATGTTTTTAAATGCACAAAGAAATTATATGAGTGATGTTCTTAACATAAATGTTGTAAATGATGTATGTTCACTCATCTATTATTTTTAACCTATTATGACGTAACTGAATGATACTAATCAATGGTAATGTTTGTAAGCTGGTATGGTTTTATTAAGCTAGAATAAACTAAACTAACTGACGCTAAGTGAAATATAATATTCTAAATGGTACTGTTTCTATCATAAATTTAATTTAACTTGTAATTAACTATTTTTATGTCTAAACTAATATTTTAATTTAATTCTAAGCTAAGTAAATGGGTTAATTACTGTACTAACTATCCTATTAAAATAAATGAGAACTATTATATTACCTAATTCTACCTCTAATTTATAACTATTTTAAAAAAATTATTATTTTACATATCACATTAAGTTTATATACATGGTATTCAGTTTCCACAGGTTAGTATTTGCCTTCATGTTTGTACTTCGGTTGTATAGGCATAATATATCTACACACTTTGCCTGGGTATCTGAAATACATTACACAGTCATCATAGTGTTCTCTCGGTAGTGCACGTGTAGAGTTCACTGGTGTCGTAGCTCAGTCTTTTTGTGTCTGTAATTAAGCACTGTTCTGACACTGTTTTCTGCGTTTCACATAAATGATACACCGGAATGGAGCTTAGTTGGAAATGAGCTGTCCTAGTTCACACGGTGATATCTAAGTTTAGCAGCACAGTTCTCCACCTGATATCTACGGACACCTAACAGTTCACTGTTCTTGGTACATGATTACGCACATATTGTGGATCTATATGTAAACTATTTTACATAGCATATTATAATGTATTCATGTACTAACTATCACTCTACATTTATATGTGGGATTTCAGGTATTTCTACCCCAGATGGTAAAATTAGTGACCACCTGTATATCCGGTCATTTTGATGCACACCACTCTGTATGACCGTGATCGGGGAGTTGTCGGTCTGGACAATGCAGTGAACATCCGTCAGAACTCGATGGAGCTTTCTCACCGCATAGATGACGCTTAGGGTTGCAACTGTGATATGGAATCTCTGGACTCAGCAGGTGTGATCTTACGGCTCACGTAGCAACTCGGGTGGAAGATGCCCTCAAAAATTTGGCCTAGTACTGCAGTGATGGAGATTCTGCTGGCATATGACCTAAGATAATAAACTGAGCCTAGGATTAGGCAAGCGGAGGGATTGGAATATTACAAAAAAGGATCTTCAATTTTGACAATGCAGGAATTAATAATGCATCTTTCACATTTCATTTACAGAATGATTTTAAGACATTGGAAAATATAATTGTAATTTCTGAGTAATTTACTAATCCCAAAAGGTTTCTGACCTGTTTCTTTCTGTTAGACATGGTCAGATTCATAATTTTGGTACTACTTTTCAGGTCAGTCTACAGTTGGACTTGAGAAATGACATGACCCAAAAATGAATTTATTTTAGGCATAATTTGACTTTGCTTGGTTTGACAGTGAGACCGAAGAGTCGCACTCTGTCAAAGGCATGTCTCAGTTTCAGTAAGTGTATTGTCCAGTCATCAGTATTCTGATATATTCATGTGTATTCTATAAGTTCACTACATGTATGCCCCTCGTCGGATTTGCCAGTCTCACTAACTAGTGTAGTTGCGCTATGTATGTCTGTCGTCTGATCACTAGGTGTTGGTGCACTCTGTTCGTCTGTCACTACTTCTGTCTCTTGTCTTGAAAAGTGAGGTTTCCGCATGTTGACATGGAATATCTCTAAGTGTCTGTTTATCGATATTTCATCGTCAACATGTACCATGGTTATGTACCACCTTGAATGGTCCTTGCCATTTCGTTTGTATGGAAGTAGCCTAAATCTGTCTTGATCAAGTTCAAGATCACTTGTTTTCGCACCTTTGTTTGTGTGCTTGTGGTAGAACTGACCCTTCCTCTATCAAATGGCTTGGGTGCCAGTGTAGAGGGTTGTACTTCAGCTGTAGGATGTCCACCCTTAAACTTTCGTACTAATTGTTGACAGACATTACAAGCAAATACATTATGACAAAATAATTTTATATTATTGAAAAAACCTGGCCTGTTATTGTTGTATGCAAGATGACCAGCACACGGTGTTTTATGTGCATTCTTTAGCACAGTTAAACTGTGTTGTTCAGGTAACACCTGTTCATGGTTACCTGTAGTATAACATCTGGTTGAAATGCCAATCTTCAGTCTAGAGAACACTGATGTATGTTTGGTGATTTTGGCTCTTTGTTTCATTAAATTTAAATATGGAGACACATTAAGATCAGATTTCTGCTGGTGTATAAATTTCTGTGTGTTTGTGTCATCTGTGCTTGGAAAAAGCATCAGTAGTGTCTCATCTTGTAATGGGTCATGATGTTTTGAAGTGTCAACACTGGTTGTTGCCTTAGCTGCATTTAATTTCTCCCATGCAACTATTTCATCACTAGTACATTGTTTCAGTTGGGGTAAGCACCCCAAAATTAAATCAGTACAAGGGTTGTCAAGTATTGCACAAGTAAAGGTACCCGAAAGAAAAGGAGTATTAATGTGGGCTTTTGCCAAAGGGTAGATCTCAACGTTACCCGAAAAGGTTCGGCATTTCACAGTGTCACCTGTGTAATCACCCGGACTCACTAGTTCTTTTCGAAGACCAATAAGGGTGCTGCCACTATCCAGCAAACATTGGCATGGTACATTATTGACCATTGCATTGTGGAACACTAACTTGCCTCTGGAGGCTAATGCTGCATTCACACTCTCAGATGAGCATGGTACTGTATGTCCACATTCTAGTCTTCCGTCTGCATGGAATTGGTGACATCGTTCACAGCTGTCAAAGCTTAATATATCGTTAGCAGCACACACATCCTCTGCTTGGTTAGTTGGTAAGTCACTTTCAATCTCACACTCATTCTCACTACCACTATCTGAAGAGGTGTCAATCAACATAGCGTTGTTAGCTTTCAAACGTTGGCGGCCAAGGCACTTATTAGAATAATGGCCATAAGAGGAACAAAAAAAACATTTGATTGCACGCCTGTATGCAGATCGTTTGCTTTGCTGCTTCTTGATCACATTTTCAAGATGCGCCGGATAATTCGGCGATTTGTCGCACATAGCATAAGTGTCGTGCATTAGTTGACAGTACATGCATTTGGAAACTTTTCTGTCTTTCTTATCATACTTCTGAAAAGGTTTTCTGTTACCCTGATAGTTTTTTGATTGGTCTTTGACAAAGGAAACTATCTCAGAGTCACTTGAGGTCTTAAAAATCTCTCTGTTAGAAGAAAAATATGCTGAGCCTTTTTTTTCGAACTGCTCGATGTTCTCAATGTCCGACTGCTGCAAAAACTTAGCAAAAGGAGAAGGTATAGTAGATATAACCTTGTCCATAGCTATTAGGTTTTTTAATCTATCAAAGTCTTTTCCTATGTTAGCTGCTTTAAGCCACCTGTCTAGTACACTCTGTACATTAGAAACATAATCAATAAAGGTTTCACTAGGTTTAGGTTTTAAATTTGAGAATTGAACCTGATACCCAGGGGCATCAAGTAAAAAGTGCTGCATAATCCTATCATGGATGTATTGATAGTTAGATCTGAGCTCAGTTGGTATAGATTCTATTACTTTAAGGGGCTCACCACTTAGATTCTTCATATAAATCGGAGCCCACATTATCTAATGGAACTTGGTGATATTTAAATTGATACTCTACATTCTCTGTCCAGGCTGATATGGAGTCATCTTTACAAGTATGGTTTGATAATATTTTTGTATTTGTTGAACTTATTTTCTTCTTGCTGACTTCTCAGTTTAGTGGCAGAGATCTCTGCGTGTGAGTCTACATCCATGACCTTTCATCTTTAACTGTGTCTCTGATTCAACTTGTATTTGCTTTTCCCTAACATCTATCTCTTTTTGCTTTAGTTCTCTCTCTTGATCTATTTGCTTTTGCTTTAGATCTAATTCCTTTTGTTTCAATTCTTTCTCCTGATCTAATTGCTTTAGCTTAATCTCCTTATCATGTTCTAACTGTTGTTGTTTAACTGTCTAATTCTTTTGCTTAATCTGTTTATCATCTTCTAGCTGTTTCTGTTTTGTTATCTCAGCTAGTTGAGCAATCTCTTTTTGATGCTGTCTTCTTGTTCTCTTCTCGTGCGCGTTCGTCCCTCTCCGCATTCTCTTTTCGTGTTTGTTCCTCTTTTGCTTCTTTAAATTTCTGATCTGCATATTGTTGTAGCTCTTTTCCTGTGTATTCTAGATCTTTACCTGCTTTTATAAAATCAGATAAAGTAGCCATGCTGTTTAGTACTTTAGCTAGCGTTGATCTGGACTACTTTGTTTATTTAGCTATGTCTCTATGATGTTCTATATTTGTTCCTTGTTACGGAATATTAATTTTATTTCCAGTTTATATGCTGCACAAAATGTCAATGTTGGAAAATCAGAGCACAAAAATATGATAGTGTATCACAAGCTGAAAAAGAGATGCACTATTAATCACAATGCATGCCAAAAATATAGGTATACTCAACTTAATGTTCCCGAGAATCAGGGAACGAAAGCTCCGTCGACACAGGTCACCTTGTTTGGTACACTGGGGTGGAGGCACGTTTCATAAGTAACACACTATATTTGGCACACCGGTGTATGTGCACAGCTGTTGTTTGCCCTCTGATATGTAGGGCAGCAGTAAACAGGCCTACTATACGATATAATTTACTCGACAACTAAGGACAATGACTTAGACAATGACAGACTCACGAACAACTAGAACATGTATTAATTAAATTAAATGTCAATGTCCTGTCTTTGTTTTAAACAGTAATTGCCTTTCGTTACTAATCTAGTTAATTTCTGTAAACGTTGTGCAGCTAAGTATCATATGCTTAGCCCAAAAATAGTTCCATCGTGACGATAAACAAAGAGAAGATAGAACCAAAAAAAATGAATAACTGCTTTTAAAGAAATAAAAATAATATAATAATGTGTAAATAAATAAATATATTCATTTAGTAACTCAAATAAACAAATAATAAATAATATACAGCACAGATTCAGGCGAGCCGCCGCTAAGCGATCTTGTAAACACTCGACTGCTTTATGCTAATGACGCAGAATAACTGTCTGTCAATCACTCTACGTCACCGCGCAGCGCTATTCTTAGTTTTGAAAAATCGATATTGTCGGCTGGCGATGTATTGCTCCGCCCTGAATCATGTTTGGTGCTTATTCAAGAATAAATTGGTAAATATATGAATAAATATCAGAAAATAAGAATATTAATACTTACAGCTTTGACGAATACATGATTTCATTAAATAAATGTATCATAAACACAATTAACCACTATTTTGTCACGATAGGCATATTTCTAGCTCGCAAATTCTCCTGTCTGCATAAATTATCGTTACTACAAAAATTAAACCCTAGTCTGGAGCCCTGTGGAAGAGTGGATTAGCTTGAACTTTTCGTTCAAGCTTCACTTTCTGACACCACAATTACCCTTGCCTGTCAACAACTCAACTGACAGGCATCATCGGGTACTTCTGGCACACCAATACAAGACAACTTGCAAGTCGTGTGCGAGGAAAATAAATGGTACATTTTTATTGCCGTTGGCTCGCTACATTGAACAGTCGCTATTGAAACACACAACATAAAGCCACACAGTATTATCTATCACAAGCTGCTAACCACTAAGCTAACTTTCTACACAAATAAACACAAGAAAAACCCTATCGCTACTCTAACGAGGTGTACACTAGAGGTCCCGTCTCCCGTCTGACAATCTTCCCTTCCGCGGTCACACACCACGCGGATTGACTTTCACCTTGGTGCGTGTCGCCTCACGTCGCACGCCGATGGTAGACGTGGCCTGTTGAGTGTATACTCAACTTCTCTATGGCTACCACGAGGCGTGATGTTATTGTGATTAGAGTGTTAACTCTCTGAACACCGCCTGCGTGTCTCATGAGGGAATGGTTAACCATCTCCTATCACCTCCTCTTCCCTGCTCTTCCCTCGGGCACCCTATCCCCTCCTGGCCTCTTCAAGAATGACTGCCCTTCCTAGTGGAGGGGATGTGGTCGAGTCTTTGACAATATTCATGAACATCTTGATATACATGCATTCTAGGTTAGACCCAATCATCATCAGTCATGAATTCTTCTTCTGCTGCTGCGTTCATCAAGAGAATTTTTTCAAACGTGATTGCGTTGTGCCTGTTTACACCAGAGCTGCGTTCTTGCGCTGTTAGGCCGACACATCCGACTTCTGCGGACATTTGTTGACTGGGTTAACCTTCCCAGGGTCATGAATTCTATCATAAGATAAAGTTCGTACAGCAGCAACACCGTATAGCACAGATGTAACTTTTATTTCATGGATTAAATCTTATTCCATCAGTGTGTCTATGTGTATAACCTGATGTTCTAGCATTTTCCTTCATTCTCACCTAAAATTCCCCAGCTCATCTTTTTACTGCACAGTTATTAATTATATTTTAATAAATAAATGACTTTGGTTACAGTAAGTTTAATTTGAGTTATTTCTGGTTTTTTACTTTTGCACTGAAGTAAAAGATGTTCACGTTCTAATGTTGATCTTTATGCTGGTCTTATACGACGAGGGATGATAGAATATATAAGTAGAATGACAGAATATGTAAATACATTTTGCCTCAGGACTAATAATTGTTACCATAGAAATAGAGTATAAAGAAACATGTTGAGATATTCATTACAGCTTAGTATCTTTTATCTTTAATTTTTGACGGCAAGCTGCGTTGTGGTAAAGGCTTCCAAGGTGGCCAGAGGAAACACTTTAAAGACACTCTGAAAGTCTCACTGAAAGCTTTTGGAATTCACCCTGACACCTGGGAGACTGCTGCTAAAGATCGTAATTCATGACGTACATCATTACATAAGGGTACAGTTACTTGTGAAGCAACCAGGACTGCAAGAGCTGTGAAGAAAAGGCTGGACAGAAAAAACACTGCAGGAGATCCTGCCTCCTGGAACGTCAAGCATTCTTTGTCTGCCATTGTCAAAGAACATTTTGAGCCAAAATAGGCCTTATCAGCCATCTTAGAACTCACGGCTCCATACTTTCAACCCCACTGGAGGAAATGAATGGTCATCATTATTCTTGATGGACAAACAACAACAGTATCTTTTAAAGTAATAGTTTTTACAAGTATTTATAACATTTATTAAATATTGTTTTCCCATTTATATAAGGTAACCTGACAGGTTGACCCAGCCTAAAACTGGGATACCAGAAAACTATATGACAAGTAAAGTCAACCGGTGTGCTATTGATCACATCCCCCATTGAGTGTCAATTGGTCTAAAAATATGGGACTAACCCCATGTTTCCAATACGCTTCATTGCGAGAACAAGGTACTTTACTACTTACTTACGTATGGTAACCTTAAATTTCTATATACAGGGTACCCCTGAGGATTTACTATTTTTCTACAGCCATCTTGAACATGGGGGTTCTGTGATGAGAGTGGAAAAGGATCTACTTATGTACAGATATCATCCTGAAGCAGAGACATTTTCTATATCAGAGTGAGTTCTCTTGATCAAGAATGTCTTATGTATGTATGTCTTTCTGTCTGTCTGTCTGTCTGTGCAGGCGGGCAGGCAGGCAGGCTGGTAGGTAGGTACATTTGACATCCCAGATATGACTCTAGATAATAAACAGTTGACCATGAAAAGTGGAAACCAGAAGATTAACACCAAAGCTAATCTACTTCCATCTCTGACTATCCATTAGTTTGTTTCTTGGCGTCCCTTCATAACTTTATTTCTGGCTATCATTATCTTGTTGTTACATCTCAGCATCTGATTTCAATTGTATTGGTTGCTTTCCTTATATACTCACCTTAGCTATTTCTTGAATGTGTTTATTCCATCTTGTTTACACCTTAGCTGCCTTTGGTCCCTTCTACTGAAGTTGGAGTGGGTTTGCCTGATGGTGAGGGACAGTGTTAATAAGGAAAGGTAATCCTCACACAAAATTCAGTCCAGTACTACTAAAAGTAGTCTTGTATGGACTACCCTTGATCGTAAGACATTGGAAAACCTGCCTCATCTTCCAGTTGGGTTCACTCTCCCCTCACGGCCTCAATGTCCAACATAGTTTCATTTAACTTCCAACTTCCCCTCCCCCCTTTTCTATCCCCGCAGTTGTATAGCCCACTAGAATAACTGGATAGCATATCCTTTACAGGACATTGCAATCAACCCAAGCATTACTTTTGCCGTTAGTGATTTCTTGGCAAGTTTGCGTTCAGTGGCTTGTCATTACTTTCTGAGCGACCGGCACTCATGCAATCCTATGCTAACCAACACAGGGCATACTGCATTCCAAGCGCCCGCTAGCTGTGTCCTACTCGGTATGCGGAATTGCGAACTAAAACCTTCGCCACAGAGCCGGCTATAGTTCACTGCTAATCCGCTTTTCACCGTTCGCCCACATGGGCGTTCCCCCTCCCCCATCCCTCCCATCGGGCGGCTTAGCCAATCCCTGTTACCCATCGACCCGCTTTTAAACCACACATCCGGTCCTTTCCACCCGCATCAAACGGTTAGCGCTTAAGACAGCATTCAACCAAGACAGTATTCAGATAAGTAACATTGTATTTTCATGTAGTGTTTTTCTATTAGTTTTGTGTCTGTTTGTGTTTGTTCTGTGCTGACGAAGGCTTTGGCCGCAACGTCCATTTTGTTTCTTGTAATCGTGTTCTAGTAAAGCTCACAATCTACTTCTCGTTTTTTGGAGATTCATTCATTGCCTTTGGTCCCTTCAAGAAAGGGATAGAACTACCTTATTATCATTGGTTAGGTTAATTATAGACTAAAAGTGCAATTAGACACCACAAAGATCCTTCCAGAGGTTTCTTACTTCACAATGTAACCACTTATGCTGCATCATACTTGTGTCAGATTAATTGTCCCAGATTGATTGTTCACCATAAACTTGATTTCTAAAGTATGGACTACCTCTGAAGTCGTGGGTTTGCCTGATGGCGAGGGACAGTGTTAATAGGGAAAGGTAATCCTCACGCAAAATTCAGTCCTGTACCACTAAAAATAGTTTTTCATGGACTACCCTTGAGTTCAAAGCGAGCGAGCGCAAAAAACAAAAAATTAAATAAATAAAGTATGGACTTTCTAGAATTTACTCCTTTAAGACGTATTTTCTATCACAATGAAAAGTTTAAATGCACACAGTTGTCCTGAGTACTGATTAAACTCTCTGTTAGTTCTTACCTCAGTATGCATTTAGTTATTCTGTTACGTTTCATTGGGGTTGGATTGGGCCATATTATCACTCAATAACTCTCCTCAGTCTTGGAAGACAAAGATACTGAAAACAAATTAACATTTATTAACATATGTAAAGTATGAGGAGCAGCCAGAGAGCTTTTGTAAATAATTATGAAGCGCATCATTTACAAAGTCTAAATTCAGTTCACATGTTATATATGTAAATGTTCAGAAAATAATCTGTTTATAATTACACAAATATTGGCTTGTTACTTTGTAGATGGGATTGTTAAGAATGCACAAATCCTGTTCAATAAATATTATTGTTGCAGAGAAACAATCTGGAAACATAGAGTGCATTTTCTGGAGAAACAAGTTCTCAACAACTGGAAACATTTTTCAATATGGAATGCTGGGAGGCAAGGTCGCAAACTGTATCGGAGTCTATCTGCATGGAATAAAAGCAAGGTCAGATGAATGTCTTTATTTACTGTGTCCGCCTCTGGTTCAGAAGGTCCTGAGTTCGATTCCAGTATAGGGCTGTACATTTCTCCAGTCTCATTGATTGATATCTGATGTTCTCAATATAAGGCTGTACATGTCTCCAAGTATCATTTATATTTAATGATCTCAGTATAGGGCTGTACCTGTCTCAAAGAATCATTATATCTAATGATCTCAGTATAGGGCTGTACATGTCTCCAAGAATCATTGATGTCTAATGATCTCAGTATAGGTCTGTACATGTCCCCAAGAATCATTTATATCTAATGATCTCAGTATAGGTCTGTACATGTCCCCAAGAATCATTTATATCTAATGATCTCAGTATAGGGCTGTACATGTCTCCAAGAATCATTATATCTAATGATCTCAGTATAGGGCTGTACATGTCTCCAAGTATCATTGATGTCTAATGATATCAGTATAGGTCTGTACCTGTCTCCAAGAATCATTATATCTAATGATCTCAGTATAGGGCTGTACATGTCTCCAAGTATCATTGATGTCTAATGATATCAGTATAGGTCTGTACATGTCCCCAAGAATCATTATATCTAATGATCTCAGTATAGGGCTGTACATGTCTCCGAGTATCATTGATGTCTAATGATATCAGTATAGGTCTGTACATGTCCCCAAGAATCATTATATCTAATGATCTCAGTATAGGCTGTACATGTCCCCAAGAATCATTATATCTAATGGTCTCAGTATAGGGCTGTACATGTCTCCGAGTATCATTGATATCTAATGATATCAGTCCGGGAAGGTTAACCCGGTCAACAAATGCCCGCAGAAGCCGGATGTGTCGGCCTAACGGCGCAAGAACGCAGCTCTGCTGTAAACAGGCACAACGCAATCACGTCCGGAAAAAAACTCGGATGAACGAAGAAGAAGAAGAAGAATGATATCAGTATAGGGCTGTACATGTCTCCAAGTATCATTGATATCTAATGATCTCAGTATAGGGCTGTACATGTCTCCAAGTATCATTGCTATCTAAAGATCTCAGTATAGGGCAGTACATGTCTCCAAGTATCATTGATGTCTAATGATCTCAGTATAGGGCTGTACCTGTCTCCAAGAATCATTGATATCTAATGATCTCAGTATAGGTCTGTACCTGTCTCCAAGAATCATTGATATCTAAAGATCTCAGTATAGGGCTGTACATGTCCCCAAGAATCATTGATATCTAATGATCTCAGTATAGGGCTGTACCTGTCTCCAAGTATCATTGATGTCTAATGATCTCAGTATAGATCTGTACATGTCCCCAAGAATCATTATATCTAATGATCTCAGTATAGGGCTGTACATGTCTCCGAGTATCATTGATATCTAATGATATCAGTATAGGTCTGTACATGTCCCCAAGTATCATTGATATCTAATGATCTCAGTATAGGTCTGTACATGTCTCCAAGAATCATTGCTATCTAAAGATCTCAGTATAGGGCTATACATTTCTCCAAGAACCATTGATATTTAATGATACCTCATATACCCACGATCTCATGGGTAGCAAGATCAGATTCCAAACCTTCTCGGATTTGAGTGAAAGACAGGAGGTCCTTTGTACAAGTTGTGCACATTACAATTCCCACGCTGTTGAAAATTGCAAGTAGGAGGCCATAAATTGTTGGGAAAGAAAATCTACCCACAGGCAGATAGAGCCTGTTACCTTGGATAGAGTCTGTGTAGAGGAAGCAAAACTTACACACATGCATGCCAAAGTTGGACACACTGACCATCTCATGGAACAGTTACAAGTGTCTATGTTTACTATATCTCATGGAACAGTTACAAGTGTCTATGTTTACTATATCTCATGCAACAGTTACAAGTGTCTATGTTTACTATATCTCATGGACCAGTTACAAGTGTCTATGTTTACTATATCTCATGGAACAGTTAAATTGTCTATGTTTACTATATCTCATGGAACAGTTACAAGTGTCTATGTTTACTATATCTCATGCAACAGTTACAAGTGTCTATGTTTACTATATCTCATGGAACAGTTACAAGTGTCTATGTTTACTATATCTCATGCAACAGTTACAAGTGTCTATGTTTACTATATCTCATGGACCAGTTACAAGTGTCTATGTTTACTATATCTCATGGAACAGTTAAATTGTCTATGTTTACTATATCTCATGGAACAGTTACAAGTGTCTATGTTTACTATATCTCATGCAACAGTTACAAGTGTCTATGTTTACTATATCTCATGGAACAGTTACAAGTGTCTATGTTTACTATATCTCATGGAACAGTTACAAGTGTCTATGTTTACTATATCTCATGGAACAGTTACAAGTGTCTATGTTTACTATATCTCATGCAACAGTTACAAGTGTCTATGTTTACTATATCTCATGGAACAGTTACAAGTGTCTATGTTTACTATATCTCATGGAACAGTTACAAGTGTCTATGTTTACTATATCTCATGGAACAGTTACAAGTGTCTATGTTTACTATATCTCATGGAACAGTTAAATTGTCTATGTTTACTATATCTCATGGAACAGTTACAAGTGTCTATGTTTACTATATCTCATGGACCAGTTACAAGTGTCTATGTTTACTATATCTCATGGACCAGTTAAATTGTCTATGTTTACTATATCTCATGGAACAGTTACAAGTGTCTATGTTTACTATATCTCATGGAACAGTTTTATTGTCTATGTTTACTATATCTCATGGAACAGTTACAATTGTCTATGTTTACTATATCTCGTGGAACAGTTACATGTGTCTATGTTTACTATATCTCATGGAACAGTTAAATTGTCTATGTTTACTATATCTCATGGAACAGTTAAATTGTCTATGTTTACTATATCTCATGGAACAGTTACAAGTGTCTATGTTTACTATATCTCATGGAACAGCTACAAGTGTCTATGTTTACTATATATCATGGGACAGTTACAAGTGTCTATGTTTACTATATCTCATGGAACAGTTAAATTGTCTATGTTTACTATATCTCATGGAACAACTACAAGTGTCTATGTGTACTATATCTCATGGAACAGTTAAATTGTCTATGTTTACTATATCTCATGGAACAACTACAAGTGTCTATGTGTACTATATCTCATGGAACAGTTAAATTGTCTATGTTTACTATATCTCATGGAACAACTACAAGTGTCTATGTGTACTATATCTCATGGAACAGTTAAATTGTCTATGTTTACTATATCTCATGGAACAACTACAAGTGTCTATGTGTACTATATCTCATGGAACAGTTACAAGTGTCTATGTTTACTATATCTCATGGAACAGTTACAAGTGTCTATGTTTACTATATCTCATGGAACAGTTACAAGTGTCTATGTTTACTACCTGGGAAGGTTAACCCGGTCAACAATTGCCCGCAGAAGTCGGATGTGTCGGCCTAACGGCGCAAGAACGCAGCTCTGCTGTAAACAGGCACAACGCAATCACGTCCGGAAAAAAAACTCCGGATGAACGCAGAAGAAGGAGAAGAAGAAGAAGTTTACTATATCTCATGGAACAGCTACAAGTGTCTATGTTTACTATATCTCATGGAACAGTTACAAGTGTCTATGTTTACTATATCTCATGGAACAGCTACAAGTGTCTATGTGTACTATATCTCATGGAACAGCTACAAGTGTATATGTTTACTATATCTCATTGAACAGTTACAAGTGTATATGTTTACTATATCTCATGGAACAGTTACAAGTGTCTATGTGTACTATATCTCATGGAACAGCTACAAGTGTATATGTTTACTATATCTCATGGAACAGCTACAAGTGTATATGTTTACTATATCTCATGGAACAGCTACAAGTGTCTATGTTTACTATATCTCATGGAACAGTTACAAGTGTATATGTTTACTATATCTCATGGAACAGCTACAAGTGTCTATGTGTACTATATCTCATGGAACAGCTACAAGTGTATATGTTTACTATATCTCATGGAACAGTTACAAGTGTCTATGTGTACTATATCTCATGGAACAGCTACAAGTGTCTATGTGTACTATATCTCATGGAACAGCTACAAGTGTATATGTTTACTATATCTCATGGAACAGTTACAAGTGTCTATGTTTACTATATCTCATGGAACAGTTACAAGTGTCTATGTGTACTATATCTCATGGAACAGCTACAAGTGTATATGTTTACTATATCTCATGGAACAGTTACAAGTGTCTATGTTTACTATATCTCATGGAACAGTTACAAGTGTCTATGTGTACTATATCTCATGGAACAGCTACAAGTGTATATGTTTACTATATCTCATGGAACAGTTACGAGTGTCTATGTTTACTATATCTCATGGAACAGTTACAAGTGTCTATGTGTACTATATCTCATGGAACAGTTACAAGTGTGTATGTTTACTATATCTCATGGAACAGTTACAAGTGTCTATGTTTAATATATCTCATGGAACAGTTACAAGTGTGTATGTTACCGTATATCATTGTATGACTATACTCTGAAAATTGTAACCCCCCCCCCCCCCCTTTCCCCCTCCTCTTCCTCCCGAAAATTGTGCCTTTTTTGTTATATTAGATAGTTGCTATTACAGTAATCAAAGATGGAATGGTGATAACAGGAGGTGGGTGAACAGCAGCCTGTCAAAGAGTGCAACCAAAGTGAAAGAGAATAACTGACTTATTCTTATGTTAACTTGGGCTATTTAGTGATGTTGATGTCAGAAAGATGTAGAAAGAATATTACATTTATTAAGTTTTTCTTTTGTAAACATGTGACATTGTTTTGTGATGTTGATGAGAGAAGATGCAGAAAGGATAGCACCTGTATAAAGTTGTTTATTTGATGACAGGTGACATAGGTTTGTGATGTTGATGACAAGAAGATACAGAAAGGATAGCACCTGTATAAAGTTGTTTATTTGTTGACAGGTGACAATGTTTTGTGATGTTGATGACAAGAAGATACAGAAAGGGTGTTACATTTATGAAGAGAGCAAGGTAAGGTTGATCAGTAATGTTAGCTTGTGCAATGACATCTAGCAATTGTCTGTCTATCATCAGTCTATCTTCTATGTGTTTATCTGTCTGTCCATCCATCTAGCTGTCCATCCATGTATCTATCTGTCTGTCTATCTGTCCATCCATTCACCATCAATCTATCTGTCTATCTACCCTTCCATCCCTCTGTCCATCTATATGGTGACATAGTGGTCGATGCAATTGCTTCCCAAGACAGTGCGCAAGGCTCAGCTCCACCAGTATAAGTCTCTGTTTCCTCGCGACTTCACCACTCGACTCAGCCTCATAACATGACTGTGGGCCCAGTTTGAAAATTGCCTGGGAAGAAAAAAACTACACAGTCACAGCCTGGTGACTTCTCTTTCTTCAGACTTTGTATTGCTGACTGCATATCATCTAATAATGCTTTTGGGTTTGTTTTTTTTTCACTTTGCTTTCAGGTGTATTACCTGGGTTGTTTTGTCATAAATTTCTCCACAGTAATCTTTCCATCCTTCTAATAAATTGTAATATAAATTCTGTTTTGATAATTTTGTTTGACATGTAATGAGAATCTGAATAAATCTGTTAATGTTCTGATTTCCTTGAACATGTCTCCATCTTTTCCTTCCATATGGAGATGTTCTTTCTGTTACAAGTATTTATTAGGAACTGTTCCTTGTCAGCTCTGATCTCATTCTGTTTTTTCTTGTGTGGTTTTTGTATGTAAGACTTTATCCCCATCTTCTTTAATTTTCTTCTTCTTTTTTGTTTGTTTTTTTGTTAGCCTTTTTGTTTCATCTGTGCTTTATTTTGCTTACTGAACCTGAACCACTTTTTTTAGGATTTATGTTTTGTTCTGCTGAGATGAAAATGTGTCTCACTTGTGTGGCCAGCTCATCTGATGTCGTGTCTACTTATACTGCCTTTTGAAACCTCAAATTTGTTGTTTACTTCAGTTTTATATTCTGGTGGTATATCACTTATGGTTCATTTACTTTTGTCTGCCCCAATATAAAATTCCATATCTCAGTAACCAACTGAGGGAAAATTATGAGGTTTCGCATATAACCTTATCATTATGTCCACGTAACCAAATAAAAATTTGTTCTGGAGATTGTACAGCAGATTTCAAAGTTTGTTTATATGCGGTATATAATTTATGGGTTAGAGATGAAGTGCATGTTATTAAATCTATTACATCTTCACATGGAAACATCAGCGTTGAATAGTAAATTTTCTCATTATTCACGAGATTGACTTTATGACGAGAGCCTCACATAGTGGAACGGGGAGTGTTCAGAGGTGTTGTCAGTAATGTGGGTGCTTTCATGAAACATGATTATGTTATAAATCTTACCATTTATCGTTAACATCTTAATGTGTATATATTGTTGAATGGGATTGAATGAAATGTTGTACACTTCAAAGCATCGCTATGAAGTTGTACACATATTTTTTGTCAAGAAGCTTATTGCAAGAAACTGTTTCATACTATTACAAATCCCGAGAAAAGAACAGTGCATGCATTGGGTTTGAATAAATGGTCATTTTGTCGATGAGTGCAAGAATCTGGAATGAAACCACCATGCAATAAGCAAACGGTCGGTAGAAAGGCAATTGTAGACAGCTAAGACAATTGTAGACAGCTTTGACAAGGATTTCATAAGGTGAGCTATTATAAAAATGCTGGATACCATAGAAACAGTGACTGTAAGAAAAATTAGCGTTTGGTTGAGAAAGAACAATGACATAGAACTATCCAAGACAACTTTGTCAAAAATTATAAGGATATTAGGCTTCACGCTTAGAAAGTACAAGCAAGGTAGAAATATAATTTGTGAACAACCGCATTTAGGAGCCATGAGAAGCAAATACCTACGTGACATAAGGGAAATGCGCAAATTATGACATAGTGTATTTGGATGAAACCTGGATCAATGCGCACCACACAAGTGAAAAGGAATGGCAATCAGTGGATGGAAAGATAAAGCGATGTTTGCCCAGTAGTAAAGGACAGCATTTGGTCATAGCCCATGCTGGTAGTACGCATAATGGCTTACTACAGAATGCTGGACTTGTGTTCGTATCAAAGCATACAGACAATAGGGATTATCATAATGAGATGACATAGTAATGTATTTAGAGATTGGCTCGAGAATACAGTGCATCCATCACTAGATAGACCGTCTTGTCTAATTATGGACAATGCATCATATCACAATGTTGTTGCCCAAGAAGACAAAATACCTATGGCATCGAGCACACAGGAAGCAATAAAGATACTGGCTTCGAAGGGAAAACATACCATTTCCAGAAATGTATTTCAAGCTAGAATTGTTGTCCCTTGTAAAACAGACGCCAAAAAGCAAGAAATATCAAATCGACAAGTTGATAGAAGAGCATGGCCATAGGTGCTTGAGACTTCCACCATGCCATTCTCATTTAAACCCTATAGAACTTGTGTGAGCTAAAATTAAAGGACAGATGGCAGCTGACAATACTACATTCAAATTGTCTGACGTCAAGATACTAACCCAGTCCGTACTATTAAATATTGATAAAAGTTACTGGAAACAATGTATTACCATGTGCTGAAAGAGGAAGATGACTATTTAGGAAAGGATGGATTGAATTGTATGCAACCGAGAGCAGTCATCAACCTACTGGAATCGTGCGACACAGATTAAGGTCTTGGCAGATTGCAGACATTAATACACATTGCACCCACTCCCATACGAATCTGGATACGCCTTATGTCATCACCCGAATTGACGTGCGTTACTGTAAAACAAGATTGTTAGCGTGAATTCACTACATTTTCGCCAAAACATCAAAAAATGTCACAGCTTTCCATAATTTAAGTTGCCTTTGGACCTATCAAAGACATATTCCTTGGGTGGGGGTAAGTATAAGACGGCAGGACAATTTTTATAATGATGCAACAGACAATTTTCAAGAAAATTGAATGTAGTACCAGAGCGCTATGTATCGGCTCTGCAAGTATGGAAGCCTCCTTGGATGGCGGGGAATGCCCATGGTCTGCCCCTGCCTTCCCTTGAGGGCTGACCAGGATCTTTGGCTGTTCTATATGGACCAGCTGGGATGGGGGATAACACCACAACAGTGAGAGTCAAACGTCCTAAGAAACCCCCGGGAAGGTTAACCCGGTCAACAAATGCCCGCAGAAGTCGGATGTGTCGGCCTAACGGCGCAAGAACGCAGCTCTGCTGTAAACAGGCACAACGCAATCACATCCGAAAAAAAAACTCCGGATGAACGAAGAAGAAGAAGAATGTGAATGAGGGCACGCAAATGTGAACAGGCTTTAGTTCGAACCATATCTTCTTCTTCTTCGTTCATCCGGAGTTTTTTTTCGGATGTGATTGCGTTGTGTCTGTTTACAGCAGAGCTGCGTTTTTGCGCCGTTAGGCCGACACATCCGACTTCTGCGGGCATTTGTTGACCGGGTTAACCTTCCCGGGGGTTTCTTAGGACGTTTGACTCTCACTGTTGTGGTGTTATCCCCCATCCCAGCTGGTCCATATAGAACAGCCAAAGATCCTGGTCAGCCCTCAAGGGAAGGCAGGGGCAGACCATGGGCATTCCCCGCCATCCAAGGAGGCTTCCATACTTGCAGAGCCGATACATAGCGCTCTGGTACTGGGCTCACCCAAGGAATCGTCACGTCCTGCACATGGCTGCTTAGCCTCACTTCCGTATATTGGGCCTTCCGTTCACCATAGGCTGATCTTCCGGAAACCAGAAGTATGCAGTCTGCAGATGACATCCACACAGTGAGCTTTCGATTCGGACTTTACATGTAATGGATTTGCTATCCAAGCAATATTCCATTTCGTGCCACTAGGACACTTTTCCACCTTTTATGAAGCCCACACAGTGGGCTTTTGATTCAGACTTTCCACGTAATGGATTTGCTATCCAAGCAATATTCCATTTCATGCCACTAGGACACTTTTCCACCTTTTATGAAGCCCACACAGTGGGCTTTTGATTCGGACTTTCCACGTAATGGATTTGCTATCCAAGCAATATTCCATTTCGTGCCACTAGGACACTTTTCCACATTTTATGAAGCCCACACAATGGGCTTTTGATTCGGACTTTCCACGTAATGGATTTGATATCCAAGCAATATTCCATTTCGTGCCACTAGGACACTTTTCCACCTTTTATGAAGCCCACACAGCGAGCTTTCGATTTGGACTTTCCACATAATGGATTTGCTATCCAAGCAATATTCCATTTCATGCCTCTGGGTCTTCATGCAGCTTTAAATGTCAACCTGTATGTAGTTAAAGTAAGCTGCGGTCAACTTTAGCTTGTTGATATCTCCATAGAGCTTGTCCTCAAATGAAGCAGGTGTGGGCCAAAATATCTTTCTCTGTTCTGCATACGTTGGGCAATCCTGCAGCAAATGTTTTGCTGTCATTTTTCCAGTTCTACAATTACATTCATCGGTATCTCCTATCTTTAGTTTATTGAACAAGTGGTATTTCAGCCTGTTATGTCCTGTGCGGAGTCTGAAGATTGCTACTTGTTCTCTTCGGTCGAGTTTGTAATATGCATCATCCTTCTGATGGCCTGGATGCTCTGATTCCCATTTGGTTCTATAAGTGCTTTTTATCAACCTCTTTGCCTCATTATAGGTTATGTCTATGTCAGGCTGTGGTAGTCGTCCGCCCTCTTTTGCCAGTCTGTCAGCCTCTTCGTTTCCAGGTATACTGCAATGTGATGGGATCCACTGTATTACAACTTTTTTGGATTTCTGGCATAGACCATGGAGTGCTGCTCTTAGGTCAGTTAGTTCTGTGCTGTTATTGCTCTTCAGTATTGAGACAGCTGACTTTGCATCTGTGAAGATAGCTATTTGCTTCTCTTTATTTTCCTCCATCAGGAGCATTTCTGCGGCAGTTTTCAGAGCCTCTACCTCCGCTTTGAAGTTACTTGAAAATTTTCCAGTTGCCATTGAATGTGTTTTTTTCACTCCATTTTTTAAATTTAGGAGAATTCCTCCTCCTCCATTCTCTATTGAATTTTTGGCTGATCCATCTGTATATGCATGGGTCCAATTCCTGCTTGGGTAATGTTCTTTTATGTAGTTTAGGGTTATTTCTCTTCTTTCGGTTTCATGCTGAGTGTTCTTTTTCTCAATACCAGGAATGTTTTCTATCATCTCAGGCAATTGCTGCTGTCTCCAAGCTGGGAACTTGTGTGCATTGTATATGGGCTTGACTGTTGATATGTTAAGTATGGGATCTGCCCTAATCCTTCGTTTTGCAGTTTCTACAAAGTTGCTACGCTTCAGTCTTCCTTTTCCAAAACCATTAAATCTGTTGTACATAGGGTGGTCTGTCAATCTTCTAAATTTTTCTGCTTGTTGCTGGGCTCTGCTATCTCTTCTATCCTGCATTGGTTGTAAACAAGTGATCTTTTCTAGTTCATTAATAGGCGTTGTCTTCAGGCTTCCAGTTATGATTCGCATTCCTTGGTTTTGGACTCTACTTATTTTGTTAAAGTTTGACTTAGCTGCTGTTGCCCAAGCTGCAATGCCATATTCCAGTACTGGCCTCACCCGTCCAGTATATAACTTCTTGAGAACTTTCTCATCTGCTCCCCACGTTGTACCAGCAAGCTTTTTCATGATTGCCATTCTCTGCCGTGCTCTTGTTCGATTTTTCTCAACCTGTGTCTTCCATGTCAGGCGACGATCAAAGGTGACTCCTAGATAGTTTGGATTTTCTTCATGGCGCAATATTTTTCCATTCAATACCAGCTTAGGTTGCTGAGTTTTATTTGAGAGGGAGAACACTGTGCATGTTGTTTTCTCCTCACTTATCTTCACTAGCCATGATTTTGACCAGTCCTCTAGCGCTAATAAGGCTTGCTGTATTCTGCTGTTAGCTGTACTAATATACTCTTCAGATGTCCATATGGCTAGGTCATCTGCAAAGGAGGATGTGTGTACTCTGGCTGGAAAATTTTCTGTGATGTCATTTATATATGCTAGGAATAATGTTGGTGAAAGAACTCCTCCTTGGGGGACACCTTGCTCCAACAGCATCATTTTGCTTGTTTGTCCTTGTACTTTTGTCCTGGCAGTTCTGTTCTCAAGGTAGTGGCTGATCCATTTATACATTTTTCCACAAACATGCATGTTTTGCAGTTTTACTTTCAGTCCTTCCTTCCATACTTTATCAAATGCTTTTTCTAAATCTATCCAGACTGCTAGTGTGTGCTTTTTCTCTTGGAAGGCATCCTCTATTTCCTGAGCTATATAGGTTATTTGATCTTCAGTGGATCTGTACTTTCTGAATCCTGCTTGGTGTGGTGTTAAGAGTTTGTTTTCTTCCAGATGCCATGTTAGCCTGCCATTGATAATGCGTTCCATTAATTTTCCTACACAGCTAAGTAGACTGATAGGTCGATAGCCATTTGGTTCTTCCAGGTCTTTTCCTTTCTTTGGGACTGGTATTAGTATAGCTTCCTTCCATGCCTGTGGGACTATTCCTCTCTTCCAGCTGTTATTTAGGACTGCTAGTAGTTTCTTCTTTGCCTTGGTGCCTAGTCCTATTAGCATTTCATTTGTGATTCCATCCTTTCCTGGTGATTTCTTCTTTTTTAGGGTATTCATTGCCTGTTCCATTTCTTCCATTGTTAGATTTGCCATCATATATTCTGCTGCTGTCTCTGTATTTCTATGATGTATCTGTTTATCTTTGATTGCTTTCTTCTGTTCGGTTGTAATATCAATGTGGTTTGCATTTGCATAGTGTTCCATTAGTGCATTTGCAGCCTTTTTTCCTGTAAGCAAGGCATTTCCTTGTTTAATTGTTATTTGTTTGTTTCTAGGTCCTTCATTGTTCATGGCTTTCACTAGTTTCCATAGTTTGTTTCCATCCCTGTCAAAATTCAGGTTTTCTGTTTTTTCCCTCCAACAATCTCTTGTTGTTTGATTTACTGTTCTTTTATATTTTGCTGAGATGGCTTTGAGAGAGATATTCGCTTCAATTGTTTGTTCTCTCTCTGCTGTCTTCCTGGCATCTTCAACTTTGTCCTCCAAACTTTGTAGTTCTTCAGTCCAGTATGGTTTGTAATTTTTCCTCGCTCCTCTAGGAATGGACTCAGTGGCTGCCTGTATTATCGCTCTGTTTAGACTTTCCACCATTTGCTTCATGTTGCCATATCGTGTATTTATGTTTTCACAATATTTGTCTGTTAGTATGGCAAATCTGTCCCAATTTGCTCGTTTGTAATTCCAACGGGGCAAAGGCTTTTGTTCCTGTGGAACATACTCCATATTTATTACAAGCTTGATTGGTCTGTGGTCACTACCTGCTAATTGGTCAAGCACATGGCGATCGATTTTGTGGAGGATGTCTCCTGTGCAGAAAGCTAAGTCTGGAGTAGAAGTGGTAAGCCATCTTCTGGAGTAGAAGCTCGGTGTGTCATCCGCTTTGTTGAGTAGATGGAGATTTGAGTCTATTTCCCAGTCCTCCACTTCATCTCCTCTTTTGTCAGTATCTGGGTATCCCCATCTTTCTGAACGGCTATTAAAGTCTCCGACAACAATGCAATTTGTGTCAGTTATTTCCATGTTTGAGAGTGTAAGATCCTTATCTGCCGGGCTATACAGATTGTAAATTCTTATTTTCACGTCCTTTATCATTATATCAACACCTATAATTTCCGTTTGGTTGTCAGAGATCACAGCTACTTCGCTGCAAGGTATTGTATTTCGTGTAAGTATTACAACTCCTCCTTTGTGTCCTTCGCGGTCGAAACGTGTGGCCTGATATCCCTCAACTGAAAATGTGCGATTGGCATTGAGGTGTGTCTCTTGAATGCATGCCACATCTATTCTATCTTTATGAAGACGCTGTGTTAGGGAGGCTTTCTTGTTATAAACTCCTTCTGCATTCCATTGTAGTATGTTGAGTGTCCGGGGTGTTTGGTCAATAGCTCTTAACCTACTCCTCTGTGCCTTGACTCCACAGCACAGGGGAAGGTGACCACCAGTAGTCATGGGTGGACCCCCTCGAGGCAGGGGGCCCGGCACTATCACCGCCTGATGGGACTTCACGGGATTAGCACCATAACGATTAATTTTCATCTGTGGCATCATGAAATGATAAAGTTACGTTGCACTTCTTTGTCAAGCCTGTGGCTCAGTACATCCGATTTCGACAAGCATTTGTTCGGGATGCTTTCCCTAGCCTTTGACTGTCCCCAGTCTACCTACAAGGCAGCAGGTTTGTACGTCGCTTGGTCTGGTCCCTCTCCCTTGACCTGTCCGACATGGGTGACCCTACCAGTAGCTGTGCTACCGTCGGCATAGCTCTTGGGGTCATTGGAACGCGCAAGCCCCTCTACCTCGTCAAGGTGGACGCACGGCAGAGGGGGTTCGAACCATATTGGTTGTGTACTTTTTGTCACTTGTTTAGTCATATTATCTTGAAATCTACGTCAAGTAGTTAATGATCCGTGTCACGGTTTTCAGTGGATGTTATACATGTCTTCCATTTTCATTTTGTTAATTTGTAGTCAATTTGATTCTTGCGGTTACCATCAGGTGAGATTCTGGCTTGGGGGCTTCATGTAAGTAAATAATTAAGGCAACCTTTTACACACATTGAGGTGTATTGGGAAAATGGTGCTAGACCCATATTGTTACAGACCGTTGGGCACTTGATGGGTCATGTGGTCAGTATCATGTTAGTGATTGAAAGATTGTTTTCTAGACAGAATTTGATTAGCTTCTCTCTAATGTGTATGTCCTATATTGAATGAGCCTCGTTCTATTCTTCTTTCATTCTTTCAATACCAATTTTCATGTTGACATCCCCCATGATTATCATGTCTCTTTTTTTCATGTTTTCTAATGTCTTTTGTAAACTACTGTAAAATTACCTCATTTCATCCTCTTCTGCAGCAGTGGTTGGTGATTAAACTTGTATGTTTGTGATGTTCATTTTCTATGTCCTGAGTCTGATAGTAACAAGGCAATTACTGACAGACTGTGTCCAAGAAAGACATCTGAGAAATTTGTTGTTAAGAGGCTCCCACTCCACACTGACCACCCTTTTCTTTCTCTGAATATGTAAATATATCTCCTGTTTGAGCCAGGCTTATGGCCATCATCTGTACATCTCTTGCTCTGTCATTGTCCTCTTCCTCAGTTCTCAAAAATGATCTGCCAGACCTCACCAATAAATCTTCATTTTTCTTTGATGTGTGTTTTAGGGATGAATGAAGTGGTGGTTTCCACTTGCTTTCCACATTCCACTTGGTTTTGGACACGTCTTTAGCTTTTAACAACTTTTTAAGATGTCAGGGGAATTATAGTACTCTACGGTACTCTTGCTAACAACAAGGGGCACATATCCAGGTGGAAACTCTGCCCCTAGAGCTGCATTTGCCACACCTTTGTGTGTTTCTCAGCTCCTGCCTGTGCAGCGGTGCAGTTGGGATTCTCCCTTCAACAAGTTATAAGACCACAGTGGCATTGTTCAAACTCTTTGGCACTTTTAGATAGAATGTGTTGCTCTAGAAGTTTTAGATAGAATGAGTTGCACTTGAAGTTTTAGATAGAATGTGTTGCATTGGAAGTGTTAGATAGAATGTGTTGCACTCGAAGTTTTAGATAGAATGTGTTGCATTGGAAGTGTTAGATAGAATGTGTTGCATTCAAAGTTTTAGATAGAATGTGTTGCACTCGAAGTTTTAGATAGAATGTGTTGCACTGGAAGTGTTAGATAGAATGTGTTGCATTGGAAGTGTTAGATAGAATGTGTTGCGCTAGAAGTTTTAGATAGAATGTGTTGCATTGGAAGTGTTAGATAGAATGTGTTGCCTTAGAAGTTTTAGATAGAATGTGTTGCCTTAGAAGTTTTAGATAGAATGTGTTGCACTACAAGTCTGAAAATGTTGCTCTGATCGTTTCTTGTCATGAGGTTAATGTTGTTTGTGGATTTGGGACATCATATATTTTCATGCCTCCTTTCTAGTGTCTTTTTAATATTTAAAAATTAATTTCCTTTTTGTTTTCATATACAGGAAAAAACCTAAGCCAAAGATTCCAGTTGTACATTTTACACAAGTGAAGCCACCAATAGTTATTTGTGTAAAGATGGTAAGTAGTGTGCTGTAGGTACTTCTTCTTTCTTCTTCTGCGTTCATCCGGATTTTTTTTTCCGGATGTGACTGCGTTGTGCCTGTTTACAGCAGAGCTGCGTTCTTGCGCCGTTAGGCTGACACATCCGACTTCTGCGGGCATTTGTTGACCGGATTAACCTTCCCGGGTTCTGTAGGTACTTTAATGAATACCTTTTGTTGCTGTCTTATTGATGTGCTTTCTCCATGTCAGCCTGTCATTAAATGTTACTTTGATGTATGTGGGCTGCTCATCTTTCCTTAGGGGTATTCCATTTACCTGAAAAATGCCTGCCTTTTGTTTTGGGGAGAGGGTGAAGAGAGTGGTGCTACACTTGTCTGTTGATGCTGATACACCTTTATTTTGCCCAGTAGAGGGTAATAAAAAGAGCATAATTATTTAGCAAGCATAGTTACATTGCAAAAAAATTGAATTGAATTCCATTAAAGACACACAAAAATATGCACAGACAAATTAGTGAGCTCACAGGGAAGAAACATAAGAATAAATACAAGGTGTTTGAAATCAACAACAGGAAAGATATTATTGGAGGAAGGTGCTATAATGAAGAGGTGGAATGAGTATATTAGAGAATTATATGATGGAGAAAGGGAAAAATTAACAGAAGAAAGTAACTTAGAAGGTTCTGTTATTCTAAAAGAAGAAGTCGCTGATGCTGTAAAACATATGAAGAAAGAAAAAACAGCTGGGCCAGATGAAATCACAATAGAAGAATTTGAAGTATTGGGAGAATTTGGAGCAGATATATTAACCAAAATGTTGAATGATATTTACGGCAGTGAATATTTGTGGTAAGTTAAAAAGAAATGAGGATGGGATCCCCAAATTCTAATAGCCAACTGTTTAGAGAAACTTGAAAATGGCTCGTTAAAAACTCCCTAGGGGTGGAGGGTGATCAATAGTTGAAGTTTCTTCACAGAGGGCCAGTGGAGCCCCGGAAGTTCACAGTACTCCGATAAGGGAAATTTTCCTCGGGAAAATCTGAGATACTTGTATTTATCCGGCCACACTTGGCTCCACTCTTAAGTTGTAACTAATGTATTTGGTCTAATTAGCACTCTAACTCAACAAGGAAAGTGACCAACACCTTGATACACATTATAATACTGTAATGAGATAATATGGTAGTGGGTTCCTGTGTATGTATGTTAGAGTGACATATGGTATCAGACACACAATTCAGCATAACACCATCAATGAAATAAACCAATCATTAGCCCAATAAGGAATTACAGTTCCAAATTCTACACTAATATTAAGGTACACGGTCTTTGAGTTATAAATGGCACTAAACCAAATGTGTCTCTGAGTTCATCACAACAATAATCTATTGTCCAGAATGTCACACCTTACTACTACTCTAATTGTTCTTGGTGCACTCCTAATGGCACTCGAGCAATGTTCTTGAAGGTATGAGTCTACCGATGTAACTACTCTTGTTGTAGATCCTACGTGGGATGATGTTACATGGGGGTATCTCGGTTTATATAGTCCTGGACAACACAGACTATACTGACAGGTACTTAGGCTGTTCATTCCTGGGCTGTAGGGTTGTGGCATAGGAGAAGCAGTTGAGGTAAATATGATGCTGTTCCTCCAGAATGACCACCATTAGCATACAGGTCTCTGTCCAGTTTATGCATTCACATAACCACCACCCTTGAGAAATAGGACCAAAAACCATATAGCTATCTCACCTAAGAGCTGGGTTAGGGGAAAATATAAGCGAAGGGAGAATGGGATCCTTTTCTTAGCTCAGGGTAGTCCAGCCTGGCCATCCTGTGTGCCTGATGTTTTTCTATAATCTCAGTTGGAGGTGTCCACCTCACCTACTGGCATGACATGTCCTCTTCCTTCAGACGTTCTGCAGGCTAGTCCTTCTCTTGTCCGTAGAATGATATGAGCCCACTGCCTTGTCAATGCTTTCCCTCTTCCGGGAAAATACCCGCCTAACCCTTCATCATTTTCCCATATTCCCATAATTCTCATATACATTAATACACATCTAAAATCTTACAGGGTAGGTTTTAGAAAAGTATCATTCACAAATAAAACATATGAATTATTTTAACACAAAATCATATAGAGTCAGAACACGCAATACACTTTACAACATAATTTTCCAGACATAGAATATAATGACTATCTCTGAGAAAGAATCATGGTAGTTTTGTTATAAAGTATAGATCGTCCCTGAAGACTCTGAGAAATAGTGAATGAGAAAGTGTATCACTCATCAATACATGACTAACGCATCAAAAGATTCATTAAGAATTCTTCTCTAAATCAAGAAAATCTTCTCTATCTTCTGAGCCTGTCTCTAGATTGATATATATTCCTTATCACAAAGAACAAGTGCTCTCTACATAAGACATCTTTCTGTTAACTTTATCCATTTACAGAGGCATATTAATTATTGATTACCTTCCTCCACAGGACAATGTTATATCCACACAAATGAAACACGTCTGCTTTCTGGCTCACATGGTAACAAACTGGCGCCTAAGTTGCCGCTGTAATTTTATTTATCTCCTCTCACACCACAATCTTTGTCTCCACCAATCCTCTCCATAAGAATTTCCCTCGACGTGACAATGATTCATTCCACCTACATCCATCCAATTACCGTCCAAAGTACCATTCCTGTTTATCTTTCTAGTTTCTTTGTTGCGGGCACAGAGTTTTTACCTGTAATGAAACATCAACCGTGCTCTCTGACCTATGCAATTGTATGCTAATGAAATTGCAACACGCGCTTGATACTATCTTTCTGTATAGGTCTTTCCAGTTGACAGGTGACAGGTACCAGATTACTTTTTGGGAACGGCGAAAGCCTTTGTTCACGCTGAATCACACTGCATTCCTTCGTTGTTTGGCTTAAGTTTGGAAACTTAAGAAACTACTTGCCGTCTGTCCTTCCAATTAGAACACTATAGTCTATCTATATTTGCCCTTGTATATGGTGCGTGCTCTATTCGTATGAAGACGGGCATGAGACATGTCACAATATTTACCCAGTGATATGCTGAAATCTGTATTTATAGCTATACCAAAAAGACTAGGAGCAATTGAATGTGAAGATTTTCGTACAATTAACCTCATAAACAATATCACTAAGCTTCTACTCAGAATCATAATGAGAAGAACCAGAAAGAAAATAAAAATGGAAATGAGTGAAGAACAGTATGGATTTGTGGAAGGAAAGGGCACAAACAATGCAATATATACATTACGGACACTAATAGAAAGGTCAATAGAGAAACAGAAAGACATATATTTGTGCTTCATAGATTATACTAAGGCATTTGATAAAGTAAAACAAGATGAACTTATTAAAGTGTTGGAAGATATCAACATTGATGGGAAAGATTTAAGAATAATAAAGAATATTTACTGGAACCAAGTAACAGCAATTAAATTGGGAAATAAAGAGGGTAGTTACAAACAGGTAAAGCTAGGAGTACGACAGAGATGTGTCTTGTCACCAGATCTCTTCTCCCTATATAGCGAAGTAATAATGAGAGAGATCAAAGAGATGCCAGGAATACTAATTAGAGGTTATAATATAAATAATATATGCTATGCAGATGACACAGTATTGGTGGCAGATAATTCAACAGACCTACAATAATTGCTGGACATTGTAGTAACAGAGTGCAAGGAAAGGACTCTCCTTGAATATCAAGAAAACAGTAACAATGATGATATCAAAGAAAATGGTGACACCAAAATGTGAAATAGAAATAGAAGGGAAAATTCTTAACCAAGTGGATAGTTTTAAATAATCAACAATCAGCTGAAAGATGCTGATGTTGACAGCGATGTCCTGTAAAGGATATGCAGAGGGGAAAAAGGTGGGGGGGGGGGGGGGCATTTATAACATCAGATAGAAGATGTACAACAGAGATTAAGAGCAGAATAGGGCAAGTAAAAATAGTGATATTGGCAACTAAACTAAACTAAACGTGGTGCAATAGAAAATATGCATTGTTTATTTCACATCATTCATTTTAATATTTTTTTCTATATGAATGTAAAATGCACAATAGATAATTTATGTGCAAAAGATGAGTGTTTGGAAGGGTCAAATGTAAGACAGGCCTGCATGCCCGATTTGTGACACTTTGAAAATAAAGTTTGTTCATTCACTGTTTGATTATTCATTGATCTGTATTTGCATCCATATGGAAGGTTGGAGCGCATACAGAATGCTGCCATGGCCCCGGGAAGGTTAACCCGGTCAACAAATGCCTGCAGAAGTTGGATGTGTCTGCCTAACGGCGCAAGAACGCAGTAACAGGCACAACGCAATCACATCCAGAAGAAAAAACACTCCGGATGAACGCAGAAGAAGAAGAATAATTCTGCCATGCGGGTAATCTTAGTGTGCACAAAGGACACACCAAATACCAACAAGGGGTATTCAGGCCAAATGATACCTGAGAGTTGCTGCAGATAGTGATCACCCGCTGCATGCAGCCATGGATATAATCAAGGGTCATAGACTAAGATGAGGCAGGTCCTGGATGGCACAGGCAGAACTTTCTGTACGTCAGGTGTGTGATCTAGAGACCATCAGTCGTGAAAGAGAGTGGGTTGAAGTTCCGGAAGACATGACAGACTGGCACAATGTAATAATAACACTGGGTCGTGAGTGCAGAAAATGGGCAGCGAACCGCACTGAGTTTGAAGTGCTATAACTGATCCAGAGTAACACACATCAAGGTGGCATAGTCATCTACCCCGATAAGATGACATAGTGATCTATACTGATGGGTCAGTGGTGAGAAACAGATGTATTGGTCGGGGTTTTATTGTAAAGGCTAATGGATGAGTCTTGAGAAAGGAGTGTCTGGCATATGAGACTACGACCTCCAGCATGAGAACGGAGGTGGAAGCAGTAACAGCGGCATTCCGTTGGCTAGAGGAGACTACTGCAACACACATAGTATTCATTACGGATTCAAAGAGTATGCTTAGTAAGGGAGAGAAAGGAATGTTTCGTGTGGAATGGCTATCGTCGCTTCAGATGTCACAGATTGTGAGAATTGTATGGATATTTTGCCCTGGCCATGCGGGTGTACGGGGGAATGAACAGGCTCATAAGCTAGCAGGGAATGCACCTCTTGGTGGTGTCCCACTATGGACAAGTGGGAGGTGGTCGTGTGCTTGTGGGACCAGGTGGAGAAGGCATAGGAATAGATTGAGAACCCATATGTGGAAAGAATGAGATTGCGGGGGATCGGTAGGGGTTCTGGAAGAATCTCAAAACTGAGAGGGAAGACCAGGAGAATTTTTAATCAGATTGCGGTGGGAACGATTAATAGCATGACTCTTTGCTGGCTGTTGAACAAGGGGAAGGAGCATGTATGAAAATGTCCTGAGTGCAGTGATATTGGTTCTTGACTCAACTCAACTCACATCCATATAGAAAAACAGGCACAACTTTTCAGTCAGTGGATTTTATTACTTATCATGATATTTCAGTTTTTTGATGAACTAAATAATTCAATGGGCAATAAAACTATCCTGACAACTAAGTAATATTTCAATTTGTCAAGACAGTTTTCTTTCTTGCAAAAGAATCTTTCCACACTCACCATTTTAATTCGTCACCTGCTGTCGTGAGCTCCCGTAACCTTGATTAGGGAGACAGCAGTCTTCTCTGTTTAAAACTGTTGAGCATAGCCTACGATGGGTAGCGTTGTGATGTTCTGTTGTGATAATTTGGTGTGTCTAGTGTGTGCCGCGTGGTTACACACCCGCTTCACACGCGTGATCCGGGACTGTTTCCGGATCCGGTCAGGGATATGCACTACTGACGAGCTCAAATGAGGGCGAAACTCGAGTATAGTGCTTCCATATTGACGTGGATAGGCCTTAGGTTCATACCAGAATGTGATCAGCGTTGCCAGTAGTGGGTGGTGCTCAATATTTAAAACTATGGTGTTTGCTATGATTTTTTAAACCATAAAATAATATGAGTTTTGTTAATTGATTGCAACAAGTTACCATACGACCAGTTCTAAAGGACCAACAGTGCTTTCTTACCATTGTTACATATTCTTCTGAGATGAACATTGCTTGGTTGTCTGCAGGAAGATAGGTGTGGACATTCTTGTGGGTGATTTCTGTTATATATATATATATATATATATATCGTAGGCCGACACATCCGGCTATAGCGTGCTTTTTTGACCAGGTAGCATTCCTGGGAGACTCTCACTTTTGCGGTACCATCCACAACCCAGCTGGCCAAGTTGGAACGGTCGAAGACAACGGTCAACCCTTAAAGGAAGGCAGGGACAGTCCATGGCATTTTCCGCCATCCAAGGTTGCTTCCATAATTGCAGGGCCGACACATAGCGCCCTGGTGCTGGGCTCACCGAGGGAATCGTCACGTCCTGCTCATGGCTGCTTTAATTCCTCACTTCAATATATTGGGATTTCGTTCGCCCCGGGCTGTTCCCGCACAAACCAGACAGGTCTGGAGACAGTATCCACTCAGCGAGTTTTCGACATGGTCATGTGCTTGTCGTTGCGCCTGTCAGAGCTGTTCCAGGCACGACGGACATTCAGGAAAACTATCTAGTCAGAGCTGTTCCGAACAAGAGCGGCATTCAGAAACTAGTTAGTCAGAGCTGTTCCTAGCACGAGAGACATTCAGACAAGACATTTCACTCGGACGTAAATGCGTAGTGCCAGTTTTTATTTTGCCACCCGTAGGACGGCACTTCCGGCTTCGGCGGGCATTTTTTAATGAGGTTAGCCTTCCTCGAGTTTCGAGGCACGTTAAGACTTATTGTTGTGATGTCGCCCACATCTCAGCTGGTCAAGATAGAACGATAAAAGACATCACGGTCGACCCTCAATGGAAGGCAGGGGCAGACCATGGGCATTCCCTCGCTATCCAAGGAGGCTTCCATAATTGCAGAGCCGGCACATATTGCTCTGAGGCTGGGCTCACCCGAGGAGTTGCCTCGTCCTGCTCATGGCTGCTTTAGTTCCTCAATTCCATGTGTTGGGCATCTCGCTTGCCACTGGTCGCTCAAGCACACACCAGGAACGGTCAGTCTGCAGGCGACATCCACTAGGTAAGCTTTCGCTTCAGACTTCGCAATGGATTCGCTAGCCGTGCGCTCCATTTCGTGTTATTGAGACGTTTTTCCACCTTTGTCTACTCTCTACGAGTTAGAAACAGACTGTTTTCGTAACCATTTCATTCGATTTCATCAACCTTTTTGTACTCGCTCACGAGGTAGGCTACATGTGCTGCCGGCTCAGCACCTTACCTCCGTACAGCAGTGAGCGAGAAACGGCAAGGCCCTCTCATCCGGGGATCCCTCATATCCCCCAGCTGGGAGCCTTCGGACAGGTATCTGAACTGGGCATGTAGCGTGCTCAGTATCTCACCTCCATTTTTCGGTAGGTGAGTATCGGCCGGGCTCTCTCATCCAAGGGTAGTAGCTTAGAGGCGTTCAGCTACATCTCTCAGATGGAGGCCTTTGTGTAAGTGTCTGGACCAAGTTTGTGGCTTCGTGCGCCTGAGTTTAAATTTTGACTGCTATCCTCAGTCTACCTGCAGAGCAGCAGGTTGTGTCTCTCTTAGTCTGGTCCCTATCCCAAGAGCTGTCCAATATGTAGTTTATATCCATTAGCACAGCGCTTGGGGTCAGTGGGACACTCAAGCTCCCCCACCGCGGCAAGGTGGAGACACATCGGGGGAGAAATTATTGTTCTAAAGCCACTGAACTTCTGATCATACTGTCAGATATTGACAAGCTGATTAACAAGAATGCTCATGGAAAGAACTTTGTATCATGTGCTTCCTTCTCCCCAGATATATAACATTTGTTGGAGTTCAGCATGGTCGAGTAAATAAGAGCTTGTGCTCTTAAACTGCTGGTGTGCTAATGCTAAGGTAGCAGGTTCAACCCCTACACCGGGTAGTTAGATGAAATTGTTGACCTCTCGTCCTTGACTTGGGGGACGTTATTTTGTGTGTTTAATGCTCACATTGAACTCAAGCATAGTTCATACACGTGCTACAGTTAGTGCACTGGACTTATTTTTGTGTGTGGATTAGTTTTCTCTATTACTTGTGTCCCTTGCCATCAGATGAACCCACTCCGACTTCAGAGGTAATTGGGGACGTTAATAACAAGACCCCAGAAGTCAGAATGGATTCACCAGATGGCGAGGGACACTGGTAACTACAGAAAGCTAATCTGCATGCACAAATCAGTCCAGTGCACTAGAAGTAGTAGCATGTATATGGACTACGCTTGAGTTCAAAGCGAGCCAACATGCACATACACACACAAATCACATGTTTGGTGTGCAGTATGTTTGTTCAGTCTACACATTAAACATTAGTTGCATATCCTTTACAAGACGTTGCAGTCAACACCAGCATTTTTTGCTGTTGTTTATGTTCAGTAGTTTTCCATTGCTTTCTAAACGACCGGCACCCTTACCATTTTGTAAAAAACCAACACAATGCGGTCTGCTGCCAAGTCGCGTGCAGCCTACACATATTACCATTGTTTATTTACTCATGACTTATTTATTGTTTATGCATGGTCTTTTCCTCAGAATTTATCAGGAAACTTTGAGCAAAACTTGAAGAGTCTGCTACTAAAAGAAGGAAGAGATTTTATTCATTTCAACTAATCACGTTATTTTAACAAAACATTTTTACTTGTTTTAGCAAATTCAAAATTGTTTTAATGTTCATTTGTAAGTAAAATACACTTTGTGTAAAATTAGCTTTTTTCTTCTTCGTTCATTCAAAATGTTTGTTTTGACGTAATTGCGTTGTACCTGTTTACAGCAGAGCTGTAGCCTAATATTTGCGCGTTTCAGCCGACACATCCGATGCTTCAAGCATTTGTTTACCAGGTTGACCTTCCCGGGTAAATTCAGCTTACTACTACATAGTGAACAATAAAATTATATTTTAAAATTCTGGTATTAAATACAAAACTGCCGACTATTTTTGAAAATATATTTCATAATAGCTCATTTAATATACTGAACACAGGACATTGCAGACACCTTGAGATGGGGTGGTTGAAATGGCGGGAGATTGATTCACTTTTCATCGGGCCATGAAGATAGCAACATTCTGTGAAGGACCTGCTAGATGATGATGAGTGTAGCAGATTTACTTGGCCGAGGAAAAACACTTAAGACAGACATGGTAAAATAAGTGCAGCTGGTGTTCTAACCATTTGTGTTTTAAACCCTGAGGGAGGAGCACAGACAAATCAGTGAGCTCACAGGAAGAAAAATAAGATTAAATACAAGGTGTTTTAAATCAAAAATAGGAAAGATATTATCGGAGGAAGGTGCTATAATGAAGAGGCGGAATGAGTATAAGAGAATTATATGATGGAGAAAGGGAAGAATTAACAGAAGAAAGTAACTTAAAAGGTCCATCTATTCTTTAAAAAATTAAGTCGCTGATGCTGTCAAACATATGAAGAAAGTAAAAACACCTGGCCAGATGGAATCACAATAGAAGAATTAGAAGTAGTTACAATTTGCAGTAGATATTAACCATATATTAACCGAAGTGATGAATGATATTTACAGCAATGGATATTTACCAAGGTATATGCTGAAATCTGTATTTATAGCTATACCTAAAAGACCAGGAGCAATTGAATGCGAAGGACTTTCGAACAATTAACCTCATAAACCATGCCACAAAGCTTATACTCAGAATTATAATGAGAACAAACAAGAAAATAAAAATGGAAATTTGTGAATAACATGGCTTTGAAGGAAAGGGTACAAAGACGCAATATATACAGTTATGAATAAATGAAGCTGGGAGTAAAACAGATGTGTTTGTCACCGGATCTCTTCTCCCTCTATAGCGAAATAATAATGAGAGAGAGAGAAAAGAGAAGCCCTGAATACTAATCAGAGGCTGTAATATAAACAATATACGCTATGCAAATGACACAGTATTGGCGATGGATAATACAACAGATCTACACCAATTTATTGGAGATTGTAGTAACAGAGAGTGCCAAAGAAAGGACTCTCCTTGAATATCAATAAAACAGTAACAATTGTGATATCAAATAAAAATGACACCAAAATAAGGAATGTGTCTTTGATAGGTCCAAAAACAACTTAAATCATTGAAAGCGGCAACATTCCTTTGATGTTTTGCTGAACAACTAGTGATTTCTTGCTAACAAAGTTATTTTTACGGTAATGGGAGACCTGCAAGTTCTGATGACACACAAAGGCGTATCCGGATTCATATGGGAGTGGGTGCAATGAAAGAACTAGCTTAAAATCAACAGGGTCGGCTGCATTGCACCGGGTTTTTATCCCATATGGCTCAGTTTCTTTCCGCAGCGCGGAAAGCGTCGCACAAAGCACGAACTCCGTAGCTCCAGCGACGACCCTCGGGAGTCTCCGAAAAAATGCTCTCGTGAAATGAAGGACACAGCCCGGAATCGAACATACAACCTTCCGAGCCCAAGTCAGACGGCTTGACCACTTCACCACGGAGAATCCCGAGAGGGGTGCAATGTGTAATATTAGTAAAGACAGAGAATTTACAGAGGCACGGGGTAAATAATTTGTAAATCAACAGGAAAGTAGAAGGAATATATTTCTTACCTTATTTTTCATTTCCTTCTTGTTTCTTCAGCTGATGCTGTAATGTTTAGGGCCTGCAATTCGTCTGAATAGTTGGAGCAAAATATCCCAGTAAGTGTGTACGTAGATTAAGGTCTGCGATCTGCTCAGACCTTAATCTGTGTCGGACGATTCCAGTAGGTTGATGATTGCTCTCGGTTGCATAAAATTCAATCCATCCTTTCTCCAATAGTCCTCTTCCTCTGTCAACACATGGTCCTGACGTTTTTTCCAGTAACTTTTATCAATATTTAATAGCGCAGACAGACAGAAAGGTAGGTGGGTGGATGGGTGGGTGGATGGCTGGCTGGGCCGGTCAGTGGGTGGGTCGGCCGGCAGACAGACAGATAGATAGATCCCCGCCAGAAGCCGGGCCTTGTCAGCTAGTTTATTTATATAATCACGTTTCATGAAAGAACCCCCATTTGGAGACACCTCTGAATCTTCGCGCTGTTTGTTTCAAAACGGAAATCACGTGAAAATTTTAAAAAATGTGGGGACGTGTCTTGGTGAAGCTGTAATACTGTTAAAATGATGGACGTAATCTCTAATTCGTAATTTATATAACCCATATAATTAAACTTTGAAATCTGCTGTAAAATCTCCAGAACAAAAAAATTTTTGTTGGGTGGACATAATGATAAGGTTATATACTAAATCTCATCATTTTCCCTCAGTTGGTTACTGAGATATTGAATTTTATATTGAGGCAACAAACAAACAAAAAAAAAAAAACACTATAAGACCAATGTTGGGAATTCCTAGGACTGCCAGAGTAACTAACGACGACTGCCCGAAAGAGGCTAATGAAACTAGAAAACTATATACAACAATAAGAAAGAGGCAAACAGCTTTTTTTGGTCACGTGATGAGAAGAGACGCGTTGGAGAACATCGTGACAACTGGAAAGATCGAGGGCAAGAGAAGCAGACCACGAGAAATGATGCTGGATGGATTTGAGACGGTGGCGTGGAGGAATATCAACGGCAGAGTTGATCCAGAAAACCAAAGACAGAGATCTGTGGAGAGCCATGAATGCCTACACCAGTCGGCACGGCACCGGATGATGATGGGTATTCAATGTTACAGGTATGTGAGTTAAATATCTTTGTTATGGGTATTCAATTTATGTGGATGACGCCTATGTCTTGCTTAGGGGAGAGTTGTGCTGCAGTTGTCAGTGGTGTTTATGCTGACACATCATCTATTCGGGGGCTGCATGGTCTCGAGGTATGGTGTCCGCCTCGAGTGCTGGAGGTCCCGGGTTCAAGCCCTAGGATTTATTTCCCCTGGTCTGTGGGTAAGTGAGATCGGACACCCGTATGTATTGTGTACGTAAAAAAATCCCTTGGCTGTTGGAAATCCTCCAGAAATTTCAAATCGAAGAAAAGTAGCCAAACGGCGCTGCCCAGGTAAAATTTCAAGTTAAAAATCTACCCAAATTTTTTTTCGGTATCCTCGCCGGTGCTGCGGAGTTCGCGCACTGAGCCGAGTTTCTCCAGACTCAGGTTTGAGTTAGGAGAACGGAGAACTTATGGGTTATACCCGTGATCTTGATCCGGCTAATCTATCTGCCCAAGCATCTATAGCCGGGAGTCTTCGTGGCAAAGTGGTCAAGCCGTTTAACTCGGGCTCCGAAGGTTGTGGGTTCGATTCCAGGCTGCGTCCTTCGGTTCACGCGTTAAATTTTTTGGAGCCGTTTTTTGGAGGTCGTCGCTAGAGCTACGGAGCTTGTGCTTTGTGCGACGCTTCCTGCGCTGCAGAAAGAGACCGAGCCATATGGGATAAAACCCGGTGCAATGAAGTTGACTTTTAAGCATCTATAGTTCTTTGTAGCACTTTGGTGGCCACTGATGCACGTTCATTTGTGCTCCCTAGGACCTGGTCATTAGCTTACAGTGCCACTTTAATTCCATGTGGTAGTAGTTCCTCAACACGTTCATTGAAAAAGATTAGAAGCGCGGGGGACACCATGACGCAATAGTATTTCCCTGCTCTTGAGTCCATCTGTACTCGGGCTCTCTTCTGCCCACTTCACTTTAGTTTCTTCTTCATAAAGCTTTCCGGATATTGTCAAAAGCGTTTAAAAAATAAATTTTAAAAAAAGCAGGTCTATCCACACTGCAAGCACCAGTTTCTTTATCGATACATCCTCAATTGCTTGAGAGAGGCAGGTTGTCTGGGTCTTCTGTTGAAGAGAAGAGAGAAAGAAAGAAAAGAACATTTCTGGTTTGGTTTGCACCATTGTAAAGTTTCTGCTAATGACCTACCCTTGCATAAAGTTGTTACTCCTTCCTGGGTAGGTGTCGTTTCCTAACAATGTGCTGCCATAACAGATATTTCTCTAGGCTTTTATACAGTAGTCTCCTCTAGCCACAGGAATGCCGCTGTTACTGCCTCCACCCTCATGCTGGGGGTCGTAGTCTCATATGCCATGCTCTCCTTTTTCAAGACTCGCCCATTAGCCCCAGCCACTACGTCTGTTTCTCACCACTGACCCATCGGTGTAGATGACTATGTCACCTTGATGTGTGTTGCTCTGGATTAGCTGTTTGCACTTCAATCTCAATGCGCCGCGCTGCCCATTCTCTGCTCTCTTGACCCAGTGTTATTATTACGTTATGCCAGCCCTTTACGATATCCATTGCTGCATGCAGCGTACGATCCCTGTCTGTGGCAACTCTCATGTACCATTTGGCCTGAAGGACCCTATGTCTATCCATCATTGTAGGTAGCGCCAGGATATGCCTCATGCAGGTAACTGGTGTGTCCTGTGTGCACCCCAGTATTAACCGCATGGCAGCATCCTGTATGCGCTCCAACCTTTCAAGCTGGCTTTTTGATACGGTCAGCAGCCCCAAACCATACTCAATGACAGAAATTATTAACTGCTGAAAGAGCCTGTACAACATCATCTGATCTACCCCGGTTGCTGCCATAGCTTTTCAATGCATTGTCCCCTACCAGCTTTCACAACCAAATCCTCCATATGATCCTTAAAAGACCAAACACCTGTCAAAGGTGATACCCAAGTACTTCAGTTTACTCTCTCGACTAAGGACATCCATTCAACATAATACCTGGGACGTCTGCCTTGTCGATCCGGTTATCCAGTGAGTACCACACAACCGATGCCTTGTCTGGGTTTAAAATGGCCCCTGCACCACTCCGTCACCTTGTTTACTGCCACCTGTACGCCAAACTGGCCCCGTCTCTACATCAGCACATTATCTGCAAATGTCAAGATTCTACCCACACCTGGTGTCTCAATAGCTGCGATTTTGTTGGTGTAGACAAGTAGCACCGGGGACAAGGCAGATCTCTGCGGCAACCCAGGTGTAATAACACAGGGGTCAGAAGTCCAGGAACCCATGCGCAGTGCTCATAAAGGACTGCCGCAAACCATCTAACAAGGCAAGGGCAGACTTCCATGTCCAACAGGGTATAATATCAACCGATCGTACCTGACCCTGTTATACGCATCCTCCAGGAATATGCTTAGCAAGGTGGAGAAAGGAATGTTTCGTGTGGAATGGCTCTCGCTTCAGAGGTCACAGATTGTGAGAATTGTATGGACATTTTGCCCTGGCCATGCGAGTGTAGGGGGAAATGAACAGGCTGATAGGCTAGCAGGGAATGCACCTCTTGGTGGTATCTTGCCTATGGACAAGGGGGAGGTGGTCGTGCACTTGTGGGACCAGGTGGAGGAACAGATTGAGAACCCATATGTGGAAAGAATGTGATTTGGGGGGGGGGGGGGGGGGGGGGGTGTCCTCAAAACAGAGAAGACCAGGAGAACTTTTAATCAGATGTGGGAACGATTAGTAGTAGGACTCTTCACTCGCTGTTCACCGAGGGGACTGAGCACATATGGGAATGTTCTTTAACTCAACTATAATGTGTAAAGAATCATTTTCATTGTACATGAATTTCATGGGTGGGTGCAGTGAGATGCAAGCCAGAACTATATACATTTGGATCTTTTGAAATTTTTTTTTTTTTTAGTGAAGAAAAAAACCACATGGAGGCTGATCAACGATGAAAAGACCACAAGGTAGAATGGTTTCTAGATATGTTTGTTCATTACAGGAGAGAACATCGGAGACAGTCCACATTTCAAAGGAGTGCCTTGGGCAAAGCAGTGTATAGCAAAGGTGTTCTGAAGCCTTCCCTTGGCTTGAAAATTGTCTAATGACACACACCAATCACCACTTCCTATTTCTAAATGGTCACATCTAATGATCCCATTTCATTAACAATTACATGTACCTAAAATTAAGGACGTCCCTACTATTTGTTAACTTTTTCTATTTTTGTGGCAGCTGCTTCAAAATTTTTAGATTTAAAATATCCACACAAATGAAACAGACCAAAGATAAGCATGAAAATTAACTCATATGTAAGTTTACTATGAAACCAACATTTAATACACAAACAGAACACTAATATTACTCTATCTACAAGACATCTAGAAATATATAACAGAAAACATAACAATCCAACTTTAATGTGTTTTTCAAAAGCAGAAGTGCAGATAAATAGAAACAAAAGTCAGGAAAATGTCCCAAATAGAAGCTACATTAACCCTTTAGCTCTAAGAACATCCTCCATTAAATTCTTCATGTATTTTATTTCCCGCTGTAAATCTTCAACTTTGCCCTTCAGCTCCAGATTGGCTTCTTCTAACACTTGCTCCTCTGACTTAATGCCCACGGCTTCTTCCTTCTTCTTCATGCGGTACCTAATTGCTGCATTTTTATTCTGTAGTTTCTTCCTGTCCTTTTTGTTGAGCTGTTCGCCAATGATGTGATCTGGAACAGGTTCTGCTGCTGCTCGGGTTTTACCTGACGCTCTAGACTGTTTTGATGCTTTAGGCTTGCTGTAAGGAGAAAACCTCGTGTTCTCGATGCTTGAAGTTACAATGACTCTGTAGAGTTCAGGGCTGGACTCAATGATGCTGCTGTGATTGATAGATGATGGAGAAGTTGGCACCGAGGATGACAACATGCTGTCAACATCATCTGCTGACAGTGGAGAAGCAATCAATTCAGTTGCATCATCAAATGTGACCACAGAATCTCCAACTTCTGCAACAGATGTGAACTCCAGGCCACTAAAGATAAGACCACCATCTACAGAGGCATCAAATTCATCACCGAAGAAATCTGCTGTGTCTGTACTCAAACTGAGTGGCCTCGCTTGCACACCTAGTGTACTGCCAATGGGCTCTACCTTAATTATAGGAGCAACTTGCTCTGGAGAGCTGGGTGGTGACAAAAATGTATCAATGGTAACTTTCGATGTGCAATGATCATTTGTAGGTATTGAGCTCAGAAAATTTTCTATGGCACTATAGTGTCTTGAACTGAACAGCTTTGAGTCATGTTCAGCAACGGGCTCAACAAAATTGACAGGCTGCTCATCAGGAGCTGTCGAACACATGTATTCATTCAGACTGGCTTCCAGTGACAACAGCTTATCACTGTTGCCCATGACCTCCAAAAGAGAACCAATGTCTGACTCCATCCATTCTGTACCCAGGATATCTGAGAAGAAAAGAACACACAAACATGAATTCTAAAATTGTGAAGTCCAACTCTTCTACAGCATTATGCCACAAATATTAACAATGGAGACTCAGACCCTTATAAATATATATGTTCCCATTTTCTAGAAGTACTGTGAATTCTTACCTGTACAATATAAAGTGAGAAACAGCACAATTAGGAACTCTGTTCTTATTCAACTCCCACACTAAACAGTAGTTTTGTTTTCTTTTAAAAAGAACAAAGCAAACCACATTTCTCACTTCAAGAGTAGCATCATGTATCTATTTTAGGTAACAATGTAGACAAAAATTGAAAGATGAAGGAACATAAATATTAAAATATGAATACAAAAGGCAAAGGCAGCTTTCTTACTCCTTTTGTGGAGGTCAAAAGAAAAATTCAGCACCAAACTTTTAAAAATAAGGAACAATTATAATGGGTACTGAGTATGGATCAGATATATGGAAAACCAAAAGAATGTCAAATAAATTACAAACATCCATTGAATGTTGTCTCACAAGATATGATTAACATGGTATGACAGAAGCATCAAATGTTGAGAAAAGTAATCAAATACCAGTCAATGAAGCTGTGAGGAAATGACATTGGCGCTGAATAGAACACATTTGAGAAAATCTTACAATAGTATAGAACTAAGAAAAGTTCTTTGGAACCAACAGGGCAAATAAAGAGGGAGACTAAAAACACACGGAGAAAATAGAGACGGGCAGGCAAGACAAATATGGGCACAGTCATACAGCCCTTTTTAAAACAATATTGGCAATATAAAAAACGTTTTGGGAAAATTTTTTTTTGGAGATATTTTAATGGCAAAATTTACAGCTTATAGTAAACACTATTATACATTCAATGTTCATTTCTTTAAAAAAAAAAAAAAAAAACTTCGAAATTGAGAAATATTCAAAATTTATATGGTAAATACCTGGGGAACATACATTTATACATGTAGGAATCCCCTTTCCACCCCACCTCAGCACTAAGGGACAGACTAGAGCAGAGTAAATTTATTTAATAGCTACCCCACATGAAAGATTACTTGTACACATGAAGGCCTAACACTTCACATCCCCAACTGCAGTATCAGCTATAAGACCACCTTATCTTTCAGTATGTGTTCCTCCGAAGTCAGAGTGTCTGCCTGTACTGCTCCATCAGTCTGCACACCAACTTCATCCGACATACAGGACTTCGCGTTGGAGCTCAAGCCAACGAACACAAGCAAACATGTGTTCTGCAGCTGTTGTGTTCTGAATAAAGCATGTGCACACATTGAATGTTAATAAGACACTAGCATGTCCTTTCAGATTGTATTTGTACAATATTTAAGCATTTGCGCTATAGTTAAATATGTGTTCTGTGATTTGCTGTTCTTAGTTTTCAACACTATGAAGATTACAGGTAACTTTTACACTATAATCAGGGGCAGACAAACACAGGACACCCAGTTACCACAACACCTGAATATTTAGCTTTGTCCATGGTTCTCTTTAGCCTGTATTTGCAAAATTGCTGAGTAAAAGCGTGGTCATGGCCAAATTCCCTAACGCTATCTCAGCCAGTCAGCTTAGCTCTTGAACTAGATAGTCAGGAAGGTTAACCTGGTCAACAAACGCCCGCAAGTCTGATGTGTCAGCCTAAAGGCGCGGTATCACAGCTCTGCTGTAAACAGGCACAACGCAATCACAACAAAAAAAAAAAAACTCTCTCCAGATGACCGCAGAAGAACTAAATGGTGTCCATATTTGGCACTCGTAGTCGAGCGTTGGTGACATGTCCTAATGGTTGAGCAGTGGCCCCTCAACTAACCCACAAGCCCTTTATAGACTTGCTCACGACTGGCTGGATTTTGCAGCTAAGGATTTCTACAGCATATGGCAGCAAACCCACCTTAGTTGTCTCCAACAACATGCATGATAGGTTACGGTAAACCTTTCATCTGCTGACAGCCTTCTATTTTTCTGTCAAGAGCATAGTAATTTGATATCCTAAAAACCACATGATACATCAGGAACACACACACACTGTAGAATCTGCAAAAATATACCTTCATTTCTGGATGGAGATTCACTTTTCACACGCTCGACAGCATCCTGGAGCTGAAGGCTGAGGGGATCGTCGCCACATAGGCAACCTTCGGACTTAAGGTCACCGAATAGGCCACCTGAGTGGTCGACTGGCAGGTTCCAGCCGCCCACTAGCAGGTCGTCGTTCCACATGTCCAGTTCCATCATGTTCAAAGGATATACTCAAGGGTATGCGAAAGTGGTAGTCGATAATTCTGCGGGTAATAGCCGAAGCTAGGTGTGTGTCTTGGAAAGGTCTGAGGAGAAGAATAAATACAGAGTTATTACAGATTAATATTACATCATAAGTCCTTGTTAAATATGGTTTAACCTCTGACACCACAAACATATGACAAGTGCTGTAGGTTCAACCACTAAACTGAGGTTGACCCAGTCACATAATACTGAGAGTACAGATGTCTGGGAGGAAATGGCATGAAAAAAAGTGCACAGAATATATCCATGACTTCATGTCTGTCTATAAACTCAAATATGGTGTAAGCAATGGTGCTTGTGCTGGATACAACAGTCTGGCACACTGTGATTAGTAAAATCTGGTTGATCAAACAATCGTCCGAGGTTCCATCCCAAGTATCTAATCCCCTACGTGTATGGCTGGAGAGTGACTTTTCCTCAAGAAAAATGGTACCAGTGTTTTTTTTCCATGAGAAGGTGATGAAGAGAGAGAGACAATAATGCTATGCTCTAGTGTTTGAAGGGGTGTTAACACCTACAGTATCTGCTACTGAATTACTTTGTCTTCAATATGTACAGAGAAGAGTACACAAGTCCAGAAATGTTAAATAGCTATGCACATGCATTTTCTTTGGGGTCGTGTGGTGAAAGTAATTTTTAAAACATATTTCATTATTGGCATCTAATCTAGACATTAAAACTACTGCAGTCCTGAACTGACGACATTAAACACACGATTACATGATCACATTTTATCAGGTCTGACAAGCAGATTGTCTACTAAACAATCCTAACATTTGGGATAATACTGTCAATGTAAAAGGGCCATTCAGGGATAATCTAATAATCTACCTCTCAAAAGATCTGGAAAATAAGATATAAGCCAAGATAACAGAACAATTCTATGGACACTGGAATCTTGATCAACCCCACAACATTGCAGCTACCACATAATTCCCCACTTCCATACATCACAGTTGCATGTCTGTTACCAGGGCCCATAAGGGAAACAAAAAAACTAGTACCACGGTAACCTACCATGCAAATAATAAGACGACCAAGGAGGGTTAGCATTAGACTAGCTACTTCATCACATAAACTTAAACTAGCTTTAAAATCTAATCACGATCAGTCTACGAAGTGCTAGGAGTGAGTGGGTTGATGACCTAGGAGGCTCCACTTGGAGGTGAAAGGCAGAAAAGATGATCTGCTAACTAGTCTTTTGTTTAGGCTAACTCGTTCTATGTTTCTGTGTTCTATTTTGTGCACAAAGTGACTATTCATACTAGAAGTGCGAATAAAGCTCAATTTTATTCGCAGTAGAAGTAGGTCACGTGACCGGAAAACCCGGTCATGGTGAATAAAGTGTGCTCTATGCATCCGCGGAAGCTGCTGTGAGGGGCCCATCCCCCAGGCAGTGACGGAGTAATCGAGTGTCGGAATCAATGGAACCAATAGATGTCTTTGTTTAACCCTTTACAGGGTGGAACGTCCATTTCCGTCCGATCCCTTAAATGGGCAGATCGGCCGAACGCGCCCGATACTATTATGCATTGTAAAAACGCGATCTCTCGGCTTTCCGATACTTCCGACGGCTACTTTCGCCGATAGCTTGACAACGAGGCCGCCATTTTCAAGCGCCTACTATGTATTTGAACGGACTTATTTTTTTTATATTTTCGGGGTTTTTACGCTGTTTTTCAAAATGGATTTTGGCGATTCTTCAAGTGATTTCCGAGATTTCGCTAGGTTCAATTTAAGTGACATTAAAGGGCACAAAGCTGACTACTAATCGGAGCTAGATATCAGTGAAAAGCGTTACTTTGCATTAGTAGCCTAATCGTGAGTCGGACTTTTAAAGAAAGTGATGATTCTGAAAATGTGTTTGTAAATTGCCGTATAGATGACTGAAAATCATAAACAATAACTATTTCGTAAATATTTGTGTTCTTATATAGATAACCGGCAACAATCACATGAGTAACATATTCTGCATGCTTTTCCCTTCATTATGTTGTTTATTTAACTAAAATCGGTTGACTAACACCTTATTTGTGATTTTACTAATGCAACCCGAAATTTAACCGAACCTGAAAAAATCTTGCTCGTTCAGGGCTAAAAAAACGGACAAGCGTCTGCCCAGTAAAGGTAACGTATGAAATACCCCAAATAAACCACCTTCTTACTGGCTCAAACTAAAATTGACTAGTGAGCGGACGCTGTGACATGTTTGGTAATTCCCGCAATTCTAGTTCGCACTTCTACTATGAATAAAATTTGAGCTTTATTCACACTTCTAATACGAATAAAGTCTCCCTTTTGAGCAATAAGTCACTGTCCTTGAAAGTTAGAAAAATAGTTCTTGCATGTTACATAGAACCAGTTTTAACATACGGCTGTGAGTCCTGGACAATTAGTAAACAGGGGGAAAAAATCCCTGCTTGGAGATGTGGTTTTATAAAAGAATGCTGAAAATTAATTGGACAGCCAAAATGAGCAATCAGGATGTTTAAAGGGAAGCTCAGTCACAAAGAGAAATTATTACAAACATCAGAAAGAGGCAGTCCATTGTTGTTGTTTTTTTTGGGGGGGGGGGGGGGGGCGCGCCACGTTATGAGCAGACAAAAACTGGGACACGTGATAACCGGAAAGAATTAAGAGAAAGAAAGAAGATTCTTGACAGTCTTGTGTCACGTCATGGCACAGAAGGGAGTCAACATATGAATTGATCCACGACATCAGAGATTTAATTTGTGGAGAGGCCAAAGGTTTCAAATACACTTGAGCTTAAAAAGTCGCTTAAAAGTCGACAGGGTCGACTTCATCGCATCGGGTTTTATCCCATATGGCTCGGTCTCTTTCCGCAGCCAGACTAGTTCCATCGCAATTGCAATTTTTTTCAGTCGTTCAGCTCAAGACATTTATTTTGTCTTTCTGTTTCAACTAACATTTCTTGCAACTAAATTCCATTTCAGCGATCATATTTGTGTCAGCATATCACAGGATGTTATGTCCACCATCACCAGCTGATAATACTAATATTCCAGGGGCATCTTGTATGGATTGCATTAACCCAACGTACAACAAACTATGTTAACCCTTTACAAGGCATATCGTCCGATTCCGGCCGGTGTGATAAAACGCTCATAGCGTCCGATTCCGGCTTTGAATACTAGTCATTTTAAAAATGCGATCTCGCGAATTTCCGAGACTTCCTGTTCCTTTCTACCAGTCTTGCTGATAGAGTGAAAGCGTGGGTAACGTTTGCAAGTGTTTTCATTAAATTTGATCAGATTGTTCATTAGTTTTCGGCATTTTTGTGCGTTGTTAATGAAAATGGATTTCCTCAATTCTTCAAGCGATAGCGGCGAGTTCGAAGGGTTCAATTTAAGTGACATTAAAACGCACGAAAGTGACGATGAATCGGAGTTAGATCTCAGTGATATCAGCGTGTGTAGCGTGCACACTTCAGATCTTTCGGACTTTGAAGAAAGTGAATCTGATTCAGAAAATGTCGCTGAAGAAAGTCTGATGGGGCCGTCTCGCGACGCAAACGGTTGGAGCAACACAACAACACTGAATATCGAAGAATTTAGTGAAGAAACTCGCGTCAACTTATCAATAACAACTGACGATCGTTCTCAGCGTGCATTCTTTCTTCAACTCTTCGAGGAACAAACGTTTCAAATGATTGCCGATCAAACAAATACGTATGCTAGGCGAAAGATCGAGCAAGTAGGTGATCGAGGCTGGGTTCCAACCAATGCAACCGAAATACAGGCCTATTTTGGTCTGCTCATTTTATTGGGGATCTACAAACCTCCTCGTTTGGAATTGTGCTGGTCTGCAGATATTATGTTGGGAATGCCAGGTGTGAAGAATGTGATGCCGCTGAAGAGATTCAAGAAGCTGGAGCAGTATTTACATGTGGCTGACAACAACACAGCTGACGGCAGTGACCGCCTCCACAAAATTCGGCCTCTCATTGACATGGCTAATAGGACTTTCTTACAACATTACAAACCTAAGAAAGAAATTGCCATTGATGAGGCAATGGTGCCATTCAAAGGCAGGAATGCACTAAAACAGTATCTACCAGCCAAGCCAACAAAATGGGGAATGAAAGTTTGGTGTGCTTGCGAGTCAGCAACTGGTTACCTCCTCCAGTTTTCTGTTTACCGTGGCAAAATAGATGGTGCCATTCAGCATGGACTGGGCCATGATGTAGTGATGCAGCTTGCTGCCCCCTTTTTGGGGAAGTATCATCACCTCTATTTTGATAACTTTTTTTCATCAGTTGCACTTTTTACTAACCTTCTCCAAGAGAAAACTTATGCGGCAGCAACAGTAAGAAGGAACCGGAAAGATCTGCCTCTGGCATTCAGAGGAAAAAGAAAAATGACGCAAGGGGACCATCAAGTCTTCCAGAAAGAGGATCTGCTTGCTACTGTGTGGCATGATAAAAGGGATGTATTCATGCTCTCCAACAATACCTCACACACATTGACCACTGTTGAGCGATGGGACCGGCACACTCGCACCAGAAAGCCTGTGTCCTGCCCTGCTGTCATCAAACTCTACAACCAATGCATGGGAGGGGTGGACAAGGCAGATCAAATGAGGGGGTATTACTCTACACTGAAGAAGAGCAGAAAATACTGGCGCTACCTCGTCAGTTTTGTTTTGTCTTCGATTCATGCATAAACAATGCATTCATCCTGTTCGAGCAGTCCTCAGCAAAGCCCAGCAAACGCTACGCCCTTCTGAACTTCCGTCTGGATTTATGTAAGCAACTAATCGCAGGATTCTCCAGCAGGAAGAGGGCTGCAGCAAAGAGGAAAGGCCAAGCAGTAGCTCCAGAAAGTGTCCACAACCACAAGCTCATGAGGTTTGAGGGCAGGAAGAAAGCCTGCTCAGCGTGCAGACACGCCAAACGTCGTACCCCTGCAGGACGAACCATTGAAAGTTCATATGGCTGTGATGTGTGCCAAGTGAACTACTGTAAGGACACTTGTTTTCCCCAGCATCTTGGAGCCCAGTGAGCAGTTGGCAGTGTTTGTACATAGTGTATATATGACTGACACTCACAAATAATGTTATATTTTGTAAATATTTGTGTTCATATGTGGATTATACCAACAAGACTGGATTATTCATATGACATGTGAGTACAATTATTAATCTGCATGCATTTCTTTTCATTTTGCTCTTTATTTCACTAAAATCCATTCACTAACAACTTAGTTATGATCTTTTTACTAACATGACCTAAAATCTGACTAAAACCCTCAAAAATCTTGCCCGTTTAGAGTTAGAAATTGGAAAAACCTGTGCCCTGTAAAGGGTTAAAAAATAAAGACCAACACAGTGGGATGAAGAGGCTAATCAAACAAGCATGGTGAGGGACATGCTGAGCTGTCACTGACAGAAGAACAGGCCCTCTATTGCAATCTTTTATATAATTTTTTGGGAGAGAAGGGCACTGACCACTCTACTTCATTCCACAGCCTTGTGAAGGCCAAACATCACACCTGAATGGCAGTGTCTGCTATGGGGCTTTTACCTGTTTTTTTTTAAGCCTTGTGCAAACACTTGATAACAAGCTCATGGCTCATTTTTCAGAAATAAATACTTGGTGTTTAAACTGTCACCGTTTATAAAGCAGATAAGGGTGTAGGTCTTGGGGCGAAGAGAAAGCAAAGGTGGGGGTGTGATCGGGTCAAACATGGACACAGGACATTTACACCTTGGTGAGTATGCACTGGCAGGAGAAATGGCATAAGATTCACAAACTTCAGGGACATTCTGCAAAGGACTTGCTACATGATAATCTTTTGTTTAAAAAAGCTTTAAAGAATTAATTTTAAAACTACACAGAAGACACACCCACAAGGAAGCCACTAATCCTGAAGGTAATGAGTCATTTTCATATTTTTCTGGCTTGTAATTGAGTCTGGCATATGAGACTACAACCTCCAGCATGAGAATGGAGGTGGAAGCAGTAACAGCGGCATTCCATTGGTTAGAGACTACTGCAAAACACACTGTATTCATTATGAATTCAAAGAGTATGCTTAGTAAGATGGAGAAAGGAACGTTTCGTGTGGAATGGCTCTCGTAGCTTCAGAGGTCACAGATTGTGAGAATTGTATGGATATTTTGCCATGGCCGTGCGGGGTAATGAACAGGCCGGCAGGGTATGCACCACTTGGTGGTTGGACAAGGAAGAGGTAGTCGTGCATCTGTGGGACCAGGTGGAGAAACAGATTGAGAACCCATGTGTGAAAAGAATGAGATTGAGGGGGATGGGCAGGGGTTCTGGTAGAATCTCAGAACAGGGAAGACCAGGAAAACTTTCAACCAGATAGCAGTGGGAACGATTAGTAGTGTCTCTTCGCTGGCTGTTGAATGAGGGTACGGAGCGCATAAGAGAATGTCCTGAGTGCAATGATGTGAGTTCTTAGCTCAACTGAACATATTTTTCTGCCTTTTAACAGGACATGATCCATCCAACGTGGCAGCAGAGGGGAAAAGGGCGTGGTCGTTTTCATCTCGTGTACAACTATTTTAAACAAAAATTATTTCCACACTAAAATATAACTAAACAAACACTTCAACAAACAGTGGAATGTATTAAGTGGGGATAATTACAGCCTGATAATAAGATAATACAAGATACATCGAACATTGATCGATACCCGGATCGCCATTATGATTATGACGGTCTGGAGTTGATTTTGCGAGATGTCCTGAAAACTTTTTTCTATTAAAATCTATTCATAACATTTTTAACTGCTTGAAAATATAACAATAATCCAGTGTAATTAACTTACGCCATGTTGTATCTGTGCCCGTAGGGGCAGAAACTGCAGTCCTCCTCAAGCTGACATTGTCACAAGGGATGCTCGGATATGTTGTCGTGAACGTGGCAGAACAAGAAATGGCGCTTCTTGCACGTAGCACTACTTTGCCCGAAAAACATCTCCTGCAAGGTCATATATCACTGCGAAGTGTAACAGAGGATACTGTTATGATTTGATATAAAATATTCAACATATATTAAATATAGTTATATTAGTGTTAGGAATAATATCAAGTTCTTATACGGAGCAGACAAACTTTGACCAGAAATATAAAACTACAAAGAACTATATATTATTGAGTCAGGATAAATGCAGTATGCAGTCATGATTGCATCAGAAAATCGTTGGTACAACGCCATTATGACGTCACATTCTATTTTTATTCTGGACGTCCCGACAAAAATAACTGTTTGATCATTTACTAATTTAAGATCTGTATGTCTTTATTACTCCATTAAAGAATACTTTTCACTTAACGTCATGCACATTATAGTCAGTGTCAGTAATATACACGTGCCGAGAGAGAAGGTAGATGTAAGCTATAACAGAAATGCAGACCTTCAGAGTAACCTCCGGGGAGAAGACAGTCCATCGTTATATTATAATCAGTGGCGATGTCCAACAGTGGCTAAGAGGACATACCATCATCATCATCATCATCATGTGCCCTGTCAGCTGGCGTAGGCGATCATGACTCTCCGCAGATCTCGGTCCTTCCTGTTCTGGATAAATTATGTTGATGATATTCCTTCATGCTAACGTCTCAGTCCATCCGGCATCGTTTCCATTGGTCTGCCTTTGCCTCTTTTCCCATTGATCTTTCCAGTTGTCATGATGTTTTCCAATGTCTCTTTTCTATTTTTACAAAATACCTCTGAAGTCGGAGTGGGTTCGCCTGATGGCGAGGGACACTGTTAATAGGGAAAGCTAACCCACACACAAAATTCAGTCCATCGCTACTCTACTACAAATAGTGTATATGATCTACGCTTGAGTTCAAAGCTAGCGAGCGCAAAACAAAACAAAAAAATACGAAAAACAAAAAGTGTTTTTTCTTTTTCTTACGGTTGTATATTACGTTCCAATTCCAATTCCAATTTTCAAAAACAAAAATTCCAAATTCGGCCTCGTCTAGCCTGCTTCATCAGCTGTGGTTATTGTTGAGGTCCGTGGTTTTTGTGGGTTTATTCACCCTAATTCTTGTCTTGTGAGTCCTATCTCGGACTGGTTATGTAGCGTTTGTGTCTGTGGCGTCAGCTGCGGGATCGGTCGGCGGCTATCCTTTGTGCTCGTCTGTTATTGTGATTTTCTTTGTTTGTGTGGGCTCCTGGCTCGTCTGGCTTGACTGGCTGCAGTCCTTATAAGGACTTTTCGTTATCCCACTCCATGCATCGTAAGCTGGGGGATCGGTCGTCGGCTGTCCTTTGTGCATGTTTCCTCTTGTTGTTTTCTTTGTTGGCGCAGGCTCCTGGCTTGACTGGTTGAAGTCCTTAAAAGGTCCCGAATCAATCAATCAATCAAGTCCTTAAAAGGACTTTTTATTTAGTTTTTTTTGCCTCCTGTTCTGTGTAGTGCCCGTAGAAGCTTTTCGATGCTTTCACTTTCGTCTTTAAGTAGTTGCTGTTTTTCGATTGTTTCCTCTGTTGTCAGCCATGGGACGATCTCTCCGTCCTCGATATAGTAGTCAATGCCGGTGTGCCAGTCAGAGAATATCTCCGGGTATTCTATGGGTTTCCCCTTGAGTTTCTTCACCTTCTTTCCTTTTGCTTCCTGTCTCCTCATGTATTCCTCGTGCCTGAGTTCCTCTTGCCTTGCCCGTTCTTTTTCTTCTGCTATGCACTACTCCGTGGCGTTGAACGGTTCCTCATCTTGGCTTTCTTCGGCTGTCTGGCGGAATGTTGGTTTCCCCTTGGATGTTTTTGGCGTCGAGGTTCGGCTGCTGGTTTTGTCTTGCGTCTCCGGCTCGGTATTTTTGTTGTGTTTCTTGAGGCTTTTTTGCGGTCTCTTGCCTGGCTTCTGCTGGTTTGTTTTGAGTTGATTTCATTTCAGCTTTTAGCCGCTCTCTCTCCGCTTTTATATTGCGTAGCATTTCTTCGTTTTCCTGCTTCAGCGCGGTCATCTGTTCCACTTCTCGCTTGATGTTTTGCTGGATCTCCTTTATTTCCGCCAGTAGATTCTCGTTGTCGCTGGTCGGGTTAGGCGTCAGCAGTGCCTTGACTTGTTTCTTTAACTCGTCGATCTGGCCTTTGTAGTTGGGCTCTTTCATCTTGCGAGATGCCCGTGGCTGTCCCGCACCTCCGCATTGCTTCGTTGTATGGTGTCCTTGTGGTGATGGCTATCTTCAAGACGTCTCTGTGTCGTTGCAGGTACGGACAGCCCAAGTATCTTGCTCCATGCTTGCCCAGGCAGTTGGCGCACTTTCTTCTGTTGTTAGGAGCTCGGAAGTCCGTGTCCAGCTTGGCCAGCGGACACTCCTTGAAGGCGTGGTGATCGGCGCAGTATCGACAGATTTCCGTCTTACTGCGACATGTTGCTCTGCTGTGGCCGGCCCTCTGGCATCTTGAACATTGATTGACTCTTGGGATGAATCTCTCTGGCTGTTGCAGTTTCTTGCTGATTGATACTGTGATCGGCATTTCGCTGCCCTCCGACGTCACTACTGCCAAGGTTGTAGGTATCTTGGAGTAGGTGAGGAAGCCGCTCCGCCTTCAAGAATCGGATGTGAAGATTCTCTTCACGTAGCTGCTTCAGGATTTCTTCATCTGTCAGCTCCACAGGAATCCGCTTGACAACCCATCGGACTGTTTTTGAGTCGATGTTTCCGACTCTGGTGTCTTTCTCCTCCTTCTCTGCTGTCTTGGTTCTTGACTGTGTTGGGCTGTCAATCTTCTCCCTCGTAGTAGCTTCAGTAATAGCTGTAGTATCAGGCTCTTTGATGCAGCTAGCAGGTAGGCTCTCCGACGTTCTTCTTCTTGTTGTCGGCTCCCACGCTGCACATTCTTGGCAACAGCGTGTTTCTTGTTGTTGGACTTTCAACGTGACATTTTCCCGCGTATCAGGCTTCTTGACAGAATAATGCGACTTGACTTGTTAGCGCTCGCTGTGCGAATGTGCGACGGGGATGATGATGATGATGATATTACATTCTAGTTTATATAGCCTTTTATAGGCAAAGTTACTCTGGCCGTTCAACGTATTCACAACACCCGATTCAGGTTAACCAACAAAGAGCTGGCACTATTAGCCACCGAACGCTGATGCATATGCTGGGGGGAAGGATCTGAGCACCTATGGCCTGTCCGGAGTGCAATGAAGATACCCCAACTGATAACTGATTTCCATTGCTTCTAAGTTCTTTCTATTTTTATTTTTTTAAATTTATCCTCCAAGATTCATTGCCATAAAGCAACACTGATGCTACATAACATTTCAGCACTCTTCTCCTTACATTCATTGATAGTGACTTATTGCATAAGATATTTTTCATTTTCTGAAATGCAGCCTTTGCTTGCCCTACTCTGCTCTTAATCTATGTTGTGCATCTTCCATCTGATGACCATCCAAGTAAAAGAAAGGGGCAACGTCTATATGATCTCACCCATCAGTGTCGTCGTTAATAATATGTGAGCCAACGACGCATGATATTTACAGGCCGCGTCTTGTAACACTTTTTCTGTTGGCATTTGCTTTCAAGCTTCCCACACCCTTTCTCCTGTTCTTTTTCTTTTAATTCGTCACATTTCTAGTCCGTTAACTTGACTCAGTCTGCTCTGTTGCTTTGTTGTAGTGAACGTATATTCACAATCCCGACATACAAAGTCAGCCGCAGGCTTTTTAGAAGCATCCCGCTTTGGGTTCATTTTCTTTCTTTGGGACTGGTATTAATATAGCTTCCTTCCATGCCTGTGGGACTATTCCTCTCTTCCAGCTGTAATTTAGGACTGCTAGTAGTTTCTTTTTTTGCCTTAGTGCCTAGTCCTATTAGCATTTCATTTGTGATTCCATCCTTTCCTGGTGATTTCTTCTTTTTTTTAGGGTATTCATTGCCTGTTCCATTTCTCCCATTGTTAGATTTGCCATAATATATTCTGCTGCTGTCTCTGTATTACTATGATGTATCTGTTTGTCTTTGATTGCTTTCTTCTGTTCGGTTGTAATATCAATGTGATTTGCACTGGCACAGTGTTCCATTAGTGCATTTGCAGCCTTTTTTCCTGTAAGCAAGGCATTTCCTTGTTTAATTGTTATTTGTTTGTTTCTAGGTCCTTCATTGTTCATGGCTTTCACTAGTCCATAGTTTGTTTCCATCCCTGTCAAAATTCAGGTTTTCTGTTTTTTCCTCCAACAATCTCTTGTTGTTTGATTTACTGTTCTTTTATATTTTGCTTCGATGGCTTTGTGAGAGATGTTCGCTTCAGTTGTTTGTTCTCTCTCTGCTGTCTTCCTGGCATCTTCAACTTTGTCCTCCAAAACTTGTAGGTCTTCAGTCCAGTATGGTTTGTAATTTTTCCTCGCTCCTCTTGGAATAGACTCAGTGGCCGCCTGTATTATTGCTCTGTTTAGACCTTCCACCATTTGCTTCATATTGCCATATCGTGTATTTATGTTTTCACAATATTTGTCTGTTAGTATGGCAAATCTGTCTCAATCTGCTCGTTTGTAATTCCAGCTGGGCAAAGGCTTTTGCTCCTGTGGAACATACTCCATATTCATTACAAGCTTGATTGGTCTGTGGTCACTACCTGCTAATTGGTCAAGCACATGGCGATCGATTTTGTGGAGGATGTCTCTTGTGCAGAAAGCTAAGTCTGGAGTAGAAGTGGTAAACCATCTTCTGGAGTAGAAGCTCGGTGTGTCATCCGCTTTGTTGAGTAGATGGAGATTTGAATCTATTTCCCAGTCCTCCACTTCATCTCCTCTTTTGTCAGTATCTGGGTATCCCCATCTTTCTGAACGGTTATTAAAGTCTCCGACAATAATGCAGTTTGTGTCAGTTATATTCATATTTGAGAGTGTAAGGTCCTTATCCGCTGGGCTATACAGATTGTAAATTCTTATTTTCATGTCCTTTATCACTATATCAACACCTATAATTTCCGTTTGGTTGTCAGAGATCACAGATACTTCGCTGCAAGGTATTGTATTTCGTGTAAGTATTAGAACTCCTCCTTTGTGTCCTTCGCGGTCGAAACGTGTTGCCTGATATCCTCTGACAGAATTTGTGATTGGCGTTGAGGTGTGTCTCTTGAATGCATGCCACATCTATTCTGTCTTTATGAAGACGCTGTGTTAGGGAAACTTTCTTGCTATAACTCCTTCGGCATTATGTTGAGTGTCCGGGGTATTTACTGCTTTGTCAAGCCTGTGGCTCAGTACATCCGATTTCGACAAGCATTTATTTGGGGTGCTTTCCCTAGCCTTTGACTGTCCCCAGTCTACCTACAAGGCAACAGGTTTGTGTGTCTCTTTGTCTGGTCCCTCTCCCTTGACCTGTCCGACATGGGTGACCCTACCAGTAGCTGTGCTACCGTCGGCATAGCTCTTGGGTTCATTGGAACACACAAGCCCCTCTACCTCGTCACGGTGGACACACATCAGAGGGGGATGTCCTGTCTTATGACATCTCTGTGTCCTTACTTATGTCCTGTCCATCGTTATCTCTGTCGTCCTGACTCTATTCTGTCTCTTGTCCTCTCTATGTCCTGTATCTATTCTCCCAACACCCTGACACCCTGCATGCTGTATCTCTTGTACATCCAAGAATAATGCGCATAGCTTTGTTTTGTATCCTTTCCATCCTTTCTACCTGCTTACGGCTGAGAGTCAGGATTGCCTACACATACTCAAAAACAGACCAGCCCCTCATATACTAGGCGTAGATGGCGCTGCCCAGTGTTTGCTGCCGCCATCATCCGCATCGCAGCCAAACCCCGCTTAGCCTTTGTTATCACCTGGTCAATGTGCTCATTATAAGCATGGCTTCGATCAAAACGTATCCCCAGGTAATTCATTGGCTGCGTTCTTTCCACAGTCTCTGAACACAGATTAACAGTTGGTGTTGGAGTGTTGACAATATGATTGATTATTCAAAGAGAACCTTGTCACTGTTGCCTTTGTCGGGTTGTCACGG
>JACEFZ010027487.1:0-42500 GCA_014155875.1 Cepaea nemoralis
TGTCGTGTCCTCCTTTAAAGTGTCGTCCCTGGAGTGAGGAGATCCGACACCCACATTATAATATATTTTTCCTCTCAATATTCTGGAGAATCCACCAGCTTCCGTCCAACACACTCCATCAGCCTATGGACACCTTTTCCTATCACTCTCTCACTGTCGTACTATGCCCCCTTCTCATACTTCCCCAACGCAACATACTCAACAACTCTTGCTTCTAGAAATTAATAAAGATTAATTTATTAAAATAAAAGTGTAACGTGTATGAGACGTGTATGCGAAGAAAATGTGTGACGTGTTCTATAAAGTGTGTAGACTCTGTCTCTCAGACATCAACTCAGTCAGCTGATCACAGCAAAGATAGACCACAGCACGTTACGTCAGAACAAGTACGTCTCACCCGTTGCCGGAACCATCTTGCCGGATAATGCTTTGCCTCTGTAGACCTCTGGTAATCCAATTTCATGAACATCCGAAATAGACACCGGTGGTATTAAGAGTTAATCAGGGACCGGTTGCACTCTACACAATGTCCGTTCCTAATGTTCCTAAACAAACTGCACAAGTCTTTTGCAGTGTGTACGCAGTTAGTTAGTTAGTTAGTTAGTCGACAGATCATCCTCGTTGCACATTGAACCATTCAGTCCATAAGTGCTAATTACTAATGTTAATTGTTACTGTACTAACACTAGGTACTCTTAGCCGGTTCTCGGTTCGTTACTACTGTCTGATGCTGTGTGGTGCATCAGTATGCATCACTCTCTTTGATGAATCAATTTCCTTCTAGCGTAAGTTACGTTTCTGTATGCAACTTTATTGACTCTTGAACTGGTGTTCTTCAGAATGGGTTTTTTTTTAATTCTTTCCCAAAACTTGTAGAGTTTCCTTGGATCTGGTAGGGAACCTAGGATAGAAACAACACATCTGGTGATAGTACTAGTCACTGATCCCTTCGGCTGAGTGTAAGCCTATCACCTTGCTTAATGATCTTTAGCTAACTAGACTTAGTCACAGAGCAGATTAGCTACCCACCTAGAGTCGAATCAGGCTATGACAAAGAAAAAATATCAGCAAACAGAATGCGGAACCCCGCCCACCAGGGACACCTACGGGAAGATCCCAATTATCCTTCATTACTCAATTCTCAACTAGTAAAGCTTATCAACACTTCACTAATCTATTCTAGCTAACAGAGCCAAGTATCACTTCACTACTCTAGCTAGTTTCCACTAACAGTGCTAATCATCACACTATAGTTTAACAAGGCCACAGTCTATAGTAATTATAACGAATATATTATAATAAGTTATACCTTAAATGGCACTACTGCAGTCCTATAAATCATATCTACATCTGCCATATAGGCACGTGTAAAATTAAGTCACTAATTAACACACGGTAGATATTATTTCCACTGGCACTGCAGTGCCCTGCACTCTGTCTAGAGCATTATTCAAGTCCACCCTAGTTGATCTCAACTCGAGTTTATATGGCAAACTACCAAAGTTGTCCACGTGACGTTATCCTTTACTCCCCCACACAGGTGGCACAGTGGCAAATCATCCCCTGTCAAGAACTATTTTCCTGGCTTAAATCCTGTCAAAGTTGTCAGTAATTGCCTAGATTCTCAAAACAAGCCAGCTAGTTTCTGTAAACTCCCAACAAAGAGTTTCGATACCAGCTGCCAATCATCTTAATGTTCCGGAAACCAAGAATTGACAGATGCACTGTTTTCCGTACTAGGTACTTCCGTTTTACATCTGCCCCTGTGATCTCACGGCTTCCATCTGCATTCAAATGTTGACAAACTTGTCACTCTTCTGTTCCGTGGTGACAATCCCAGCAGCCATTTCCGTCTGATGTCCGGCAGTATAGATGACAAACGGAACCATTCCATATCCTTCTCCCTCACCACCAAATGTGTTTATGGGCTGACACGATGTAACCTGTACAACTGTGTTTACTCTGTTAGTACAAATAGATGTCGCTGGTCGATCGTCCGCTTAATCCGAAAATCCTCTGTAATAATCAACCGGATAAACACACGGTTTCATTTTGTGACAGTCACTGCACTCTGGACAGGTCCATATGTGCTCCGATCTACTCCGTAAATCTCAGCAAGCCTATATCGACTGATCGCACTAGTTCTGTCTTGATTCATCAGAGGTCTTGTGATGTTGAAAAAAGTTCTTGTCCGGCGGCTCGCCCATTCGCATCGCCTTCACCCTGGACAAGAAAGCAAAAATCTCTTACGGCGTTGATGATGTCTGTCCCATCCTTTGCCCTTGATCACCGCCATACGATCGTTGCCTTTCACGCCTGAATGCCTCGTCACATAGCTAAAAGTTAGTTCATTTGTGATAGTGTGAAATGGCGAACTATGACCGCTCACATTTATCGGCATGGCATATGATAATGATGAGAGGTAATCAGACGATAGCATCAAATCCCCACAATTGTGTCTTTTTTCACTCACTCGCTTTGAACTCAAGTGTAGTCCATACATGTGCCACTACTTATAGTCACTGGATTGATTGCGTTTGCTTTAGCTTTCCCTATTATCAGTGTCCCTCGCCATCAGGCGAACCCACTCCGACTTCTGTGGTACTTGTAATTACGTCCCCAAGTCAAAGACGGCAAGTCAACATTTTAGTACAGCTTGCAGCTGTAGGGGTTGAACCCGCTATCTCGGCATCAGTACACCGAATGTTGACCAACGAGCGTTCGATTCCATTCAGCCATGCTGACCTCCATATCTCCTGATATTACATGATGTCATAGAAAACGGTCCAGTTAACTTTAGTTTTTGTTTTTTGTTTTCAGTATTCGAACCCGTCACCTCCAAATAATTTCTGAAATCACAAGTTTATTTCAATACTCGACCAGCCAGTCATCATATATGTTGTTGTTTTTTTTAAAAGTCCCCCGTGAGACGTTGCAATCAACATCACCATGCATTATCAGTTTATTTTTTTTTTCAGGTCAAATTTACACTCAGTACAATATCATTGCTTTCTTTCGACGTTCATACCATCGAAATCAACACACGCGACCTGCTTCTAAATAGCCTGTGACTGATGTCGAACCATCTACCCGGTTTGTCGGGGAAATGTGAAACTGCGTTCACTAACCCTAAGCCGCAGACGCCGACCATAGATGGGGTATCTACTCAACGTCCTTGTCTTCTATCAATCAATGTTTATGCATTTCTATAGCTTCATGCTGGTCTCCGTGGCAAAGGCGTTACGAACGCGGGTCGTAATCCGCTTACTTGCGTTCGAAATACATCTATGACCGATTTGGCAGCAGACCGTGTCGCGCTGAATTTTAACGTATTGGTATGGGAGCCGGTCTTTCAGAAAGCAATGGCAAACTACTGAACGTAACCTTGCCAAGACACCAACAACAGCAGTGCTGGTGTTGACAATGATGCCCTGTAAATAGGATATGAAAAAAAAACTTAATTCCAAAGATGGGCCCCGAAAGCACAGTTTGGGAACCGTCTGTCTAGACAATGGTCAGACGTCTGGAAAACAAAAATGAAATGTCCTTACATATTGTGTACACCCTCACACCCCTTCCCCCAACCCACAAATTGCTCCCTTGTGGAAGTACCGTTTGCGCCAATCGCACATCAGTCCAATCACTTTGAATGTTCATAGTCAAGGGTTGGCCATCAAGTGCATACAAGTTAACCATAGAGCCTGTTACATCAACAGTCCAATAACAGACCATTCAATTGTGCTGTAACAAATGACACTTTGGTGTACTTGTTGTCCACAAGTGTACGTATGCACGAAATTCTCGAGACAGTATAACACGTTTGACCCCGTGAGCTCTGCCATTTTGTACAAAGAAGGCGAGTTGAGCGGGTCTTGCTAGTTGTGTTTCATCAGTTTAAAGAATCTAATTTTCAAATTGCTTCATTTCAACCATTTTTAAAGGAATAATTGAATTGACTACCTCATATCGTACTTGAAAATGCAGGACTGTAGCATTACCGGTAATGTTAAGCACTATCTGAGGCCAATAACAGCGGCACCCGCGCCATTTTTGGCATTTGATGCAGCTTCGAGCAACGACAAGGCAGAATCAGGTGAGCACAGTTCATTATAATCACATATAATTAACACTTGTGTTATAATAATACTCCCGCTCACGCCTCTTGTGTGAAGCATTTGTTTACCGCCACGCGTCCGTTATTTTATTTTTATCGTCGGCTGACCACTTAAACTCAGCCACTTGTGGGACGGACATCTTAGCTAACCGTTAATGTAACCCACAGCCGTTAGTGTTAGTCGCATATCGTTGTCACTTTAACCCCCCTCTATCCTAGTTATTGGCATTGTCTGTCCGAGACATTTGTGGAATGTCTTCTAGTTATTGCATTGTCTGTCGGTCAGACACTTGTGGAATGTCTTTGATCCAGACAGTAATACTAGTAATAGCCACGTGAGACGAAAAAGATAATTCAATTTGCTTTATGAAGCCATTCAAGTTATGGCGGGCAGGTGCCTTTCACTCAGTATACCGTACACTACTTGAAGTGGTTCAAAGTTGGTTCGAAATTTACCAAATTCCAATTAGTGCACCTCTAGTAGTTAACTCTACAAGTCTTGACTAAAGTAAATGGCTCGGCTTCCATTCAGTATTTCTACAAGACATGTCTGGAAATCTAACGGAGAATGTCGATTTGAAGTCGACCTGGAGCAGTTAGCTTCACATCACTATTACTACCAATTGTGACCATGGAGATTTTACTCCTAGAAATGAGCTTGTAAAAAAGAGAGCTTTTGAGCTCATACTTAACGAGGTAAAATAATAATTGGTTGTGTTTTGTGTTAGTGATTTCTAGTGCCATCTCGGCAGGTGTCAACCTCTTTTTCTCGAGAAAATGGTGAAAATCTTGATTTAAGTGTTATATTTTGTGTTAGTGTTTGGTGTACTTCTGAATGGTTATATTTTGTGGTAGTGTTTGGTGTACTTCTAAATGATTATATTTTGTGTTAGTGTTTGGTGTACTTCTAAATGGTTATATTTTGTGTTAGTGATTCTAGTGCCATCTCGGCAGCTGTCAGCCTCTTTTTGTTCCCCCCGAGAAAATGGTAAATATCTAGTTTTAATACCATCTTAGCACACTGGGGATATGATGCCGGCTCTATCTTTCCTTCATCAAACACATGATTGGTGATATGATCAACACACCTACTACGTTGCCTTGAATTTCTATGTGGATATTTCTGACATGAATTGAGTCAATGGCTGGAATAGCTCTACTGTCCAGGCGTTGCTGATACACGTAGATTGGCTGGTCTCTAGGGGAACACCAAGGTTGAACAGGACACACGTGATGCTTTCTACCAGTAAGTGGCGGCTGTACGAGGAAACACAAATCAGTGACTGCATGCAACTACCACTGATAGAATCGGGAATATAATTCGACACTAGCAGGAGGATACTGTAATGAGGACGAAGCAAAAACGAGTGTAGAACCAATTGGCCATTGGACCTATCCATATTTTAATTATCTCCTGATGGAAACAAAATAAACAGAATAAAATTTGGTGGAACTGCCGTAAAGCTGTTGAAATGCAAACAATATAAAATAACACAAAGTAATGCAACTTTACATAACATAATTACGAAACATACAGAACGTTGCGACGACAGGCCTTCATCAGCAAACAAATACATACATAAAATACAACATATAGTCACAGAGAAGACCCTCCGGTGACTACATTAAGGCATAAGGAGGGGATGAGAAGAATAAAAAGATGGGACAAAAATGAAAGCATTGAAGAGAAAATAAAAATTTGAAAAACAAATGCTACTTATCTGAGAATCTCAGGCTGCATACTACAGCCTGGGATTCTCAGATAAGTAGCATTTTTTTTTCTTTCCAATTTTTATTTTCTCTTCATTGCTCTCATTTTCCCCCCATCTTGTTATTATTATCATCCTGTCCTTATGCCTTAATGTAGTCACCGGAGTTTCTTCTCTGTGACTATATGTTGTATTTTATGTATGTATTTGTTTGCTGATGAAGGCCTGTCGCCGCAACGTCCTGTATGTTTCGTAATTATGTTCTGTAAAGCTGCTGTGTTATTTTATATTAATGCAAACAAAGCACACTTGAATATATTTCGAGCGCCTGACGTCGGTGCTAGACACATTCTAATATCCATGTCTAGGTTGCGTCTAGGCGAGTCATGCAACAAAACATGAATCGTGTAACAACACATTTCGAGAGGACAACGGGGCCACCTAGACAGTACAATATCCACCAATATCCACAACACTACAGAAGACCTTATTTTGCTATAATTATATTAAGGCTGGATCTGATAGTTACATATCCTTTACAGGACGTAGCAGTCAATCCCAGCATTTTTGATGGTCCACAAACTGATCTGGACTATCACGGTGGTAGAAGAGAGCAATAGTAATAATCGTCATACCACCGAGGCAACTTATTGTATTACATGTGGCCGATTATTTCAAGTCAATTTGCAGGCACGTCCACAAATCACGTGTTTATTGATTCACATAATAAACCTAACATTAAACAAGTGTGATGACATTAAGGTTATTCTTATAACATATTAATTGGCAATTTACATGTTGTATTTCACTAACCAATTAAGTCATGCACACATAAAAAATATAGTTAAAATTCATTTGTCAAGGCACAAAACATACGAAACAATGATAGCATAAAAACACAAAAGAATTACAGAGTGGGGTGAATAATTGAAGCATTAAAAGATTATATATTGATTCATTTTAATGGTACTCCGTAATCACTGTTTTTTGTTTTTTTTTTGCGTTTCCTATTATTGTTCGTGTGTACATGTTTGTTAATATTATGGTTTCGTGTTGACATTTTGTTGTTTGTGCTTGATTTCTGTCTATACAAAATTCCAGTTCTCATTTGCATTATTCTGACAGTCATTAGTATATATAACAAAAATATGTTGACACACCAAACTGTCGGAATTAATACTGATTTTATAACACAAAGGTTGGTGATTGTGTTCTAAAATACTGCATGTGGTTTTCTCGAACACATTGTATGCTGAACTATCTGTATCGGTCAATAATCGTCAGTTTGTCTGCCACATAGCCTTCCAGAGGATTCAGGAGAGCCCGACCATGTGTGCTGTGTTCATGGATTTTTAGCTATGTGTATGTGAGGGAGATGATCAAGCAGATGTAGTACCGCTTTCCGTATCATAAGACACGTTCTCAACCCAGCTGGAAGGAAGGTGGAAACACTGCCATCTAAAATAGTTCAACCTCCCAGAAATACTGTGGTACGTAAGAACGAGCGACCATCGTCTGTCCTCTAAAATTCGCAGATCATCATCAGGTGTAGGTAGAAGTCTTTCCAGTCATCGTCCTAAGCTTAGTCCAAAGAGGTTAATTCGTCTATGACTCCACTGACTAGCCTGTTTCCTCTTTTCTGATCAATTCACTTCAACCAGAGTTCAAACCCCAATGTCCTTGCTTACTAGTGTGATTGGTTTGTTTCTTGAGGTACTTTTTCTTTAAACCTGGTTTATGGCCTCCTGCATTCTCAACTGCACCTCCATGTTTCTCCAGTTGTAACCAAGAAATGTTTAAGACAAATCAACGAACTACAGCGTTATTATTTAGAGTTGTAATAATTTATAACAAAATCACTGACTGACTGGTTTATAGAAAATTATAACTGGCGGAGTATCTTATTTTTATTCAGTTTAATAACCTTGGTTCTAACGCCAGTCCGTGGCAATTATGTAAAAAAAAAAAAAACATGAACTCGTGACATCGTGAGTAAGAATGATTTTTTATTCTGTTTCCACCACAAGAAACTCGTGAGCGCGTACAGTCATCGGGAGTGGTGTACTATTGCTGTCGTGTGTTTAAAGAAAAGCGTGGATGAATCAGCGAAGATAAATATTGAATTACATTGGAAGTGAAAAATGGTGGCCTTCCAGAGCTAGCTTGTTATGTCTGACAGGCCGCAACCCCCGACCAATTGCTCGGGTTATAGATCAAGGTGTGGGTTAGTGCTCGTGGATTTTTTTTTCCTTTTAAAGTGGGCTGAGGACAACGACACACTGAAGCCTTACTGTAACTGCCCTACTCACTGATCTCATACTGTAACAGGCAGTTCACCATGTGCTTATTATTCATGATTAACTCAGTTAAAACTAGTTATTGCAATAACTCACCCTATCTCAGTTGTTACTCAACTCTCATCTTCAGATTTGGAGCGGACATTGGCGACCGTGACTCTCTACTCCTCATATATTAATGAAGTTTAACGTGCCCTATATTATGTGCTATCCAGTTGTTTCTTTCCACACATACTCCCCCCCCCCCCTTTCTTTCTTAGTTGCAAAACATTCAACATGTTTACTTTCTTGCTAGTAACATTTCTAAATTACTCTTACCAACATTTCTACTCAGGTCCGTGCGGTAGATTTTCTCAGTATGATGCAAGTCTTCGAAATGCCGCCCCTTACATATTTTTTTTTTCTTGTAAAAATGCCGCCCCCTTTCCTCTAGAGTAAACTAGGCAAGTTGAGAGAAGTGCATGCTGCATGGACAATACATGTTCTGTACAATTCAGTCCAGGCTTTTATCTATGGAGAGAGATATCTCAAGTTAACAATCTATCGTCAGTCAAGACGGCAAGGTACCAATCATTCTACTTTACTCGTATCAACATTCCTACTTTAATCATGCCAACATTTCTGCTATAATCGTGCCAACATTTCTAATTTAATCTTGCCAAGATTTGTACTTCAATGGTGCCAGCATTTCTACTTGTGCTTTACTCCTATCAACATTTTTACATTAATCGTGCCAACATTTCTAATTTAATCGTGCCTACATTTCTAATTTAATCGTGCCTACATTTTTACTTTAATCGTGCCAACATTTCCACTCCTGCTTTACTCCTACCAACATTTCTACGTTAATAGTGCCAACATTTCTACTTTAATCGTGCCATTATTTTTACTTTAATCTGCCAACATTTCAACTTAAATCTGCCAACAAGTCAACTTAAATCGTGCTAACATGTCTACTTAAATAGTGCCAACATTTATTCTTTAATCGTGCAAGCATTTCTACTTAATCGTGCCAACATTTCTACTTTAATAGTGCCAACATTTGTACTATAATCGTGCCAAAATTTATACTTTAATTGTGCCAACATTTCTACTTTCATCGTGCCTACTTGTCTATTTTACTCATGTCTACATTTCTATGTTACTCGTGTCTACATTTCTATTTTACTCGTGTCTACATTTCTATTTTACCCGTGTCTACATTTCTACTTAACTCGTGTCTACATTTCTACTTTAATCGTGCCTACATTTCTACGCCAATCATGCCTACATTGTTTACTTTACTCGTGTCTTCATTTCTATTTTAATTGTGCAAACATTTCTACTTAAATTGTGCCGCCATTTCTACCGTACCCTGGGTACTGTTTTTGCTTTATTCTTGACCTTTTACATTCTTTCTAACCAAAAAATAAATAAATAAATAAATTCTGGCAACATTTCTTTCATTCTAATAGCATGGTTACCTCTTTATAGCAACGTTTTACTTTGTTGTTAATTTTTGTTAAGCAACATTTACTTTTAAAAAAAAAACTTTTTTACTTTGTTACTAGCAACATTTCTACTTTTTTCTCATTTTACTTTCTTTCTACTGACATTTTATAATTCTTTGTAGCCACAAGTTTACTTTCTTTGTAGCATCCGTTTTACTTTCTTTCTAGCAGCATTTTTACTTTATAGCATGTTGTAATTTTTCTAGTGACATTTCATTTTCTTTCAAGCAACATTTCACTTTTTTTGTTCTAACATCTTCTTCAAGCAACGGTTTGCTTTAATAGGAGCATTTGTAAAGTTTTATATCCGTTATTTTTATTATTATTATTTTTAATGTTAGTAGCAACATATTTGCCATTCTAGCAATATTTCCTATCCTATTTTCGTACTTCTTTCTTTCTTTCTTTCTTTCTTTCTTTCTTTCTTTCTTTTTCTTTCTTTCTTTTTCTTTCTTTCTTTATCTTTCTTTCTTTCTTCTTTCTGTATGTTCTTTCTAGCAGCATGTCCTTTCAGTTATTCCCAGATTGGGCTCTTCCGTCCCCGTTTATGTGGTAGTCAGATTTAAGTGTGGTGGTTGAGGGTGTTTGGAGTATCATATATGAATTATGCAGTAGAAATACTACCAAGAGTGTTCTGTTTAACTATGTGTGAGGACACTAGTGGTGTAGCTTAGAAAGAAAAGTGTACAGAGCGGGACATAGGTTGGGAACCACTGGTCAAGAATAACTAACGAAACGTTTAAATAAATTCTTAGCGTGAAAAGAAACTATAATTGACATTTCAAGTCTTCAACATTATAATTCTCTTGTCAGAAAAGATTATTCGCCACAGATATCTCATAGCTCTGTGAATGCCAGAAGTCAGACGTGGCAAGACAAAATACAGTGATCGGCAGCAGATGGCGTGTTTAGAAAAACCGTTGTGCTAAAGATTAAACATGTAGACATTCAGTAAAGCAATATTTCTTCTTTCTTTCGCTTGAAATTTGTCTATAACGGCAATGTTATCTCTTGTATGAATCTCTTTATTTTTAGTTCTCAGTGGTCTATAGAACCAATATTTCAATGTTCTGTGCGTTGTTGCTAAACGCAAAGCTTCTTTAAGAGAATTTACCAGCCCGTTGATGATCGTTAAGATAGATAGTTCATAATGCAGCTGACCATTTGATTGCTCATTATGCGCAGAAAAAATAAAACTAATTCAGTGGTTCTCAACCTTTTTTGGCCCATGCCCCCCTTCACCATATGTTGAGAATGCCATTCCTCCCCTTTTTGTATTTCCTCCCTATAAATACCCCCCTCACTCCACCCTGCCCCTACATAGTATACTTAAAAATGGAAGCTAACTTTAATAACACATACTAGACCAAGTTTAGACGTCTACATAAAACGTGATTTGTGGGTTTACTTATATGATGAGACGAATATCAGAAGGGCGAGGAGTACAGAACCGTAAAGTATGGAGGGAAAAACAATATCAAGTAATCGGTTCTTGTATTAACGCGATCATGAAATAATCTTCATCTCCCCCTTCCTCCCTCCTGGAAACCCTAACCCCCCACCCCCACCCCCCCCCCCCCCCGGGGGGGGGGAGGGGGGGAATTCCCCACCGGTTGAGAGCCACTGAACTAATTACTGCTGGCGCTTGCGAAATAATAATTAATTTTCTTCTTCTTCTTCTTCTTCTTCTTCTTTCGTTCGCTTGAAATATGTCTATAATTGCAATGTTGTCTCTTGTATGCATTACGCGTAGTTGCGTGGCAGCCTGATTTCTGTTGTGCTATGGTGGTAATTAATGCCGATTATAATAAAGAATAGGCTGATAGCTGATAATGTTGAAAACAGTGTGGCTGTATATACGTATTATAGTGAACAGTATATACACATCTTGTAGTGTGGCAGTATATATACATCTTGTAGTGTGGCAGTATATATACATCTTGTAGTGTGGCAGTATATATACATCTTGTAGTGTGGAAGTATACACACACACACACATACACACACACACACACACACACACACACACACACACACACACACACACACACACATCTTGTAGTGAGGCAGTAATGAACTCTTGCAGAAAGTTACGCATCCATGTTTATGCCGTTGTTGCGAAATGTGAGTAGCAGACATTCTTGAACAAACTGCACTCAGCGGATGATGTCAATAAGGCCGACACCCGGCATCCCACTCCACACATGTTCTAGTGCCCATCTTGTATGTCGATCCCCGAATTTATGTGGACGTGAAAAACTATGTCAAACCCAGAACTTCCAGGCCGGAAGGCGAGTGCATCGGCTGCAATCTGTACGCATGTTCAAATTTGTTCTTATAGAATTGATTCGGACAGATCAAACTTGCTGCCAAGAGAGACAGCCAAAGCCAGCCTTCACTGTGAACAAGCATGCATTGATATTGGTGATATACCTGAATTTCTTCTTTGTGCACCTTCAGTCGTCAACCTGCATGCATCTAAAGAAAGTGTATCTCCATTTTACAAATTCCAAAGTTACACTCATCTACATCCCTAATCATAATTTTATTGAACAAATAGTATTTCAGTCCAGTGCGTGACCTGTACGAAGTCTGAAGATTGTTACTTGGTCTCTTCTATCAAGTTGGTAATATGCATCAAGTCTCTGATGGTCTGGGTGCTCTTATTCTCTCTTGGTTATAAAGTGCTTCTTGTAAGCCTCTCCATAGATTGTCTGTTCCATAGATTGTTTGTGTCACGCTGTCTGTGACCTTTCTTTGCCAATTTGTCAGGCTCTTCTTTTCCAGGTATGTTGCAATGTTTATATTTCTGAATATAAAAATAAAAACATTGGTTAGAAGACAAAAAGAAACAGGAAAGTAGACACTTGTTTGGTTTAGATCAGCGGTTCCTAAAAATGTTGAACCATCGTGACTTTGCCTCTTACGCCATAATAGAGGGTAAGATGATTTAGATGCATGGTATTCATTTATAGGAGATGGAGTGTCGTAAGTATGCGACGCTCGTTTTTAAAACGGAGTGTCAGACACATCCTGTCGATTTCTAGGGCACAGCCTGTCATAGATTGTTATTGCGTTTGTCTCTAAGAGACGGGGTGTCATAAAGGTATTGCGTTCGTCTCTAAGAGACGGTGTGTCATAAATGCACTGTCCATTTCTTGGGCTTAAGATTATAGATGTATGATATTCGTTGAGTCTGTCGTAAGGTAGAAAGTTTCATAGAGGTGCCATGTGTCATAAGTCAGTGGTTTAGTGTCATAAATAAATGTCGCCCTCCTTGAGAAGACATATTGATATAGTGAGAAGTGTACTTCTAGAGGTACGAGTGATGTAGTGGTAGCGGCGTCTGCCTCTACCCCGAAAGGTACCGGTTTAAGTTTTTTGTACGCTAATATTATACATCTGTGATCGTCGGTGACAGTATCGTCAACTCTGGAAACTGTTGAACAGCTAAGTTAGCACTGTTCACGAAAGAGAAATGAGACAGCATCAGGGTAACACGTGTAAATTTGACACCTAAAGAAATAGTCTGCAACAGTTAGTATGAAGAACGACATTGCGGTTTTGCATTGTCTCAAATGTTATTGTTATGGTTTCTCTCTTTTGTTCATCCACGTCAAAAATCAAGGTCATCATTGTACTAAAACAAAAGGATGCCACATCGATCTCATAGAGTACGGATCCGTGATACCCATAGCATTTGCGTGGTATGGCTTCCTTGTTCAGTTACCCACTTGTTCTGACAATTATCCACAACACCGGAGCCCCAGCTATGAATAGTACGCCATATATTAAATGGTCAATTTGGCTTACAATATCCTGTGGGGGTAATTAGTGCTCGTAAGTTGGCAACGTTAGTGTCGTTTTTCTTCTTCTTTCGTTCGCTGTTACTGTCTTTATTTCACTTATTGTGGCACTAGACAACCACCTGGGAAGTTCGGTCAACAGTTCTCTTGGCCGGTTTCGTGGTTCTTGATACTTATTATTGACCCCGTGTAGCTGTATAACATAATTTGCCAAGTGGCATCACCTTGTAAGAAGTTCTACATGAGAATATCTGCGTTTCATCCATTGTTTATAACTTCGACACTCTACGTTTTCTATTCCCTTTTGTCTCATTGTGCTCTCCAAGCTCTTCTTATTCTTTCTATCCTTTGATGCCTACTCTTGGTTCACAAAACCTAGAGTTCTCACCCGTTTAATCGTACTCCACAAACGCCTACTATTTAATAAGGCTAAACTAATTCACAAAATCCCATTTCAAAATGCTCCAAGCTACCTTTGGCCATTGTTTAAATATAACGCAAGACATAGCCGCTCAATTGTGAAACAACTTAGCATACTCTGCCGCTCAGTTGTGGAACAATCTTCCACAAGAAATCAAAGACACCACCAATCATTATACATACATTCGAAACCTATTTGAACACTACCTCAGTACAGACTACATCCCCCCATAAACAAACAAAAAATAACCACAAAAAAAAAGACAATAATAATGGTAAATTATCTCAAAAGACAACTAGCCAAAAATTATTCCCATATGTACGGCACAGTTACACCTTCCTTTGGTAGTTACAATGCCCATGTTAAACATTGCCTCAGTGAGTCATGTATTATTGATTATTTTTCATGTGTTTTAATGCTTATTGTTCTTTTGTTGTCAAAGATTTGCTTCATAATTGATGTTGAATGAAAGAATGTATGAGAGGAAATGGAGAAGAAGGGCAGAATGTCAGAGGGGCCTGCGTGCCCAATTCTCAACCCTTTGAAAATAAATATTGTTCGTTCGTTCGTTAACATCTTTCTCTCTTCCCTTCCTCCACTGCTCACCCTTGGTTCATACTTAATCCTACATCCTCAGTTCTTGTCTGCCAGTACCTTCCTTGCCTGCCACCGTTTGACCTGATAGCAGTCATAAATACCTTTGCGATGGAATGTTGTTTATGCGATTTGACCATTTGTCTCTAATAAGAATGCTTTCTGTAACCCGCTATTGTTTTGACAGTGTTGACAGAATGATCAGAAATAAAGTTTTGGCCGCGTTTCCCACATACTGATATGTATTCCTGATGGCCAAGTGTGATAAACATTGTGATCGCCGTTCGCGCCTACCTAATTTTAGGTTTCATTAGTGCTTCGACTGGACCCAAGAGTACCGGCCTTCTCATTTGGAGGTAAACATGTTTTCCGCTTCACATATCAAACTACCATCCATGGCTCTAAAATTAGTATATAAGGAGAGGGTATACTGACTTAGGTACGTCTACCCGTTGTTGGACTCAGTCCCCTCTGTTACATAACTATCGGAGATTTTGACTATTATTTATAATTGCATAGTACTAAGTTATTAATACTTGTATGACAGAATCACCAACGTGAAGCTCATAGGGTGAACGAGACATGTGTAAGCGAATCAAAATGTGAAGAAAAGGCGGTTCTGAATAGGACATAACATTTAAAACACCCGAGAAAAGTACAACTAGAAAGGCTTGTGTTTGGAATTTATGTGGCAAAAGAAATCGAGGAAGACCTAAGCACACAAGGAGACTAGTGGAGGCAGAAACGATTAATATGAGGAAGACATGGGAGAGCTGCATGGAATAGCTATGGATATAACGATTAGAGTTGAGTTGGACGGATTGAGGTTCTGTACACCAATTGGGGATGAATGGCGAAAGAAGTCAGTTACTTCTTGCAATAGGAATTGAGGTTTTACATTAATATGAACTGAACACAATCAGCAATGACGGTAAATACAAGTCTCTCTCTCTCTCTCTCTCTCTCTCTCTCTCTCTCTCTCTCTCTCTCTCTCTCTCTCTCTCTCCCTCACTCCCTCACTCCCTCACTCTCCCCCTCGCCCCCTCCCCCTTACTCCCTCTCCCTTTCTCAGTATATATATATATAGGAGGCCCTTTGAGATCACGGCTCCCAACACGACCCGCTTACAGACTCTCGGCCCCTTCCAAATTATTCTGCCTCATATATTTTCATGCATGAGGTATCTTTATTGTTCTGTTGACCTTTGTGCTTGTTCACCACTGCCTCTACTTGCAGCAATTCCTTACATGGTGTTCTTTTTAAATCACTGGAGTTTTTTTGTTTGTTATTTTGTTCGCATTTCCTTTACAGGACATCGCTGTCAACATCATCATCTTTCAGCTGATTGTTGATTTCTTGGCAAGATTACCCTCAGTAGTTTGCCATTGATTTCTGGGCGACCGGCTCACATACCCCGTAAGTTACCGACGCGGAGATAACCGCTATCAATTCTCGGGCACGTCTATCACGAGAGTATACGGGATTACGGAGAAAGTCGTGTAACACCTAGATCAGGGAGACCGGCACCGTGGAGTTTAATTTGGCTCAAATATTCGTTTGCAAGACATGCTGCTGTATATGAGCCAGACATTTAGAATGTCAGCATCTTCATGTCCCACGCTATTTTAAGAATTTTCCTGTAGTCAATCAATCAATCAATCAGGTGCCGTCTCCACAATGAAGGATAGCTGCAATGGATCTTCAACACTGTCTTATCTCTTGCCATGACTGTACATTCTTTCAGGCTGATGATCGTCTATCTCTTGATGTTATCTTCCCACTTGTATCGTTGTCTACCTCTTGCTCGCTTGCCATCAACCTTGTCTTCCAGTATGGTTTTTATGAGTATCATGTCTTTTAACGTGGCCGAAATATTTCACTTGCATCCTCTTTATTTCTGTCATCAACTCTCTCTTCATTCCCAGTTTTTCTAGAACTCTGCATTTGATTGTTTTTGTTTCCATGAAATACGACATAGTCGTTTGTATATCCACATATATCACATTCTATGCGACTTTCTAGTTGCTTGTTCAATGTCCAGGCTTCCGCGCCATACAATGGCGTTGAATATACGTAGCATTTGACAATTCTCATTTTTAATGCGTTATTAATCTCTCTAGATGTTAATACTGATTTCATGCCGTTGAAAGCATTTCTGGCCATTCCTATTCTCTTTTTGATTTCCTGTAATATTTAAGTTCAAAAGCCCCGATGTAATTCTTTAGGGATTGCAAAATGTTTATGCTGCGGTGAAGTCGTGGTTGGTGCTATTACCTGCCGAGACAGTGGTCTGGGTCCAGTCACCATGCTTCCCCCGACCAGTTGAAGACCTTTCACGCCCAAACAGTAGTGTCTGCCGTGGAATTTCTGTACCTTTTATTACAACTAAACACTGTAATTTGTGGGCTTAATCTGTATCAGCAACTAACAATCGATTGATGACTTACCCAATTGTCACAACTTGGTGTTACGACTAATGGAAGTATGTTGTGTAGTGGGCAATTAGAAGAGGACGTGGCCGAAAGGTTAAGGGCGCTCGCTCATAAACTTCCTTGGAGCTGATAGTTAGTTGCATATCCTTTACAAGACGTCACAGTCAACCCCAGCATTTTTTGGATGTTCGTGATTTCAAATCAAATTTACCTCCAGTAGTTTGCCATTAATGTCTGAACGACCGACACTCATACCATTTTCATAAAACACCAACGCAAGGCGGTCTGCATGGAGCTGATATCGGGGTAGAAATCAATCCCTACATCGGCATTAAGTTGGGCTTAACAGCGTTGACTTCTCGTTCAGAAAGCAGTGGCAAACTACTGATGATAAAAATGCCAAAAAACAATCAACCTTGGGTAAATGGCAACGTCCTGTAAAGGACATGCAATAGTTCAAAGGAAGTAAACTATTTATTAGCTGGGTAGTAACCTCCTTTTCTTATAGAATCTCTGGGAGTCTCTGTGGCAGAGTGGTCAAGCCGTTTGACTCGTGCTTCGAAGTTTGTGGGTTCGATTCCGGGCCGCGTCCTTCGGTTTACGAGTTAAATGTTTGGAGACTCCTGTGGGTCGTCGCTAAAAGCTACGGAGTTCGTGCTTTGTGCGATGCTATCCGTGCTGCGGAAAGAGACCGCGCCATATGGGATAAAACCCGGTGCAATGAAGTCGACCCTGTCGATTTTAAGCGACGTTGTCGTATAGAATGGGTTTAGCAAACTAACACTGGACTACGTGGAACTATTTAATTAGATCTGATGTGAACACTTATCTATTCCCACGTGGGCAGTGGCCTGTGGACTGTCACTAAGCTAGGGGCATGTGAACGCTGCCAAATCTAATTCGCATCTTCAACCGGAAACAGGAAGGTAAACAAACATGCGCAGATTCTCATGGCCGGTCAGTGCCGCCAGCAGATGTTGGCCAGTGGTTGTGTCCCAACCACAGGTGTATGCCTCGCCAGTTCCGGTGTGTGTGGAACAGGTGGGATCTTTGTTCAAGTTGTGTATTGTCTGGAGGTTATGGGGACTACCCGAGCCTGACAGCTGGCTCGATGATATGAACAGGTCATCTTCCCGCTAGCGCCGGATGTGAAAGCCTTTTTGCTCTGTTTCCGTGCTGTGTGTCTGTCGTCAAGTCTTATTTCCCAGTCCAATTAAAAAGATAGTCCTTTCGTAGATACTTCCGTTGTGTGAAAACGTATCCCTTCACATTTTCTAGGCTTTCGCGTAAATAGGATGGGGTGGCCAGTTATTTTATAATCAGGCTAGCCTTTCGGGACGAATACTAGAGATTTCTGTTATACGGAACTCGTTTTATGAGGCTGAGACGACCCCATAGCGGTACTATTTGGGAAAAGCTGACTGTCGCCGAGTTCATACCGAAAAACTAATGAACAACTAGAAAGCCCGAATAAAAACTCAAAACATGACTAAGAAGAGCTCGACGAGCTCAAATAAATAAACACAGATATAGGGAATTGGTTATACCGAAGTCTTTATTGACAAACATAATAAACACCAAATTAAAATACACACACATACCAATTGTAACCAAACGAATACTAATCCGACATGAAAGTAATGTTCAATAATCAAACGGGAGGGACAATCTGTAGTCATATTTTGTTCTCATTTGGACCCCAGTAACAACTAGACAGCAGCCAACTCTTTTCTCAACAATTGGGAAGCTCGACAAAAGGGGAGACAGACAGATGCAAGCGAATGTTTCTACGAGCAGAGGCTTTATCTACAAAAGACAAACTTTTATAAACAAAAGACAATAATAAAAGGGGGGGGGGGGAGGATATATACTGTCAAGCTGCCCTTGCTACATCTTGTACCTTGCGGTTAGAACAAGGGGGAGGGGGGAGTTAAAGCCGCCTATAATAGCTAGTGCATTCGCCGCGAACTGTGCAGGTTAGCGTTCTACCCAAGAAAATAAAATCCATGACAGGATTCAAACCCGTCATTCAGAATGAGAATTATGCTTTCTAGCCACTTGGCCAGTCGATCCAACAAGAGAATAATTAATTAAACAAAAATGAAATACCAAAATTATAAATAAAGCATGTGTTTCAACGAATAACATTACCAGAACCTAATTTCTTGGATGGTGTTGTCCGATACCTCTTTTCATTCATTAAACGGTCAAACAAAACTGTCTCTTTCTTGTGGTTGTAGATCATGTTGTACTTACATTATCATTTTCCAGACTACCGTTCCTAGTTACTCTGTCAGTCCAAGGTATTTGCAACATTCGTCTTACAAACCACATCTCCGCTGTCTACAAGCTCCTCCTCTCACATTCAAAGATCCAGTGCCATGCGGTAAGAACACATTATAACATGTCACCACTCTATTTCTGATATTCAATGAAAGTGACCTATTACGTAAGATACTTGTGAAAGCAGCCTTTGCATGGCCAATTCATTTGTCACACATCTTCAATTCATTTGTCACACATCTTCAGTCCGTGATTTATCTGAACTATTTAAATCTATTGGATTGGTTAAGTATTTTCCCTTGTATTATGCTGTCGGGGTTTGGAGCAGTCTTATTTCTTTGATATAACCATTATATATGTTTTATCGAAATTCAAGGAAAGTCCTTTTATTTATTTGTGTGTGTGTGTGGGGGGGGGGGGGGGAGGGAGGGGGGCGCTCAATCACTACAATGTGTAACAGCTTCCAATCTGTTTCGATTTCAGCTGCCAGTACTATGTCAAGTGCGTAACACTTACTGGTTATGTAATAACCAAAACTGGTATTCTGGTATTATCCTGGGTTGTCTATTTTAATCTTTATCAAATCATGTGGAGCAGTGTACAAAGCACGCATTTCACATCTCTATTATTATTCGGAATGCGTATATTGCATTATTTGTCCCTTTCTCCTATACAAATACACATTGTTCTTCAGTAATTCCCACTGCTACTTCTCTTATTTTTCTTCTCATAATTGTTAGTAGAAGTCTGGTTACATAGTTTATGATATTGATTGTACGAAACTCGTCTCATCCAATCGTTTCTTGTTTCTCCGGTAAAGTTATAAATATGTCAGGATATCAGAAGGTAGGTATCCGCTGTTGTAAATGTCATTTCAACAGCTTATTCAATGTTTGTGTACAAATTGTCCCATTGCTTCTAATCCGTTTACTGCGGTTTCAGCTATGCTTTGAAACAGACATTTGACTAAGTAACGATACAACATGCTGCAGAACGTTGCGGTCAACCCCAAGTAGATTTCCCAGGCACTCGTTGAGTTCTGTAGTTTGCAATTCTTCTCTGAACGGGAAGCCGTTTCATTCATTCATCATGTGCCATGCTGGTAAGCGTGGACGGACATGTTTCGCCGTCTTAAACGATCACCAGAGTCATGGACCATGCCATGCGGTCAAGCCATGCAGATATTTACTTTTCTGCCTTCCCTTGTTTTTTTCCCCTCAATCTTGCCAGTTGTCACCAAGGTCTCTAATTTATTTCTTCTTATAACATGCCCCTCTCCCTTAAATGTCTACGTCTAATTTCTCTACACAGTTTGCGGATTCATTTGTTTCTTGTAGAGCTTGCTCATTTGGTTTCTGTCTGTTTAATGTATTCTCTGCATTTTCCTCAGACACCACATTTTCACTGCCATTAGATGCTTTTCAGCTTGTCTGCTCATTTTCCACATTTCATATTCATACAAAAGTACAGGTTCTATGTAGCACTTCAATAATCGTTTTCTCGTTGTAATAGACATCTTTTTATTACCCAGTATATTTCCCATTTTACAAAACCATGGCGATTCTTGTTCTAATCTCTTTAAGGCATCTCCCAACAGATATGACTGTTTCGAGATAGTTGTACCGATTCACTTGTTGAAGAATATTACCATTTATTTATCCTTATACTACATTGTGGTATTTCTTTCTTCTTAGAGACGACTATAATTTGTGTCTTCTTACTATTCAATTCTAACCCTAGTTGTTCACCGTGCACATATGTCCGTATCTACTAAATGTTGCAGATCCTGCTAATTGTCTGCAATCAGTACGATATCACCCGCATATCTAAAGTTATTGATGTTATGTTCCCCAATGGTGATTCCTCTCATATCTTCTAAATTTATAAAAAAATATTTTCACTGTTTTTTCTTTCTTTCTCTGCACCCCTTCACTATATTTTCAGAACTTTCTTTCAGTCCCTTACAGGACGCTGCAGTCAACATCAGCATTTTTCAGCTGCTGTTGATGCAAGATTACGTACGCTCAGTAATTTGTCATTGCTTTCTGGGCGACCGGCTCACATACCCCGTAAGTTACCAACACGGCGAGAAACGCTACCGATTCTCGCGCAGGTTACGTTACTCAAGAGAATGTACGGGATTACGGAGAAAGACGTTAGCACCTAGGCCAAGGAGACTGGCTTTCCCCGTAAACGGGAACAAATAATTTGGAGACATTACACAACCCTGTCACACACACCTCTTAATAGGCTGATATAGGCCTACTTAATCATCAACCTTTAAGGCAGCTTGTTGTTTCCAAAATATATGTTTTTTACAAGTCTAAAATCTTTCCCATCAATTTGTAGATATGTAAGCATCTTCATCATGTTGACACGTATTACTTCATCGAAAACCTTTGTGTAAATGAAACAAAGATGTATGTCTTTGTGTACCTATTTAGAACGCTCAGTTAATGTTCTCAGCAAGTACACAGCAATTACTGCACCCTTGCCTTCTACGAACCCGTTGTTCTTCCCCATTTCAAGTTATATTTTCTTCCTAACTCTTTGCATGATGATTCTTAGCAAAATCTTCGTGATGTGGCCCATTCTGCTAATTGTTCGATGTGGATCACATTTCAAGGTTCCTGATTTCTTTGGGATTGCTATAAATATAGATTTACATAATTTAGGTGGTATATTTCTAGCATCGAATATTATGCACAACAGTCTGGCGATTATTCTATTCCATATTCGTTTAAGACTGGATCTCATCCTTTTTTTGGCCTCTGCACCCCTTCACTATATTTTCAGAACTTCATTTCCTCCCTATAAATTACCCCCCGCCCCGCCCCTACACAGTATACGTAAAAATGGACGCTAAATTTATTAACACATACTAGAACATTTCTAGGCGTCTACATAAAACGTGATTTGCAGGTCTGCTTACATTATAATGTGAATTTCAGAAGTGCGAGAAGTACAGAACCGTAAAGTATGGAGGGAAAAACGATATCATGTAACAGGTTTTTGCATTAACACAATCTTGTAATAATCTTAATCCCCCCCCCCCCCCCCCCCCCACGAAAACCCTAAAACTCCCCCCTCCCGACCTTCCCCCCTGGTGGGGGGGGGGGGGGGAATGATTCCCCACCGGTTGGGAACCACTGGTCTAAGAAGTCGTTTTCGACCAAATTAATGCCGGTGTAGGGATTGAATCCCCTTTCCCACCACCAGCGGACCGGAAGTGTAAGTGTAAGAGTGAGCGCTATTATCCTTTCGGTCGCGTCGACTTCTTTCATTAACTCACTACTTTAAACATGATCGGCTCCGTCGCGAAGTGGTTAGGGACGCAGTTTGTAATAACACATACCCGCGTTCGAAACACAGCTTAGGACGATTTGGCAGCAGACCGCCTTGCGTTGGTTGTTTACAGAAGGGTATGGGTGCCGGTCGTTCGGAAAACAATGGCAAACTACTGAACGTAAACTTGTTAAAATATCACCAGCAAGCAATGCTGGTGTTAACTGCGACTGTCCTGTATAGGATATTTTTTTAAAGTTGCATATCCCTTACAGGACGTTGCAGTCAACACCAGCATCTAGGCAAGATTACGCTCAGTAGTTTGCCATTGCTTTCTGAGCGACCGGCTCATATATCCCTAAGTAACCAACGCGACGCAATCTGCTGCAGAATCTCGCGCAGCTGTATTCCTCGCGTGGATATACGGAATTACAGAGAAAGTCGTTAACGCCTTCGCCAGGGTGACCGTCTTAAAACAACGGAAACCGCGGTAGTATTAGTAGCTAACACATGTGCCTGCCGGCTCCTTTCTTGTTTTCGAATCTCCCTTAAGGCAAATGTTGAAAAAAAAATAATTGATAATTGGAACCAGAGAATGTTCTGTGAAGTAAAGTCGACCAGTGTGATACTGACCACATCTTCCATCGAGGTCAATAAGAATATGGGACTAGCTACACATACTTAATGTGCATTAAGATACAGGAAAGACTACTTAACGTTTCTTGAAGGCCTGTTAGTGAAATATAGTGGGCTTCCTATTCTGTTTAGAATATGTAGCACGTTTACATATTTACTTTTATGTGCATTCGCTCTGGTTAACCAGTTGGCGCAGTGGGTAGCAGCTTTAACTGTCATGTCACCTGAGGTGTGGTTCGGCGCCAGAGCAAAAGGGGTCTTGCACAACACTCCATCAAATGTGATTGTAAACGTTACTTAGTCAAGCAAACACCACTGCGCATCGGATCGTTCAGTCGATAAGACTATGCGTGGCAGCGAAGCGTGGTGTAAACGTTTGTATATATAATGGGATGTGATGTAGCAGAGATGTTATTGAACCTGCAGCACACACAAATAAAGATATTGAACCTGCAGCACACACAAATAAAGATATTGAACCTGCAGCACAAACAAATAAAGTTATTGAACCTGCAGCACAAAGAAATAAAGATATTAAACATGCAGCACAAACAAATAAAGATATTGAACTTGCAGCACAAACAAATAAAGTTATTGAACCTGCAGCACAAACAAATAAAGATATTAAACATGCAGCACAAACAAATAAAGATATTGAACCTGCAGCGCACACAAATAAAGATATTAAACATGCAGCACAAACAAATAAATATATTGAACCTGCAGCGCACAGAAATAAAGATATGGAACCTGCAGCACAAACAAATAAAGATATTGAACCTGCAGCACAAACAAATAAAGATATTAAACATGCAGCACAAACAAATAAAGATATTGAACCTGCAGCACAAACAAATAAAGATATTGAACCTGCAGCACAAACAAATAAAGATATTAAACATGCAGCACAAACAAATAAAGATATTGAACCTGCAGCACACACAAATAAAGATATTGAACCTGCAGATATTGAACCTCATAATAGTAACATGTTAAGATCCTAACCTTTCTGCCATCCTTAGTTATGTCGTAGCCTGATGTGAATATAACCTTATGTGAATGTGGCAGTCTGCGTGACGGCGGTGCTTAATGCGCTTAAACAGCCAATGCGCTGATGGAGAGGGAGGGGGTAGAAGGATCGTTCCCCACACCGGTAAATTGGACTTTAAAGTAGAAATGCCGTTCTGAAAGCAATGGCAAACTACTGAACGTAAACATGTATAGAAAATTAACCTGGAGTTGGGGTTGATGGCAATGTATTGCAAAGGAAGACATAAACAAATGAATGTAAAACACTAACTTGATTAAATTGTGCTTTTGTTTTAAACCCATATCAAGTTACTATATCAAACAATGACTGTTAATTTAACTTGAAGCCAAATATCAACCTAGGATACCAGATGTCATAAACTGGGTCGGGTGCATGGCCCGGTTAGCCTTGCCATCTGGACTTTTATTGGTGACCTTGAATTTGTTTTATGAGGGGTGGGGGGATTCACCTTATCTTAACGCGGACATCGGAACATATCAAATCGGAATGGAAACTACTACGTTACATAGAAAGTTTAAAATATTCGCTTCATTTTTTAAACTTTTATTTAGCACACTTAAAGCTTTTATGACTGGAATTGTGAAGAGGAAGAGGGTGACGAAGGGGAGAGTTTCGGTACAAAGAACATCACGCTTCGTTTCCACGTGGTTTCTAGTGGCACGCGTACAGCACTTTTGTAGGAAATTATCAACAACCATCTGCCGCGTCTTTTGTTGACTTAGGAATGGCGGGCTGTTTTCATTTACAAAAGCTTGTTTGGCTGTGTTATATAGAGAAATCTCGTATTTTATGGGAATGTTGATAAGTAATATGCACGGAATTTCTTGCAGAATATATAATATTGACGCTGGACTTAAATATCTCTTGTTTTAAATAAATAAAACACGTGGTTGTTTGTCTACATTCATCTAGTGCTTTAAGTGGGTTAAAGGTTAACTCCGCCCTCGCCCAATCGGCTTGCGGGATATCCCCCTGGATCTGTGACGTTCTCATCTCGCCGCGAAGCCTTTGTGCCTGGTTGAGAGGAATTAGACCGCGCGGACGAGACGTATGGACGAGAGATATCGGAAACTATAAAGTAAATTCGCCAGCCGCAGACGCTTCATTCTGATTCTGAGACCGAGGAGTATCCGTGTGGTTACACTGTAAGAGTGCACATGTTTCATATGTCAATCGCAAACTAACTATCCACAATGCCTGAACTTGTTTCAGAAATGAATCCATCTCAGGAGATTGGATACTTCAACGGTGGCAACAGTTTCTTCACCAACGAAGAACCACTTGATATCAATCTACGTAACCTTGAGAACTTATCGCTGATGGACAATTTCAGCCGTGCCGGCGCTCTGACTGGGATAGAGAACAACGAAAACCTTGTTTACTTCCAGGATTTCGAGTCTGTTCTCAATCCTTACATTGATGACCCAAAGGAAGGCAACATATCCAGGACTGTGAGAGTGCCCTCTTCAGAACATGTTGCGGAAATCGTCGGTCGCCAAGGTAACTGTTATATAGCTGCTAGAGTAGTAATTGTGTTTAATATGTTATATAATTAATTTCAATTAGCGGCGGTGTCTGGAAGTACTGCATGTGTAAGACAACTCTGGTATATTATTTGTATGGCATTACTTGCCTTCTGGTTTACATAAGTAACCTTATGGCAGAGATTTTATTGTAATTTGTGTGTGAAAGATATCATTAGGAGGCTGTTGCAAAGTGACTGTATAGGAGCATTCATCTTCACTAACAGGTATTTCGCTGAGCACTGTATTCCAGGATGTGCTAAAGAACTTCCATGACACTAGACTTAGGAACCAAAGTCTCTCTCTCGCTCTCTCTGTTCGTTCGTTCTCTCTCTCTCTCCCCCCCTCTCTCTCTGTCTCCCCCTCCTCTCTCTTCCCCATCTCTCTCTCTCTCTTTTCCCCATCTCTCTAAGTATATATGGGGTGCGTACTTAACTCTTTTTGCCTTCACTGTATTTGATGTTTGCAGTCACAAGAGTTCTTATGCTGAACGTACGTTCCAGTATGTCTGCGTCGGCTTTAATTCCATACACCCTAGGAGACTAATTTTGATTCAGTGGGCCAGCATATGGCTTCACTGGAAGTACACCGGACATTCCTGGAGGGTAGAACTTACCCGGCAGTTAGTTTTCTTAATCGGCACGTGCTTGGTGGTGACAGAAACTGAAGAATCTTATACGTTTATTCTATCTGTTACGCCACATTCCGAGGCGAGGATCGGTGATCTGTCTCTGCTGGCCCATAGTTTGATAGAGGTTCTTGAGTTCATCCTGTATCTTTCTTCTAGCATGGATAGCCCTAACAATGTGACTTCATTATATTCTTCACGCTCTTTTTCTTTAAATATCTTCACGCTCTTCATCCTTTTCAAGGTCTTCACATTCTCCCTGTGTCAAGTTAAGTCATGGTAGGTAAGATAAGAGCATACCTCGCACTGACTTGGTGATAAATTACCACCGAGTTAATTTGTGGGGATTGTTTTGTTATGCATGATAAGTGTAGCAGGATCATATACTGTATACGTTGGTGCATGTTGATTGCAGAAAGTGGTGTTCTGTACAAGATAACTTTTGAAAGGCACATCACCGTGGTTTGCTGGGGTTTTAATGGCGGTTTTTAAAACTCAAAAACTTTGGAGACCAAAGCTTGTCTATATGCAGTTTTCAGTGACTGGGTAGAATGTCACAGGTAGTCTGTTAGCTTAGTACAGTTAATATGTACAGCTCAATAGTTGACAACGTTAATATAGACAGACAGCTCAATAGATGACAGTGTTAATATAGACAGACAGCTCTAGACAGCTAGGCTGATTTATTCTTGACGTGAACATGTTCATCTATCAGCTAATAGAGACAACTGTCTGTTTGACTATGTTAGTATAGGTATACCCATTTGTTCATGACTATGTTGATATAGACAGATAGATGGTAGTGTATTTAACGACGTTAATATAGACAGACAGACGGTAGTATACTTAACGACGTTAAAATAGACACACGGTAGTGTACTTAACAACGTTAATATATAGACATTATGATTGACTGTTAACATAGATAGGAAGCATTATTATTGACTGTTAGTATAGATAGGAAGCATTATTATTGACTATTAGTATAGACAAGACAAGGTGTATACTCGACTACACCAGTGTAGTTGGACGACTGAATGCTTGACAACGTTAACATATAGACATATACATTCCAGTCATATAGGCCGGCAGATGCATCCTGGATTACATTCACCTACATTAATTAGTCTGCAGTTGACATTTTCCCATGGGGTGATTCTAGTGAGCTAATACGATGCTTTATTCACTGCTTCACCCTGCAGCATTATAGAACGTAAATATAACAGGTTGTAAATGTATATGTATGTCTTTACTTTCATCTGCACCTGCTGTAACATGTGGACATAAGACTTAGTGTATGTATGCCAGTGACTTCATCACCATGAAGTTTTCATTGTGGTATATCACATCTAATTTAAGCGGTTATTGGCAGGTGATATTACTTTCATGTTGCATTCGATCACAACGGTTTTGTGTCCACTCACTGGGTTAGCCGTGTCCGTGATTGTTGCCATACAGAGATATGAGACACATGTTTCAGGAATGGACACGAGGAAGTGGGATACATAGACCCCAACAGTCAAACACAGGTTCATGGGTGGGTGGATAATAGACTATATAGATTGTACTGATTATATAGTTGGCAGATGTAAAGATACTATAGAGAAAAGTATGATGGATGGATATGGGTAAGTAGCTAGATGGATGGATTATCTTCACCAGCGCAGCTGCGTCACAGGCACAACCAATTTCAGACTCACTTAAACAAACGAGATGGTAATTTAAGTACAATAGTCTCAGCCAGGAATCTGCCAATACACTTGATCTGTCACACGGAATCGCTTTCGCCGCACACCCATGGCAGTTGGGCGCTGACTAGTGGAACAGTCACCTAAGGGACATCTGTGAGCGTGCCCTTTGTGTACATCCTGCAGTGGAACAGATCCACCTAATGGACACCGTCGAGCGAAGCCCTTTGTGTGCACCGTGCAGTGTCCCACACCTGCCGTTATTTCCCTCAAACGTTTCTTTATCGTCCACGTCCCCACAACCCGCCGCCAGTGTGCCATTAGGCGTAGCGCTAGACTTGAACAAAGAAGTGCCTCTGACAGAAATAGAACACCGCATTCAGATCCCATAATCTGTTTACACCGGATATGAACATTACAGTAAAGGTAATCCTACTGCCGTTGGTGTCTGAAGTGTTAATAGTAGGTCGTGACTTATGAGGTGGGGTGACCGGTTTCCTTCCTCGCCATCTTGTATGTCTATCTCTCTACCTGTCTGTCTATTTGTCTCCGTTTGTCTTTCCATCAACCAGTCGTTGTTTAATTGAGGAATGACCTATCTATACACGCACACACACACACGCACACATATATAAGTATGGAGAATAAGCATAAAACACGCACATCGTGGACTCTCCGTGACAACTGATATCGGTAAATTTAGCCTTACACATGGCTTGATACAGGTAGCTTACGTTTGGTCATAAAATAGAAAAACCGCGCAATTTCAAACATTCCCTGCTGTCTTTGTGCACAACACTCACCAGGCACGTTTGAGTCAGCCTCCTTTCACGGTGCGGATTTTCCCGCTTTGCAAGTACAAGATGGTTGCTAAAGGCAGATTGCTACAAGAACATCATCTATGACACTCAGACCCACCTGCCGTTGTGTAATTTTGCACCGTCCTAAATATAGAATCAGCCTTGTTTATAACTGTTGTTTCAGGTGTAGTGTAGATAACTCATTGCTCGGGCAGTTAAATATAGGTCACACGTTTGTCTGACTAAAATGATTAAGAGCTCTTGTTGTCTTAACTGAGAGAATAGTTAGCTATTTGTACTATGATAAACCCAGTTATAAGTGAATGGGCGTTAAATATAGTTTGTTAAAAGTGAAAATCACCAATGCAGGAATATAAATTAGTAGTCACTGTATTTGGGGTCGTTACATTAACCAAATTTGTCCACAGAACTTTTCTTTTTAACGAAACGGTCCCGTGTTGCTCTGGCGTTAATGTATCCAGTGATTCGCGTTTATCATCACGTGTCCCGCCAGCCAGCGTAGTCGTTCTTGCATCTCGGTCCTTGCTGTTCCAGATCACTTCTAATTCCTACCTACCTATGAGCTTTCCAATCATTACGATGCTTTCCAATCATTACGATGCTTTCCAATCATTACGATGCTCTCCAATCATTACGATGCTTTCCAATGTCATTAATCTCAATACAAGAACAGAGAAAATTGTCTCTCTATATTTGTATTTAGTGTACTACTTTCACTAACCTCTTCCAGGCACTTGCTAGTTTCACTCGTGAATCCAAGGTATTTACAACAGTTGTCTCAGTAACCACATCTCCGCTGCCTCCAAGTTATTTCTATAATACATTTTACACTTACAGAAAGTTATCATAGCAGCACACACATAAAACAACTATCTGTTTGGCTGTTCGGGTGTAAGCAAAATAAAATCAAGTTACTGAATACAGGGTAAACATGCGAACATGCTTTATCACATCAGTTTCAGGTAATAGCAGGTCCTTTGCAGATCGTCGTACTCGTAATTTCCCTCCAGACAGACCATGTTGCCTGCCTCGTATTTTCACTCTTTGTCATCGAAATGATTTTAGCCAGTGCATGTAAGAGTAGTGACACATTTAGCTGTGAAGAATGTAGCTGCTAGTTGCAGTAAAAAAAAGCTGTAAAGTTAGTTTTCAACGCTAAAGAAACATTAAGACAAAGCAACAAAAACTATAATTTTCGGCATTTGTAAAAGTGCTGTTGTCTGCCGGGAAGAGAAATAAGTCCGTTTACCCCAAGAATGCGCCACGCGGTGGTTTAACTGGACGTCGTTAATGACTTTGCCCACCTTTCCCACACACGAAATAACGTGCAACTTAATAAACACCCACTTCTGGTTGGAGGTCACAACAATTAGGTATAAACAACAATAGGGAAAAGACACGAACAAGGTAATGAGAATAAATAAAACAAATAACCCGATCTCATGTGGTGAATCATCGCTTCAAGTGATGGATTGATATACCTGCTTAGGTAGCAACGTAGACGTGGATGGGGGACGGAGGTATTAAAATAGGAATATAAAAGGCAAGGGTGCCATGGTACCAGAAAATGTGAAGAGGTCAATCTTTGAAGTATTTAACTCAGACGATAAATCAGTACTGTGTGGTTCAGAAACACGGAGAGCGATTCGAATACTAATAAACTACAAATATTCATAACTGTCTGTAGGATTACTCAGCTGGTGTGGCAGAATCACGAATGTAGAGCATAAGGTGAGAACTAGACATATTCCAACGCATCAAGAAGTGAGGATAAGACGGTAACGTCGTCGGATAGGAGACACATTTAGAAAAGACAAGTTGAGAATATAAAGGAACCCAGAGGACAGACGAAGATATAGAGAGCCTTTAAAAACACACGAGAATAGAATGAGAGACAAGAGATGAATAATATGGAGGGAATTGAAGGCAAGTCCTGGCGTGGGCTTCGAAATAGCAAGGCCTGGCGTGGGCTTCTTGGGGTTTTGTGCCTTAATGGGAGATATAAAAATAAATGTTTTGCATATCCTTTGCAGGACATCGCTGTCAACATCAGCAGCTTTCAGCTGATTGTTGATTTCTTGGCAAGATTACGCTCAGTAGTTTGCCACTGCTTTCTGAGCGGCTGGCTCACATACTCCGTAAGTTACCGACGCGATTCGAACCACTGCTGATTTTCACCGTCGTCACGTTACTTAGAGATTATGGAGAAAAGTCGCAAACCTCTAGGCCAGGACGCCGGCCATGGGAGATATAGGACAGTTTATATATTATATTATATTATATTATATTATATTATATTATAATAATAAGAAAATTAAGAAATTAGAAGCAACAGAGATGTAGTTCCTCGAGACGAATGTTGCGAATTCCGTGGACTGCCAGGGTAACTAACAACGACTGCCTGAAACGGGCTAATGAAACTAGAACATTATATACAACAATAAGAAAGAGACAAACATCTTTATTCGGTCACGTGATGAGAAGAGAGGCATTAGAGAACATCGTGACAACTGGAAAGATCGGGGGGAAGAGAGGCTGAGGCAGACCAAGAGAAATGATGCTGGATGGATTGAGATGGTGGCATGGAGAAATATCAGCAGCAGAGTTGATCCAGAAAACTAAAGGCCGAGATCTGTGGAGAGCCATGAACGCCTACGCCAGCTGGCAGGGCACATAATGATGATGATGATAGGATTGTAGAAAACGAATATACACTACATACTGAAAGGCTTGCTTGCCAAGACAGTGGTGTGGATTTAATCCTCAGCAGGATCTTGATTTTCTTTTCCTGAATGGTGCGTCCCTGTGTTACATCCAGCCAATAATGTGCATCAGACACTTTTCATAATTGTCTGGAAGCAAAGTGGCGAGGCAGGAAACTGTCTACCTCAGCTCACATGTCGAGGTCTACCATTTAATACCCCAACAGTATCGCTATGGGGCTACCGTTACTTTGCTGTAGTTGGGTAGTTTTACGTTTACCACTATTTAAAACTTTACCCTTTAGAATGCACGACTTGCAGCCACTGGAAATAGATTTTTTTCTACAGGAATCTGAAAACGGCAACCCCGTGTCAAGATCATTTAATACCAAGATGATGGGTTGCACGCATTGCTTTTGGATAGATATATAGAATTAGCTGGCGCATGTCATACACAGACGCCGGAAAGAGAAACAATGATTGAGTCTGCAAGCTTGCACTGTTTAATACCTAGTTGTTTATTGGATTGGCCTGTGTAGCGTTGGTCGTGGGTCTTGTTGTGTCTTTCCGAGATTACTTTAGTCCAGCTTATCTACTGGCGAGACACAGAAGGTAACTAATAGTTAGATGTTGGAAAAACTACTAACATATGGTTATCGTGCTTGTGATACACTGAGTTTTAGCGTTCTGTTTTTGTTCACAGCTGGAGTTTTATCAGTAAGACTATGCACGTTCTTTAATTGTCATAAAACTTGTTAGGGAGAGATGCCAAAACTTGCGGAGAAAGTGCCGTGATGTTGCCTAAGTGGCTGTCTTTACAGATGGTGTCCACCTCGAGTGCTGGAGGTCCCGGGTTCAAGCCACGGTGAGGGCCTGGATTTTTTCACGTGGACTTCTAATAAAAAAATTTCCCCTGGTCTCTGGGTAGTGTGTATTGTTGGGCACGTAAAGAATCCCTTGGCAGTTGGGAATCGAAAAAGAGTAGCTTAATGGCGCTGCCTGGGCAAAATTTCGAGTTTAAAATCTACCCAAAGTATTTCAGGATCCTCGCCGGTGCTATGGTGTTCGTGCACTGAGCTGAGTTTCTCTGGACTCAGGCTTGAGTTAGGAGTAGAACAAATCACTTATGGGTTATACCCGTGTGCCGTGATGTTGATCCCTCGACTAAACTATAAAAAAAACAAAAAAACTAAACTAACTTTACAGATCTAAACACGCTTGGAATATATATCACCGCTTGGAAAAAAAAAAGTGTTAATCATATCCTTACAGGTTTGCCTGTGTTCACTAACGTGTTCTGCCTACACCAGAACAGCCAAAGACAGTAATTTTTGTAGCTAGATAATGCTATCTTTTGTAATCTGGAGTTACTGGGAATTCTTGTCTACTTGTAGCCAGGCACCCATCCGACCTAGATTGCAACCGCTGACACCGACAGAGCTACATGTAGATGTAACTGCGTATGTGTGTGAGTGTGTGTGAGCTCGCAGTGTCTCGTGATAGTGATAATTCGTTGCCAAGTGAAAATATACTTACGGCACTGGAGAGGCGGCGCGGCTGAGAGGTTACCACTGGCATCTGTCTCATGCCCCCCCCCCCCCCCTCCCCACCCTTTCTTTTTTCCCCCTCAATCTCTAGAGTAGTGATATCAGATACGAAGCCATCTCGGATGTTGACGAAAAAAACAACAGGAGGTCCCGTGTTAAATATGGCACGTTAAAAATCTTAAGGCAGCTGGAATTCTCTAAGAGTAGGCCGTAAAGCCACTGTAGTAGCAAAATTCTTACGACAGAGAAAATACCCACCTTTACAGCCCGTTATCTTGGTGAACTCTATCTAGAGCCAGCACAAATTCACGCCGAAGTCGGACACCCTGACCTGTGAGGTGCATAACAAGCTGGTTGTGACACGCTCCCCCTCCACAAAGGAACGAGGAAGAAGATAATACAGCACGCAAGCTGTTTACATTGCATCCACACGTGTCAAGTCTACAGTCGGAAAGCGAGCTGGGTCGACGAGACTAAAGCGTGTTGGACTTGATACAAATACGATTTTCCTTCCTTTAAGACCAGTGTAATCATGCAGCTTACTTCCACGTCAGCCGCGATAGCCTACTGGCTAAACGTTCGCGTGTAAGTCCGGTAGTCATGGGCTCGAGTCTATACAGGGCGGATGTTTAACATTGACCATGGCTCCGAGGTCAACTCTACTTCAAATGGGTACCAGGAAATGTGGGGAGCAAAGGTGATCGATGTGTTACCCATCACATAACCCTCTGAGTGCTGAATGGTTCACACCAACTGGGTCTTGCCCCATATGCTCAGTACGGCTTACGTCATGTAGAAAGGTCCTTCAGTTACTCACTTCCTAGATACACATGCTCCCCTAAAAGCGAACCCGCCTGGGTATTTTGAAAACCCCTCCTCTGCGTTCTGGTGTGTCGGCGAAATCGATGAGAGAAGTACATACTGGCATTCTCCCTCCGAGCTGTTCCTTCCTCGTTTGAAATACCCCGGGTTGATAACGGGTAAAGTTAACGGTCACTCATGTAATAGATATTGCTGCTGTTTGCGGGGGAATGCTGGGATGTACACAGCAATGAAATATCGCATTACTCCAGCCAGACCGGGGTGAAAATGAGTGGAATTAGAAAACATTAGTAGTATATCGTTTCTGGAATTGGTGTCGGTTATAGGCATGCTGTGAGCTTGTAACACATTAACTGATGGCCAAGTGTGTGTGTGTGTGTGAAACTGTTCACACAAGTTAGTCTCGGTTTAATTCTCTATCTGAACGTTGTTTTGTTGGTTACATTATAGGTTGCAGGCCAAGTTAGTAAGGATACCACATTTAAGCTATTTAAACGTGTTTTTGTTATTTACCCCAGAATTGGACTAATTTGTAATTAAGATGAAGTAGGTGTGTCCCGGTGCTGAATTTGACACTGATGGCAAGTTGCTATATAGTAAGGTATAGATATAACTCTAACATTGGTGACAAATTGCTACAGAAAAATATAGATATAACGGGACATTGCATGTAATTTACTACAGCTGAGATATAACTGCACATAGTCGTTCACACAAGCACTCGTAGCTTGGGGAAATTATCGCTACTCTTTTGTTCCCCTGACCCATTGACTAACACACACTAAAACACAGCAACTGTCGCTCTTCTTGCTTTCTGCATGCTACTTTATGTAGAAACTATTCCTTGTTCATTTTGAACATGTACCTGTGAGTACTACAGAGTATGTCTCCCCTGCCCTACAAGGGTGCACTGCCAAAAATATACGCCTAGACATAAGGGTTGTGGGATGTCTCGTATTACTATTGATCACGTGTACACATTACGATATTATCGCACTCCCTACACCAATATTTCCCTGTCTATTTAGAAGGCATCTCGGCATTTCACCCGTGCGGTCTCTGGTCTGCTGCTGAAAAATGTAGAAGGCGGTGATGGGAGTGTGTGATACAGGAGCGCCGGGAAGCCAAGTGCCGACGGCTGGGTGCTACCACCGATAGTGCTTTCTACCAAATGAGGTTCTAGTGAATTGCGTTTTATGGATTTTTGGTTTTTGTCGGCGCTCAAATCTATAGGTCAGGTAACTAGTTGTTAGATGTCTTGGCATGAGGAGATTATCCCAGTTGTAGTCTTTTCCCCCACCAACTACGCATTTTAAAATGGTTGTTAGGGAGGAATGTGTTTGTATTTAATATAAAACTAACAGTAGTCGTAGTGGTATTGGCGACAGTGGTGGTAGTGATAACTGTTGTAGTGGTATTGGCGATAGTGGTGGTAGTGGTAACTTGTAGTGATGGGGGTAATGACAGTAGTAGTGGTGGTAGTACTAACTGTAGTAACATAATGAAATAATGGGCGCGCTAGCCATTTTATAGTCGTCTGCGTTGGTAATGCCATGAGCACTGACGGAATCGTGTTCGCCTGGGCTTATCGCTTGCCAAAGTGAGGTAAATATTGGCCGCCTATTCCTTCTGGCTCTCAGGCCCACAACATGTGACATGGATGACATCACCGACTCATGGCTGGGAATTATTTCGGGTCAATTTATGTTATTAATTAAACAGTTTGTGTTTGCAAGCCTTTTGTGAAGCTGTCGTGGTTTTGTTGCTGTTTTTTTAGTTAATTTGCATTGTTTATTGTTGACCTACTTACTGCGTGGTTTAGTCTCCTTTATTTAGACCAGGGATTTTGTTTAATGACGAAGCTGCTCCGAATTGTAAAGTCCCATTAGTTTCAGGGTTAATCTCCGCAGGTTTACAGCTTGTCTGATTTGTTGTAGATTCGACTGCTGCTTCTTTGATTCCCCCTATAGTTTGTCTCGAAAAATACCCGGTGCAAAAGTACGCAACTTAACACCGTTTAAATGTCATTTCTTTCTATTTTATTTGCCACAGTTGTGTTTATTATTTCCGTCGCGAAATTTGTATTGAAACATTTACCACAGTCAGATATAGTCGGGGGATAATATTTGCTGTCTCAGGACCTTATTTTTGGCATCCAGTGCTGAGAATGGTATGCCTGATTTAACGTGATGTGACTATGATACGAGTGTGTGTTTATTGACAAGCCAAGAATGTCTCACTGTTACCACAACAGAGGTGTAATGCATATAAAACAACTGAGTAATATTAAGAGAACATCCCAAGAAGTCAACGATTAGAAAGTAAAAGAGAAGTGTCAGAATCTGCGAGCAGGGGAAGCAATTTACATACAGATAGCACAGCACTGGTTGCAACTAGCGGAAGAAAATTGCCCAACTCGGATCTAATTTCGAGGATCTTTTTAAAAAAGAAAACGAAGTGTATATGCACTCCTCTCTCCCTTCTCCCTCTCCCTCATCTCCCTTCTCCTATCTTTTCCCCCTCTCTCCATTCTCCTATCTCCCCCCCCCCCCCTCTCAAATGAAACAAATCTGCAAGGAAATGATCTCAGTTCCCCAAATGTTGTCCTGTCCGTTTGGGTGTGTATTAATAAAATGACGCTTCACACGACAGCGTACGCATCAGGAAGTAAATCTGATGCTCACTATTGGTACCACTGTTAAGTAACGGTTTGAGTCATTTCTGTGTGTTACTCACTAATTACCCAGAAGCCTGTTATAGTCCATTCAGAAGCTTGTAATTATCCAGAAACGTAGTTATCCAGAAGCTCGTTGTAGTTATCCAGAAGCTTTAACAGCGGATAAAACCAGAAGTTTGTATTAAAAATAAGACTATCTTTCCTGGTTGATTCGTGTTGTTTATCTGAAACTGGGCCACCCAAGGCCCCATCTTATCTTCCCAGATCTTATCGCAAACGTTTACATTGTGTGTAGGGATTCTCCTTTCCCCTCGTTGCTAAGGATGCTTTTCCTGCCGTACAAATGATTACCATCACACACACACACACACACACCCCCTCCCCATTTTTGTGGCTATATGCCGAGTAGCGATCTAATTTCGCTTTACTCCACACCCAGCTAGCGCATAATGTTAGAGATTTATTCTTTACAAATGCAGGTAAAATACTATAAATTAAAGTGTAAATACTAAAACAATCATCATCATGTCAGCAAATGGCGAAGACTTTCATGTCTCTCCACAAATCTCGGCCCTTGGTATTCTGGATCAATTGTAGTAATGATACCGCCCACCGCCACCGTCTTTAAACTATTCGGCGTAATTTCTCACGGCCTGCCGCTGATTTATTCTCCCGGCTGTCACAATATTCTCCACTGTCTCGTCTAATTACGTGACCAAAGAACACTGTCTCTTATTGTTGCGTGTAAAGTTCTACTTCCATTAGCCTTTTCCGGGCAGTCGGTGTTAGTTACTCTTCTCTGGCAGTCTAGCAAAAGTTACTCTTCTCTGGCAGTCCTGCATACTCGCAACATTCAATGCAGTAATATCAGGATCATAACACTATTCACGAAATAAAAGTAACACAGACATCTCTATAAAAAGATGGGGAGATAAACTAGAATATCATAATGGCTCGGAAACTTATCAATAAACCTGCTAAAAAAAATGCATTATCTCAAATAATAGACACTATATATTCCAGTGATAACCTGCGAGGTTAAACAGAATGTTACTCTTCAGAAAATATATAATATATGCATATGTGTTGTCACACATTTCGCATTAACTATCAGTACCAGCTGTTATACTTAGTCTATCCTGTAAGCCGGGTTGATAATAGTCAATATATCAAAGTCTGTAGCTTCCTGTATGTTTCAACATGCAGTTAAGCCAGGAACCGCTGCGTGTCCGTGGCGAGTAATGACAGAATGATGCATATGCATTCCTGTTAGTGTGGGGCTACTGGGCAACTCCCAACACTGGTTATTTCCTCATCCTCTTTAATTCGCTTCTTTCGACCTACTTAGTTTACAAGAACATTTATTTTACTTCTGTCGACCTACATTTTGTGCTGGACTAATTGTTTCGTGTCTTTGAGCAACCCGTTTACTGGGCTAAATATGTTACCGTCTCTATGTTATCGGTTCCACAAAGGGGAAGTAAAGAATATGTAATATTGTAGACCTCCCGTGCATGTCGTAACGGCCACTAAGGATGGTTGGTCTGAAACTGGCTATATCAAACCACAGAGACAAAATAATCAGTACACATCCGACCAGCCATGAACTAATATACACAGGGGGAATGACATGCATGGCGGAGGAATTGTACTGCACTTAATTGCAAATTATTTATTAGTTTACGTCTTTAGTCTACTTTATCTTACTTGACTAATTAAAATTAGTATGCGTCTTTACACTTACTTTATGTAATTATACTAAACGTTTGCAATATATCCCAGGTTTTCACATTGGGTTATCTTCTTAACGACCGTCAGTTGTAATGGGAAAAGAAAAACGACAAAGGTATAAGTATTACTTGTGTCGCATGACTGGATTGATTGCAGAAGAGACGGCATTGATTGCTTAAACAATACTTGGATGATGAAGGCAGTAAAGTGACACATTCCACTTCGGATAATAAAAGAAGATTACATTATTAAACTTTCATCTTGCACTGTACCCGATGATTCAGATTTGAAATTGATGTATTGTATGGGTGTCTGATATCACCAGTACAATATGTTATCTGAAGCTTCTGCACGTGACAAGTAAAGGACACTGTTCCATGTCAAAAGATTTTTCCATACATTCAGGTGCTGTTCCACGCATTCAGGTACCTTGGCTATATAATGATATCCCCATATTTGTCCAATTGCCCACACGGCATTCGATGGATGTGGTCAGTATAGCACTGACCCGAGTGACTTCCCAGGCTTCGGTACTTATTTTAAGGTTTGGTCGATCTAGAAGCACAGGTCATATATATATATTTTTTTTGGGCATGTTATGAGAAGAAATGATTTGGAGAACTTGGTGACAACTGGTAAGATCGAGGGGAACAGACCAAGGGGAAGACCTAGAAACAAGTATCTGGATGGCTTGGCCTTTTGGCATGGTCGAGACAGAAACACGGAACTGATCCACGACTCTGTTGATCGAATGAGATGGCAGAACATGACCGCCCACGCTTACCAGCATGGCACATGATGGATGGATATATATATATATTTAAAGCCTGTCTTTAGAGGAATGTGAAATCCGAACACACGACCACCGGTCCGGTCGTCATCGTTATACACGTGTAGCTACAGTTAATGCACCCCTCTGCCACCGCGCCATCTGTAGACGGGTACAGGTAAACTAGCCCGGCGCTTACTGTAGACCGACAGCACAGTTGCTACAGGTTTCCACAGTCCTGCTAGGCAGCCAAGCTGATAAGAATGTTGGCACGTGATCCCCCAGCACGTGAACCAAACATGAATGAGAAGCAACAACACCCGTCTGCTGACTTTATTCTCCTGCAATTGTCGGTGCTGAACTTTCAGCTGGAGAATTGAGGCCGGTTGTAACACTAATACTAATAGTGTTGACACATTACCACCGTGTCTTGGTTTCACGCCTGTTAATATTCTTTTCAATAGGTACTAGCATATGTTCAGGGAAATAAAGGCTATCTATGGGATATTGACCAACATATCAATCGAATGCCGATTAGTATATACACATATGAAGCTAACACCTTATACACAATACATATATACACATAGGAAGATAACAACGTATACACAATACATATATACACATAGGAAGATAACAACGTATACACAATACATATATACACATAGGAAGATAACAACGTATACACAATACATATATACACATAGGAAGATAACAACGTATACACAATACATATATACACATAGGAAGATAACAACGTATACACAATACATATATACACATAGGAAGATAACAACGTATACAGAATACATATATACACATAGGAAGATAACAACGTATACACAATACATATATACACATAGGAAGATAACAACGTATACACAATACATATATACACATAGGAAGATAACAACGTATACACAATACATATATACACATAGGAAGATAACACCATATACACAATACATATATACGCATAGGAAGATAACACCATATACACAATACATATATATACATAGGAAGATAACACCATATACACAATACATATATATACATAGGAAGCTAGCCCAATATGTAGGAAGACGTGGAAACGTTTTGTTAGTTTCCGTTATTAAAATTATCTGAAAATGGAGGTTGTACTGCTGCTAATAGCACAATAGCACTTAAACTACTGCTAACTTCACAACCGCTGTTACTGCACTATTACTACAAACACCACAACCGCTATTGCTGCAAACACCACCACTATTGCTGCTCCTAACACTACTGCTGTTGCTGCTATTACTACTAGTATTATCTTGCCAATGATTGTGTACCCATGGCTGTCTAAGAAGTATTAAGTGTGGTCGGATCATTAGAAATAGAAAGTCCAGTCGTACTATCTTTAGCTGACACTAGTGTACCCACATAAACGACCTATCACGCAATTATTCTATTTTGAAACGTTTTCTTTTTCCAGAGTTCGAAGAGAATGTGAGTGAAAGAAAGAATAAATTAAAATTACTAACGTAATTGGAACATCACAAGATTTTCAACTAGACTGACAAAGTGATACATTTGTTGAATTAAACAGCAAGCTGTTTTGTCTGTACACGAAAAGAAATCTGGAAATTTAACACGGGGGACTAGCGTGTGTACGCGCTGTACGCCACACGATGATAAGGGATGTAAACAAGTCGTTTCCAAGATAACGTCTGCTAGAGACATTTTCCAAACCTGTTTACATAAATAAGCGTTAATTCCTCCAATACGCCTACTGCGCTCTGTGCCAGTACAACAGGTTCAAAGATTTCACCACTATCATGTTTGTTTCCTCTTACATTCCTTACATTCATTCTAGATCACGCACTATTTCCACTCTCTCTCTCCTGTCGGGTGAATTCTCGTCTTCTGCAAAGACCGGGGGAGGAGGGAGGGAGGGGATTCTTTGCCTGCTAATTTAATCACAGGGAAAACTGCTTCGTAGCTTCCGGCTGGGCTGTTTTCGCATAGAGGAATACCTCAACTTCGCCATTATGTATAGTGGAAACATCGTTTTCTATCGCACATATACACACACAGCTGGGGCAACCTAATCAACTGGTGAGATCTGAACTAACACAATCTAGCCACAATAAACTAAACCAACTATACAGGGGTCTTGTGTTCTTTCGGAGTGATATATGAATACACGTAGTAATGTACAGTAAAAGTAATCCCTTCGTAGCAGCTTTAGTAGGTAGCCAGACATTTCCTCGGGAGTAAAACTAAAACCGAGTAACGCGATATTGATTTCCCCATGTAGTGCCGATGGTCCTAAAATATGGGACTTGCACCATATGCTCAACAGCCTGATGGGGTCAACAGGGGTCATTAGTTTACACTTACTATCGGTACCCCTTAAAGACACATTACATATCAGTCTATACAATTAGCCCTGAATTACAAGTCACTCATAATTTCTCGGTGCAGGCTAGCATCTTATGAAATGAATATCATTTACAGTGACAAATCCAACAAAGTCCTAATTGCTACATTTTTTTTTCCAAACCTGTTTTGGTAAACTGATAAATCAAAACATCACTAATGAATGAAATTGTCTATAGACACCTCAACTATATGTCTATCCACATTTTACTTTTGAAAGCCAAGATATTGCCTTCTTCAGTCAGAGACAGTTGGCCTTGGTTCAACGCCAAGGTTAACCAGGCCACTACTTTCTATATCTCGTTTACATAGTTTTATTCGCGCTGTTCTTCTGATGTTCCTGCTGGTCAATTTGTCTGATATCAATCGTATTTCTCAAGCATCTTATTTCACATCCTGAATCTTTGTTGTGTGGTCGGTCAGAGACCGCGTTTAACACACTGTTGGTATAATCATGATGTCATTACTTGTTTGGTTTATATATTGATGTTGGAGTTTACAAGTAGTGCTGGTAACTGATGTGCTACTGAACTAACTTTCTGACATAGTGTTTCAATCTTTTTAATAGATCTTCCAAACATTGGTAAAACAATTCTGAAGTATTTACATTCTGAAGTCTTAATTGGTCTCCGTGATTTGAATTTAAATATGAAGTTGGGGATGCGTCCTGGCCATTTTCACAGTGGTGTGGATGTGTTGATCTTTGTGTTGTCAGTTTGGCATGCTGTCTTAGAATTGTCCACGTGTTTACAAATGTCCTTCGTTTTAAAATGCGATTTGATCCGTCGTTTGAAAACAAAAGCTTTTTTTCCCCCCAGAGTACAGGAGGAGTCGTTAGCTAAGTTTAATTCTGAATGTTATGAATTAAAGAGTAGAGCAGTTTACCTCGACGGATTTTCTTTCCCACAGAAAGGCTCAGTGTATGATGCATTTAAACAAATACAGTCTGTCTGTCTCGCTCCCTCCCTCTCACATAACCCCCCCCCCCCCCCCTCTCTCTCTCTCTCTCTCTCTCTCTCTCTCTCTCTCTCTCTCTCTCTGTATCTGATTTTACTTATTATAACCCAC
>JACEFZ010027487.1:45000-120000 GCA_014155875.1 Cepaea nemoralis
TGATGCTTTCTGAAGCTGACAAATAATGCAAGTTGTCTTTAGCATTACCTGCTTTCTGACGCTAATTGTACTTAATTTGTGTATAGACCTTAGCGTGGGTCTTTCTGGTCTGTTCCTGATCGTTTATCGTTTTCTGAATCTTGGAGACTTACTATGTGTGTAGACCTTATCATTTGACGCATTCTGAAGGGATAGCGTGCTATGTATGTATCCGGATGTTAGCATTTGGTACGTCTTCTTTAACACTTTATTCATTTACATACAGCAGCAGTTAGTGTAGCTGAAAGCATGATAGAATATCTCGTTGCTATCTGTCGGTTGTTCGTCTTAATTATAAGTGTACACTTCGTACATTTCACGTGCATGTTTTTATGTTTGGGAAAAAAATGACGCCTATATAAATTATATACCTCATGACAGCCAGTTGTGATGTTAATCTTCCAACATATTACTTTGTTGTTTGTTTTACTTGACGCCTGTCCTTAGTGTACATACGCCCTTGAGTCTGCTCTCATTTGGTCGGTGTATAGGGAAGACCAGTGACGTTGTTGTTGTCGTGTTGCTCCAATGTCAGGTGGTGACATTTGCAGAACTAAAGCAACACACAGTGAAATGTGTAAGCAGGAAACATGACAGAAGCACATCTGAAGCTTTCTTTAAAGGAAGGAAGTCAGTCACAAGGAAGGCAATAAATTAACACGCCAGAATTGATAGGAAGAAATAAAGACGGACATACAGAAAATACAGGCTAAACGGAATTAAAATGACAGAAATAAGGAAACAAAACCTGCCATTCGTGGACACAGAATATGGGATAGTACTTTGAGTTGTCAAAAACAAACTGTCATTTACTGCCAGTATAGTAACTTGCCGGTGTATGGCAGAGGGGTCTTTGTACCTGAGGAATTAAGGCCGCCTGGCTAGTGCAGTCGCCGCGAACTATGCAGGCTAGTTTTATTTTTGCCCCCGACAGGGAAAAAAAAACCTCCACACCTTACCGAGGATTCGAACCCGGGTCTCCCGAAGCAGAATCCGGCATTCTAGCCGCTCCATACCCATGAAATGATAGACATTAAACACATTATAGAAGACAGGAAAAGACAACCAAGAAAACAAGACTGCAAGTTTTCCAGCAACGGATGTTACATTAACGCATCCTTATCGGTGTGATTAGTGTAAACCGTTGGGCGTATTTGAGCTGTTGTGAATTATTTAATAGTGTCTTCTGACTGTGCATGACTAGTTGTAAAACAGAATTTGGATTTTTCAGTAAAGCTTAGTATTTACTGTTTCACTAACCAGCCGTAACTTCTATTGTGCTCATTTAATGTTTCTCAACACTTCAGCATTAGAGACGGGTGGAGAACATGCTGAAACATGCAGTGGCGAGGAAGACCACCAACGATTGTACTTGGCCAAAAGACAGAGGATTGGGTGTTTGATCTACACTGCTGGGCGAGGCAGTTTGACTACCTACCTACCTGCTTACTACCTATCTACCTACTTATCTATCGTATATGTCTACCAAGCTACCAAATCTTCATCCACCCATGCATCTATCCAAACATAGACGATTAAAATAGGTTTATATTTTCCATTAATTGTAGAGGGAGGTTTCGATCCAAGCCAAATGTGTTGCTGGCCTGAACTGAGGTAGTGCACGCATGGATATATACCATGCACCTGGTTTTTGGTCTCCCACAAGCCCGCCAAACAGCTTCTTTGATATGTAGGCATCAAAGTAGCTATTTGGCTTTCTGTTTTGGACATATCCTGGAAGTAAGTTGCTTGGTATCATGTTAATTTATCACTTAATACAAGATAACAAGTAAAGGCAGAAATCTATATTAACGAGGATACAGAAAGACCCTTTGCTACCTTGAACTTCAAAGAAGATAGATCTCTAAATTTGTTCTGTGGTTGATAGTGGCGTGTCCCTGCTTCACTTCACGATTAAGTTGTGAAAAGTAAGCAGAGAAATAAATGGCCGGATATGACGGCACTTGGCATGGGCTCACGTCTGCTTTCCTCCCCGCACATAATAGCCCCACACAACATCCCCACACGTAACGACGTTTTAGGATTTCCACAAATGTGGGAAGAACATCCCAGCTGTCCATAACGGTCAGCTTTCAATCTTGTTTATATCCATATTCACCCCAGCTAACTACATTCTCCCGCGCAAGTGATTTCAGTTAGCGCACATCAATAATAAAATGGGAGAGAAGCGTTAGGTGGCACTAGACATTTTTCTCCTTATATACTGATGCAAGCTCACAGAAAAATAGGACATTGGTGAATCTGGCATTGGAGTAAATCTGTTCCTCCAGTAATATGACTGCTGCGAATGCAGTATTGGTATCTTTATTTACTTGTTGCATTATGGCATCTCAAGATCATTGTTCCCAACACTAGGCCATTTGTGGAAGTTAAAGGAAGTTACTTAGCACCAAACTTACAATATCTAACTCCATTGTTAGATCCGTGATACTGCATGGGCCAGAGACATAGAGAACAATTAACAGCTAATAAACTACAAATATTTACTGGTGCCCGCGCAGAATGGTGGGGCTAAAACGGTCTGACTATTACCAATGTAGCGCTCTCGGAGAGAACTAAACAGGGAGGCTGAGTGGTCTCGAGACATGGTGTCCGCCTCGAATGCTGGAGGTCCCGGCTTCAACCCAAGGTGAGGGCCGGGATATTTTCAAGTGGACTTCTAGTAACAAAAATGTCCCTAGTCTCTAGGTAGGGAGATCGGACGCCCGTGTGTATTGTTGCACGCGTAAAAGATCCCTTGGCAATTGGAAATCGAAAAGGAGTTGCCTTACGGCGCTACCCGGGCAAAATTTCGAGTTAAAAATCTACCCAAAGTGTTTAAGGATCCTCGCCGGGGCTACGGAGTTCGTGCACTGTGCTGAGATTCTCCGGACTCAGGCTTAGGAGTAGAACGGAGCACTTATGGGTTACGCCCGTGTGCCGTGATGTTGATCCGTCGACTAAAACTAATTCTTGCCTGGAACCCACAAGGCGAACGAAATAGATGAACTGAAAACACGGACGACCTGGCGGGAGTTGATTGAGGGCCCATGCCGCAGTTGGTTGGTGTGGGGGGGGGGGGGGGGGGGGGGGGGGGGGACATAGGGCAGATGCGGAAGAATATCCCATTCTTTTCTTGACTTCTGTGCGCGTGTGTCAGTGCAATGTAATCGTTATTCGTATCACGCTAACACTGACTTACAATGCCGGGCTCGCTCATTTCTCTTATTTAATAGTACACACGTGTGACGTAAACTCGCCCAGTTATACACCACTTGATAGCATGGGCGTACACATGTACACACGCCAAGTGTAGTCTCTTGCCTCCGTACTTAGCAGATGAGTAATGCGTGCGCACTGAAACCTGTGACGAGGAATGGTGTGTTTAGGAATTCCAAATATGTCCGCTGCATTGTTAGAAAATAAAACCCAAGGGTGATTTCTTCTGTGTTATGTCACGGGGATTCATAAATAACTCTGACAACATTTGCAGGCGATGTGTGGTATTGCACACAACAGAAACGGCGCGAATGAAACACGCTAGTGTGTAAGTACACCAAGGTTGGTCTAGTCGTTAATATCCCACTAGACAGCATCCAATTAGCCGACAGTAGGAAATATTGCAGGGGGAGACAAATGAACTTTAATGCTCTGGAAACTTGTCTCTCCGTGAGCACGCCTTTTCTCATTTCCTCTCTCTGGCTTTAATCACACGGCAGCTGAAATTCACACTTGCGAGTCAACGCCGAATGGCGGTTGGTCTTAATGCTGTGGAAGTATGTCTAAATATAAAACACCGTGTACCAAGATTACTTTCCAGTGTGTCACACTTTTAGATTGTCTGGAATGCGAAGTTTCTATTTTCACCTCCAGAGTTGTGACTGGGTCTGTGTGCGCATTTGTTGTCTTCTTTCTGGTCTACTTGTGGGCCAAGACATTTTTTATATCCCTGTTTTAGGGGGATTGCCGGCTCCGTGGAGAAGAGGTATACGCGTTCAAAACACAGCTGCGGGCGATTTGGCAACAGCCTTGTGTGTGTGTGTTTTTTTGTTTTTTTACGAAATGAGATGGATGCCGGCCGTTTAGAAAGCAGTGGCAAACTACTGAGCGTAAACTTACCAGGAGATCACAACAGCAAAACAATGCTGGTGTTGACTGCGGTGTACTGTAAAGTTTATGCAACTAGCTTTTTTTTTGGTTTGGTGGTTGGGGCGGGGGGGGGGGGGGTGTTTAGGAGAACGCAGTTTCACAATTCTTCGACATACTGAGTGGAGGGTTCGAAATCAACCGGCGGCGATATGGAAGCAGATGGCTTTGTGTTGATTTCGATGATATGATGCGTCGACCATTCAGTAAGCAGTGGCAAACTAATGAACGGAAAGTTGCCTAGTAAATCACAGCCAATAAATACCGGGGTTGATTGCAGCATCCCGTAAAGTATGAAACTAATATACACACATTCTGAAATGCCAGCATAATTTAGGTCAGCATGGCCTGAGAGCTTTAAGACACTTGAGCTTAAACTTCCTGTGCGCTGGGGTCATTTCACACACCGGTCAGTTGGACTTTCGTGTTGACCTCTCGTTCAAAAATTATAAAGTACTGAAAGTAAGTTTTGTTTTCGCATATCCTTTACAGGACATTGCGGTCAACACCAGCATTTTTCAGCTGTTGTTGATGTCTTGGTAAGTTTTACGTTCAGCAGTTTGCCATTGCTTTCTGAACGACCGGCTCACTACCCTCCGTAAGTAACCAACGCGACCCGATCCGCTGCCGAACCCCGCGCAGCTGTGAAAGTAACATTGCCCCAGAAAATGTTGATTGTAACATTCTACAAAGATCATCACCACATACACACGCACGCACGTACGTACGTACTTTCTCTTATAAAAGATGGTGTCTACAAAAAGAATTGGCGAAAATAGTATTGGCAGGCCTAGGACAATAAATTTGTTGTTAAAACTTTGGGCAACCAGTCAGAATTAAATGAAAAACAAAACCACACATACGCACACGTGCACACACTCGAGAACACAACCTGTTTGTGTGTCGTCATTATTGCACGAGACAGGAAGCAGTAGTACCTCTGTCCTAATGTAACCTTGAAAAAGGGGGACAAGAACAATCATCTGATGTGACTAGACAACTGAAAGTTATTGGGGTAAACTTGAGGATCACATGAGAGGAGACTTTGAGACAGGTTGGTATGCCTGTGTTATGAAATTACATAGTTAAAAATTATATCAAGTTACATAGCCAAGGAAAAGCCGTACAAAATTAAACGTTTAGTCCGGCCACAGTATCAAAACTACTTTAAGAGACCTTAAGTGAAGATGCGGAACGGTGAAACTCAAAAAGGATTAGAAACATAGGACAACCGAACTTCAGTGCGGAGATAGAACTTGATGATAATAACGATGGCAGGGAAAGGGGCAGGATGGATGGGATGCATCATGTGATTGAAGAAATAGTCCAGTGACGACATGGACGTGGAAATAAGGACACTGATGACTCAGAGTGGGAACAGCGTTTATCGGTTACAAATAAATCAAGTTAGTCATAATGCGAGGTGTTGGCGATTATATTTCTCCAGAGATCACTACCATGACGTCACAGCCACTTCCATTGAGCCCTCCCCAGTTATAATCATTGCATGACCGCTATCTTTTCCCGCTGCCTCAGTGATTCTAAAAGTGGTACCTGCTGAATGCTCTATAGACACATTTTTTTTTAATTGTTGTATTTATTACATAGACCCATTGTTAGTTAATTGATGTATCTATCACATAGACCCATTCTTACTTACTGCTGTATCCATCCTATAGATCCATTCTTAGTTACTGCTGTATCTATCCCATAAGCCCATTCTTCGTTACTACCGTATCTATCCCGCAGACTCGTCTAATTGCTCCACCTACTTTTTAGATCCATTATTAGATAAAGGTATATATAATTTTATGACCACTTCTTAGTTACTGATAAATCTATCTTTTAGAGAAATTCTTAATGGTATGTCTACCCTTTAGACTTTCTTAGTTTCATAGTGCTCCGTAGACTAGTTTTATAGGCTCTTGGTTCTATATAGACCCATTCTTAGTTCTATATATTATTTAGACCATTTCTTTTTCTGTATCTATAGAGCTCCATTCTTAGTGTTATATTTATTTTATAGAGCAAGACTTAGTGCTATATCTTCTACCTTTAGACCAATTCTTTGTACTACATCAACTCTTCAGGTTCATGCTTAGTTTGTTCAATTACACGCTATACCCGTTCTCGATTAGATCTAAAAACTCACCTGACAAATATGTCGCACTATTTATTGCCTGGCATATTTCGCCGCGTCTCGTCAGGTGCATACAGAGTGATATATCATATCAAGTGAACAAATGAATAATATTTTGGCTGAAATACTTAAACACATAGCCGGAGACTTTGTTCCATTGTGGAGTATTTATCCCAACGACACTTTCAGATTTAAAACGAACACTTTTTATTTGCACAAAACAGACTGGAAACGTTTGATTATATTATGTAATTAATAGAGTATTCGACAATAAATGATTGTTCAGATATAGCGAGGTCGTAGTAGATAGGTCACTCCAGCCAAGCATGACGTGGCACTGTAGTTAATGTTCCTGTCTAGCGTGTCCTGTAATCCTGATTTGTCCGCTACCTCTATAAGTGCCGATCATAATTGTGAAAGCATGTCTCCTAACGATTATCTTACGGCATTTCCCACATTTGTTGAGTTTGTCAAACGCCCAGCACTCCGTGTGCTGTTTATGTGAACACGTGTTGAGATCCGCGACAGCTTTCATTAGGCAGACAATGCTGCGTGTAACAGGCTGTATTAAATGTTATGTTTTGTGTACTTGTCTCTGTGCTCACGCTACATTGCTAAAGGCTGACGCCTTTTTCTCACTTGGCGCTGCTTCACATCCATGTGGTATGTTATCTTTCCTACCCCACATACATTCCTTAATCGTAGTCCGAGTACGCATCTGCGCACATGCTTTTCTCTTATACGCGCATATATGGCTCGTAGGGGCGATGGTTAGGATGTTATGATAATGCCATGAGCGCAGTCGGACAAGAGTCGACGTCGTCTCTCGACGTCGTCTCTCGACGTTCGCTACTGGAGGGAAAGACTGATCATACGATGGTAAGTTTATAAGTAAGCCACAAATGGCTGTAGAAAAATAACTGAATATGATAACATCTTGAAACCAGTTTATTTTTATACATACATTGTCCCTTTATTTCTCAACATAATTTCCACCAACATTGATGCACCACTTATCCTATCGTTTTATCAATCCTCCCAAACCCGCTGCATAGAAAAGTGTGCCATCCCACAGAACTGTGTGACTTATTGAATCTCCTTCGTAACTTTTTCTACTCATCTATGCACCGCTTTACGGGACAAACATTTGTCAGCATAAACACTGAAAACTCACCTTGGCGGGAGACATTGAATGACGCCGAAGTTGAACGTGGAGTGAAAACGTGGTTTAGAAAACAGAGCACGCTGTTCTATGCAGCGGGTTTGGGAGGACTGTAAAACTATGGGATAAGTGCATCAATGTTGGTGGAAATCATGTTGAGAAATAAAGTGACAATGTATGTATAAAAATAAACTGGTTTCAAGTTATCATATTTAGTTATTTTTCTACAGCCATTTGTGGCTTCCTTATTGACTTCCCCTCGTATATCTCTACTACCCAATGTCATTGTCCTAACGTGTCACATACCCCACAAAAGGTTCGGTTTAGGGTGGGGGGGAGGGGGGGGGGAAGGTTAGATTGTGTGTAGTTTGACCACATCTTCCACCGTGTTTCACTTGGTCTATGAAAGTATGGGTCTATGAAAGTATGCGTCTATGAAAATATAGGTCTATGAAAATATGGGTCAAGCATCATATACCCATCGCGCCTCAAACGGTGTAAAATGTTCTTGTACTGACTAGCTCTGTGCGCGTGGGTGAATGTTTGCCGTGTATGCACTAAACAGAGCTTGGGGTTTCAACTGGGACAGTCATCATTCAGAAAGCGACACCTACAGATGTCGACACATTAAACAAACTTGTTCTAGGGATTTCTCTTTACGCGAATAGATGGTTAGCTGGTGATTCAGGGTTGGACGACCGTTTGTAGCCGTACAATTATTTACACACAGCTTAGACGAAGATTGTCACTTCACTGTTGGTCGCTGAAGTCACGTACTTTTATTTCGTTATTTGATCTGCCCTACTCTTATATGTTTATTCAAGCACCGAAAGTATCTCAGCTGCAAGCCGCGTCATTCAATTTTGACTTCAGATACATGTTGGACAGAAAGAATCCTCATTCAAAAACCGTTTAAATTTAGGAATGCAAAAAGCTTATACCATTTTAGAGGACAGGTGTGTGGGTGAGGCCACATACTAGAGCAAGGTCTCCTATTGTATGTCTGATGTCTTTGTCTTATTGTCCATTTCCCTTACCATAATCCCCATTTCCCTTCACCGTGGTGTAATTTTATTTCACAACTTCATGCCTTTATTTTTCGAAGTGGCCAAGTTGTTTGTTGGGACACAAGTCTGTGCAATCTGGAGAAATTTTAACAATTCCCTTATGGGGTTTTTATGTATCCAAGGTGGAACATTGTGAAAATTCCAGCAGCATGTGCACTGCGTTATCTGCCAGGTCAGGAGGCTTTAATCTTAACCACCAAGGTCATCTGGCTGGCATCAGCGATGAGACAATATTTTGGAAAGCTAGTTGTCACTGCTATTCGCCATGTTGTTGTGACGTATTCCTATAGCACAGGATGTTGTTTGCAGTCAGTCTCTCTCTCTCTCTCTCTCTCTCTCTCTCTCTCTCTCTCTCTCTCTCTCTCTCTCTCTCTCTCTCTCTCTCTCTCTCTCACATTCTCAAGGCATTTTCATTTACTCCGGGCTGCCCTACATTGGCAGTATGTCATATGCAGCATCTACGATGTCGTCTGTTTCCTAATTCTGCCTGTAGTGGGAAAACACCTTAAATTATTACACTGCAAATTATTGTTATACAGCACACATACAAATCAGCACCGCGTTTCACTTAAGTCATACGAGCTGCTTTTAAAATAGTACTGTTAGTTATGTGATCACGAAAGCAGCAGGGAATCGTGCACGTCATTTTCCCTCACGAACAAGGTCTACAGCTAAAGGCGCTGAATGATTCACGATTCGCCCATCTGTAGCCAAGACCCTAGGGATAGTTTTTCTGTCTTTACCTGGTAGAATCGATTGAAAGTTAACTAACGAGATAACATGTGTTCTTCTGGCTTGTTTCCCCACTCCACCCCTTTACTCCAGCCAGCGCTAATGATGGCATTTCCATGCTGGTTGTAGAGTGAACTGTAATAAAGACTTACTCCCATTGTCACGTGTAATTTCATTGTAAGCTCTCAGACTGAATGGGCGGAGAAGTCCGAGAGCATTAAGGAACTTAAGAATCCACTGATAGAGAAAAATACGCAAATTTCCTTTGTCTATGTAATTTTATAGTTAGCGGAATAAGCCGTTTACGCACATAATCATTTAGCAAATCTTGTGCAGGACATCGCAATCATTACCTCCCACCAGAAAGACTCGATCTTTTCCCTTTTTTCACTGTCTTCATTTTCAAGCATTTTCAAGTCATAGGTCCAATGGCCACCTAAGTGTTGGTCGATCATGCTTCGTCTTCCAAGAATAATGCTTTAACTTATACTCTTCGTAAACTGTTCTGACTTTTAATATCTAAGTATTTTAATTTTCGGGACATATGATTTTGAGTTAGTTTTCTTCGATGCTTAGCTCTTGTAGAGAATGTCGGTGCTTATCTTATTCTTGATCCACGGCAACCTAAGAACTACCCTGAAAAATTCAAAGCTCGGAAACCTTGATTTTCATCTTTGGTGAGCGCGAGATGAAAGTGAGATCTTAGTCAGGTATGACTGAGCTGCCGCATAAAACTAGACAGTACTACCTGCTTCTGTTAGCGCCACCCAACATTTGGATGTTGGGCGGCATTCATCAAACCCAACACCCCACACTGTGCCAACGGCTTTGGGCGGAGGAGCGCAATGTGGAGGGTACACACCTTACCCTAGTACGAGGAAATGCAACCTAAAGAGAGAATGTCATGGCAGGGTAGACCAGCTCAGTCTAGGAAGGAAGTTCCGAGAGGGGAGAGAACACACGACAGGTAGAGCATTATGTTGCTGATCGGCAGCTTCTGCAGCCTATATGGCTTCATATTGAAGTTACTGTTCCTCTGGAAAGCAAGCAGCCTAAGTTGGCTGAAAGAGGGATGTTGCTGCATGGGTAACACATGGTCTCTAAATTCAGACCAGGCTTTGTGCTATGGGGAAGTATATCTCCATTTAACAAACTATTGTCTACGGCAAAGTGCCGTCAGATTGCGAGATGGTCCACAATTCCTGGTGCACCGGGAAACATGCGTATTTTGTTTGTTTGTTCACATTCCCCTTCAATTTCTTAAACGTCTCTTATAAGTACCATAGGATAAATGTGGGAGTTTCCCCTTGCTGTTAACATCCACATAGCTTTGGAGCACGTGGCTTTTGACTAAGCCTTCAGCCACATTTTAAATTGCTCGGTTTAGTGTTTATACTCCTATGCCTGTTTATTCTGTAAAGCTTGGGCGGCGCAAAGGCGCGCGTGTACATGTATGATACATGCCCTGACTTACCAGAAAAACAGTGTAAATATCAAATATGACACAAATAGAAACCGCGTATCAGGACAAATATACTAATATGAACAAGTAAACCCCAGGACTATCTCAAGTGCATGCTGTACTGTTGTTGTATCAGACACTGACCATGAAGAGCATCTGTAGCATTTAGTGGATGCTGTTATTATACACAGTTGTTACGAGTTAGAATTACATTTAAGAAAAAATGTCATCTCCAAGAAGAAAGAAATATCACAACGTAAATGAGAAATTTCTTGAATAGGAGCAATCCAAACATGACGTAAGATGCCTTGTACATATTAGAAGCCAGCATCGACTTGGCAATCGTTGGGAAACATACTCGTCAATGCACAACTGTTCATTTCTATTTATTTTTAGTGTTATTTAGAGCCTATACTATTTATTGTATGCATGTGAAACGCGGATAATTAAGTAGACAAGCTGTGAAACATCTAATGTTAGAGGAAATGTGGTTTCTGAGGAACACAAGACCATCATGAATGGGCAGAAAAACGATTGATGTAGTCCTTAATAAAACATGAACATAATAAATGATTAGAGAATTTGGGAATGTTAAGGGGAGAAATAATTTGAAAACACAACTGGAAAGCATAATGGTGAAAGAGGATTGGGAAGACAGAACTGCCGGGATGGCTTGGTCACATGTCGCAGTCAGAACAAGAATAGACTTGAACAGATATTAGTGATCGTATGAGATGGCGAAACATGGCCACCCACGCTTATCGACAATCCACATAATGATAAAGAAATAATCCCATATTTCATTGGTCATAAGGATCTCTCTCTCTCTCTCTCTCTCTCTCTCTCTCTCTCTCTCTCTCTCTCTCTCTCTCTCTCTCTCTCTCTCTCCTCTCTCTCTCCTCTCTCTCTCTCTCCTTCTCTCTCTCTCCACCGCCAAACCACCCACATGAGAATGCACTATCAGCGAGCAAGAGCTGCACACAACAGTTAACACACACCTTTGATATATACGTGTGCATTTTATTCTGTGAGAACGCGATATGGTGCCGTTTCATGTGCTGATCGATTTTTGAAGCGCCTGTGTTCTTTCGCTCCTCTCTTAACGTGCCCTAAGTTGAGATTTTACGACATGAAGTGAGTTCACACTCAGGAACGGAGATTTGATGGCCGTGGTGCTGGGCGATGCGCGAGTTTCAAATGCAAACGTACATACGCTACACAAATATTTTGACACATTAGATCTGCTGAATTATTGACTAGGAACACAAGCCGTCCCGCGTGTAGCCCGGTGAGCGTCGGTTTTTCTATATTTCTGAAAATATTTTCATAAGTGCTGTCCAATGCAGGCCCACAATGTCATGTTGAGACCGACATTTTAATTCTGAGATTTGTCTCCCACATGCTGGTTTTATGAGAATAATAGCGAATTGCAAGTGATTGTCTTTACATGTCGTAAATGTCACTTGACGATGACGGAGATAAGATATGGCTGAGCGGTTAGTTTGCGGCTCAGGCCCAGAAGATGCTGGTTTCGATACCAGGATAGAGCTGGAATATTTCTAAGAACCATTGATATCTCGTGGTATCACGTTCCCCTGATCACATGGGTAGTGTGTAGCTTGCCTTCTCTTTTGAGCCCCCCCCCCCTTTTTTTTTTCTACCACCACTCCCATATGTTCAATATGCAAGTTATGCACGTTAAATATCCCAAGGCAGTTGCAAGTTGCAAAGAGTAGGCCAAGAAGCACCCGTCATGGCAAACTTGTTACGAAAGACTTGTGGGTAGACAAAAGTTCTTTATGATGGCTTTATCTTGCATGGAATCTACAGGAAGCAAGCCAGACAGATGTGTGCCGAGCACGGACACACTGACCATTGAGCTGCATTACTAGGCGTGACTCTCACACCCCCCCCCCCCCCCTTCCACCCAACCCGAAAGAACGCAGTCGTCTCTTATAAGCGTAGCTGGCCGGTGTAGAAGTGGAGATGATTGTCTGAATAAGACCATTGTCTGAATAAGACCCTGCAATTGTGTAGTATGTCTTTATTTTCCGTTCCGTGATACCTGTTATATATAATTATATTTGCGGAAATTGTGGCCATCACATTTGGTTTGCTGTCTGGAAGCCAGAGCTTCACCTTGGGCGATATTTGTTTGACAGTTTGTTGTTTCGCTGTGGGGCTGTTATCCTCATTAATAAATTTTCGTGATTGAGCAAACACGCGTTCGCAAATGCAATAATTTCTTCCCCTCGCTCACCAGTGTACGCGTTCTCTTACCCGCCCCAATCCCATTACCTGTTTTCTGTCTTTACCAGGTAAGCAGATGAGGAAAAAATATAACCGTGTTTTGAGATGTTCCTCATTTAGCCATGAACTGGCAATCTATGTTGTCTTTGATGTTCTCGGTAGTCTGTTAGGCAGTAAGATGTTTGTGTTTTTGTAACATGGGTGTTGGCGAATATTGTTTCAGCGCTTAACGCTGCGTTTACATTTTTTTTTTAAAGGGTAAGGGTAGAAATCCTTGTTTCTTATTTCGTAAGTCACATGATTGAGTGGCATGCATCTTGCAGTAACCAGACATGTGCTTATCTCCCCATACACGGATATTGTTTACCCCTGTATACACACATTAATTCACTTGCCATGAGCACCTCCCTGTACACACACCTCGCCTGTGTGCATCTACCTGTAATCACACGCAACTCACTAGTCATGTGCATTTCCTTGCGACCACACATACATGTACTTAAGTCCTGTGCATCTCAGCGTAAAGTAAAGCTTGTCAGGCCATTAAACGTGCTGAGTATATGGTCTTTTCCCCTCATTATTCTACTCTTCTCTCACTCCGCCCGCTACCCACACACACAAAATCGGTTGAAGCATAGACCCATAATCAACTTACAGCATACTGTCCTATAGACCCATAATCAACTTACAGCATACTGTCCTATAGACCCATAATCAACTTACAGCATACCGTCCTATAGACCCATAATCAACTTACAGCATATCGTCCTATAGACCCATAATCAACTTACAGCATACCGTCCTATAGACCCATAATCAACTTACAGCATACCACCCTATCGTCTGATATCTCGTTCTGCTCCGCCTATGTCTTCCCCATATTACTGTTTCTTATTTGAGTTTATGGTGCCAGTCCGATGTTTTGTAGAACAGTTTGGCACTCGGTATGCGACGTAGTCAATATCAAGCCGACGGCATTGACTTCAGCGTGATTTACTGGTACCCATTCTGAACTGGGTCGATGTGGCTGCCCAGGTCGATGAAACAATCCCACCTCCGCTGGATTGGAAGAACACTTGATAGCCGGACTGCTCCAGCGCAGTTCGTACAATTATCACACATTTACTCACCCGTGTCGCCTGTCTTCACAAACTACACTGCCTGCGACAAAAAAACTTTCACGTGGCTATTCTCACTTTGCCGGGCAAACGAATATCTTTCGCGTGTATAGGTACGAATAGATAATTTATTGTGTAAGCTACCTACTTTACAGCTGTAAAGTGATATTTTCTCGGATTTTCCGCCTGCAGACCTTTCTTTAAATCCAGCTGGCGTCTTTGGTTAGGGTAAATCATTAAGAAATAAGAAAATACGAGTCGCAAGAAAATATGGGCAATGATGATGGATATAGCCAAAAAACGCGGGAACCGTAATCATGTGCTATGACAACAGTTAATTACTTCCATGTTTGTTTCATATCAACAAATATAATCTCTCTCTCTCTCTCTCTCTCTCTCTCTCTCTCTCTCTCTCTCTCTCTCTCTCTCTCTCTCTCTCTCTCTCTCTACCCCCCCCCCCCCCCATATATATATATATATAACACACGCATTTATATGAAGTACCACAATGACTTACATTTTTGTCATGTTCATCGCACAACTCGCCTGCTACCTGTTCAGGCTGTCAGATTCTTGCTGGCGATCAAATAATTACTTTCGGATGTGGATACTTCAAAGACATGCCAAAGTATGCTCAGTTTATTTAGAACACGGGGTGATTAGCAGATATTCTCACATAAAACAGCACATATACTCTATTCTTATCACCAGGGTATATCACTTCAATAGCTTTACTGTTGGCTAATAATATTTTTCAAGCGATTTTCTCCATGTCTTAATGTGCAAGCCACGGTATAATGTTTCAGACAGATTTTTCAAGTGGCTACACGTTAATTTAACCTCGCACAGCCATTTGTTTGTTTGTTGAGCACAGTTAACTGGTGATTCTGTATGCTTAATAAGTTGCCAGATACATTAAACAACTGTAAATTGCTTAGTATTATAATTGTGCTGCCTGCCAGGACAATGGTCCTGGTTACACACCCTCCTTCTCTCTCCCCCCCCCCCCCCCCCCCCCCCCCACACACACACCAGTAAAGCTTTACATTAATCTTGGCCTGATAAAAATGGGTAATAGACAATTTTCTAGAGCGGCTGGCTAAGTGGCTAGAATGCCGGATTCTCCTTCGGGAGACCCGGGTTTGAATCCTGGGTAAGGTGTGGAGTTTTTTTCTGTCTCAGGGCGACTACACTAGCCAGGCGGCCTTAATTCATCGGCTCAAGACCCCCCTGCCATACACCGCAAGGTACTATATTAGCAGTAAATGAGAGTTTTAAATGACAGACAGTAGGACATTTTCAGAAGGAAAGAAAGGTGACCAGAAAGTGAACTGGCCACTTCAGCACTTAATCATTGCCAGGAAAGTGTCAAGGCTGAACACTTGACCGCCACCTGTAGTATCTGCTATGGAGCTGCCCAGACCTTGTAATTAGTAATCATCTGGAAGTTGTGGTTAGGATCTTGTGCTCCATGGCTGAACAGTTTGCACTTTACCTGAGCTGTGTGGTCAACATTTAGGACATTTGCTTTTGTGTCTCAGATGCTTTTAATGTTATAACAACTGATTGAAACAAGCGGATTCCATTTGCCTTGGGTACATTATATGACTGTTTAGTTGTACCCCTTTATGCACAAGGCTTGTTATCACTTGTGATATTTCTCTCTCCCTCTCCCTTTTTATCCCCTTCCTAGTATGTTGTTGTGCTGGCTTCGGCTTTGTGGCAAAGGGGTTATGGATGCAGTTTGCAATCCCACATACCCGTGTTCAAAACACAGCTGTGGGCGATTTGGCAACATAATCTTATGTTGGTTTTTTTATGAAATGGTATGGGTGCCGGTCATTGAGAAAACAATGGCAAACTACTGAATGTAAACTTGCCCAGGAATCACAAACAGCTAGAAAATGCTGGAGTTGATTGCGACATCATGTAAATGATATGCAGTTAATTTTGTGTTTTTTCTTTAGTATGTTCTTAGACATTTTGGGTCAGCCAGTTAGATCTGTGGGAAAGATGAGCCAGATGGTCATTGGTGATTCAGTGCATGGCCAGACCAGTGAGCCATCTCATTAGCTGTGTAGTAAGACACTTTTTGGCATTCCTGTATTGGTTGAATGATTTTATTTTGTTACAAGTCATGGTATATTTAACCAAATCATTTCTGTCTTCCCCAGGATGTAAAATCAAAGATCTGAGAGCCAGGACCAACACTTACATCAAGACTCCCATGCGAACTCAGTCACCCGTGTTTGTTGTCACTGGGAAGGAGGATGCGGTGCTGCTGGTCATGGAAGAGATTCAGCATGCAGCTGAGCATTTCACACACATTCGTGCCTCCCGAAATCACCACAAAGCAGGCGGAGGTCTTGATGTCAGCAAGACTATGAGTCGTGAGGGAGATGTAATGATACAGGTGACTGTACCATACCGTGTTGTTGGATTGGTAGTTGGCTTAAAGGGACAGACCATAAAAGCCATACAACAAGAAACAGACACGTTCATTGTTACACCAAATCGTGACAAAGCTCCCATATTTGAAATTAGAGGCCAGCCTGAGAATGTCGAGAGAGCCAAGATGATGATACTACGACACATTGAAACCCGCACCAAACACTGCCGACTCCAGGATACAACTAATCTACCAACCAGCTGGAGCGAGGACCAGAGGCAGAATGGGAATGATTATTCATACTATCATAATGACACAGACCAACAAAATGTCCATGGTTCCAGTAGCATTAATGTCCACAGCAATTTCAGCAACAATGCTACTATTCCTAATGGGATTGGGTTTAATTCTCAAAGTACCGGTTTTAACATGTTCTCGACAACAAGTCCCCCAGCACAAGGTAACCACAACTGGAGAGGGTATGGTACCACCAGCGATCAAATGCCAACTCAAAATGGAAACTTTTCCACAAGTTGGAGCATTGCTACATCTGACTATAACCCAGTTCTGTGCTCAGTTCCCCCGCTGTCAAATCGAACCAACAATTTATTGAATTCAGTTAGAAGTAACAACAGTTTTCAGTTCAACATGTCTGTGGGTAGCACCTCATCATCCAACAGTTCTTCAAGCATTTCACCTCATCAAGAGTTCATTGGTGAGGGTTCTTTCTCAAGCCAACAGTTACCCAATACATTTGGAGCTTCCTTAAATAGCCCATCTTTGAGAGGCATAAGTGATCCAACGGAACCATCGGCTTTTACAAGCTTCCCGCTTCTTACATCAGCCCCTGCTACATCGACCAAAGGAAGCTTAGTTTTGGGCAACCTTTTTCAGTCCAACAGTGTCACATCCAGCCTGGGAATGAACATGATGAGCAGTATGGATAGCATGATCAACGGTGTCTTGAGCTTACATGGAGGCAAACAAGATGCAGAGCTCAACTGCTATCCATCTTCTTTGAAGAGCACATCTTTTCCTGGTGGTCTTGTTGGAGATGTCAGTTTATTCACTGCCCAGAGGAATGGTTTTGTCAGTGGGGATTCAAGTCCCACCAGCAAGAGTTGCTCTTTCAGTGAGTCATCTGGATCTCAGAGCTCGCCTACGCCCAGATTGTGTAAAATTTGTGAAGAGGCTGATGTTGTGGCTGCTTTAGTTCCTTGTGGTCACAATCTTTTCTGCATGGAATGCGCTGAGGGTATTGTCAACAAACCCACAGAGACTGAAAGAAGATGCCCAGTCTGCAAGGATGTGGCAGCGGATGTTCTCCGCATCAGAGCTTAAATTATTTTATCCAGATTTCAGTGCAAGATATGCCAAGTTATAGCCAGGATTACACATAATTTATTTACAAAATGGCACATTAGATATTTAAATCAGATCATTCAAGACTAATTTTTATGAAGATTAACTGAGAAGTTTTGCCTGTAGTGTCTCATCTCACTTGACATAGCGCATGGAGGGAAGCACGCAAACACTGTAGTTGAAATTTATTCGCCATTTTTCTATTGTGTGGCTCTATTTGCAGACGCATCTGTTGTTTTTTTTTGGGAAAAAAATTTCATAATATGGCTGGAAAGTATGCAACTATGACATCATTGGTCAATTTGGGAATCTAAAATAAACTTAATTTAATGTTATTATCCATAAGTTAGTTTCTACATAATTCTCCAAACCACTAATATCGTCACAAAGAACACAATCTATCCCACTATTTATTCTGCAGTGATTTAACAACTTTAATCTTAACAAATAATATGAAACTGAATGAATACATAGTTGTTTTTCCCTCCAGTAATTTCTTGCCTGTCTGCTCTGCATACAGAATTTCTAAGGAATTTTTCTTGTCAACATGAATCAGCTCTGCCATTAGTGAGCGCAGCCATAAAAAATTCCTCTATTTCATGAATAGAAAAAGTCTTATTTTAATTTGCAGTTATGTTGACAGGCAAAACAAACATTTAAGACATCATTGTCTAGGAATGTTAGTCTGGTATTTTTGTTGTTGTAAACAGGAATACTCTTAATTGATTTGACGAAGCCAGGATGTCTTAAATTATGGTTGTAAAAATGAAATGATGAAATTGTTCATTTCGTTTATCGATTAAGGTTTAATTGATCAACTGACCAAACTAATCCACGTAGGATGATTAGTGCCTCAATTATTTGTGTACTCCGAAGCGCTAATAACTCTTGATGCATGTGCATATTTGTATATCATACTTTGCACAAAATTTGAAGGGGGGACAAAACAAACCATGGAACTGCATAATGGGAAGTATTTATATTGGAGTATATGCCATGTTAACATATTGATGTGTTTATATCCTTGTTTTTCAGTGTTTCTATGATTCACATGTTACATTATGTGGAAGTACTGGGCAGTTAGCAGTGTCATTTTTGTATGCTCATTCATGTTATTGGTTGAAATTTCAACACGTGATTCACCTTGTAAAAGCATAATATTTGTAAGAATAAATACCCATATTATAGTTTCGTGATTGTCAAGAGTCATTTGACAAGACAAGATAAATAACACACATTTCCTTTTTTTTCTTCCTACTTCATTCCAATATTCAGACTCAGTGACTCATTTTGAAAATAACCACAAATGAAATCTATAAGAATCAAAGTTTATTATGCAAATTTTATTTTTACTAAGTATTGTTATATTTTCTTAGAATGTCTTAAAGAACAACAGTGTATATTTTATCTTTGAAATAACGTTGCTCATTTCAATCACAGCCATTGGCATCTTGCTTACATATGGTAGTTTATGTAGCTGGGAGAAAGTAATACATGTTTGCGGTGTATGTGATTCTTTGACAGACATTAATGAATCCCCCATTAAAAAGACACAACTTTGCAGCATAATTGGAGGGATAAAGTACTCTTGTGAGATAGTGATTAAAGTACTTTTCTTGTATAATCTGAGGGATTAAAGTACTCTTCTTGCATAATCTTTGGGATTAAAGTGCTGTTGCATAAAATCTGAGGGATTTCAAATACTGTCCTAGCGTAATCCAATCCAGGGGATTAAGACTGTTCTAGAATAATCTGAGGGGTTATGTAACTTCTAGCATAATTTGAGGGATTATGGCACTGTTAACATCCACGGATTATAGCACTGTTCTAACATAATCTGAGGGATTTAGATACCGTTCTTAATATAATCTGAAGGATGTAACACACTCCTTGGAATGAAGATACTTACTGTTCTAACACAATCCGAGGGATGAAGGTCCTGAGTGTATTTTCATCACTGAATGTTTGAAAGCACTATTATAAATCCATGTACACACTTGTAAGGTGTACAATATTGAAGCCTAAGTTAAGAAAAGAAAACTATTTATCTGTATATATATTTGTATATGTTAGTTTGAAAGTATGTTTATTGTTATATATGCTGTTGTTCATATAATATGCTATCATTATTTACAAGACGTTACTATTACCAAATTATTGCTAATTAAAGCCAACTGCGCATATATTTATTATTCAGCATTTCATTGCACATTACTTCAGCCATTTCCATTCGATTACAACTTAAATGCTATCAACAGTATCGTTTGATATTTAATTTAATTTAATTTAATTTAAACACATTGATTATCATATTGCACACAAAGAACCTGAAGAATATTTATGCAACGTAACTAAAAGGAACAGATCATATTCAAAGCTAATTAAATTCTGGTCTATACTAAGTTAAGTTCTCTACAAAATATTCTTTAGTAATGGAATGGTGTATATCTGACACTTCAGACATGTGCAGGCAGACCTGTCTTTATGATGGCCGTATTCTTCCATGTGTCATGTGTATATAAATTTGCCATTGTATACAAAATATTAGCAAGCAGATCAAAACGCCCCATTTTCTTTTGTATTTTTTTTAAAAACAAGAATCCTGTGAATACAATGTATTGTATATATATTATATATATATATTAAATAAACGTGTTATTATTTGACATGGTTGTTCTATTTTGGGTTTCACCCACGTGAGTCGAAGTTCCGACTTGATAAATGGTTACTTTTAATGTATGTATTTTGTTTACTCTGTTGTTAAATGTTAATATTAATGAAGAGAGGTTTAATTCATGACATAAAAGTATTATATGTAAGAAATGACCATATGCTGGAGATATTACACACACCACTTAAAAGCTTGAGGTGATTCTGCAAACACAGTTTTTTCTTTCTTTTAAAATCATGCTTTTTCACTTTTGTATGAGACAGTGTTTTTTATCAAAAGATGAAAAAAGTAAAACTTCATAAAAAATTATTTTTTTAAAACATAGTATGGTAATGATAAGTGGCTTATTAATACATAAATGAGTATTTATATGTGCATTTTGTTGTTTGACTATTATTACCTTGTTGTATGACAATATATGATCAGTCAGAACATCGTAATGGAACCATACAGAATACACCACATCAATTGCCTTCTCTTGTTATGTTTTATATGCAATGAATTCATGATTATATATTACTGTTTTTCTTTCTTTCTTACTGATTGTTCTGCACATAATTTGTTCTATTTACTATAGATGTAACACTCCAGGAGGAATGTACCATTGTTCACTTGCATTCTCAGCAAAGATGCACACAATAATTTTAAAAAATGGTCAAAAAAATGCTGAATTCACCACCCCATGTTCTGTCTTGCACTCAGTTCTTGTCTCTTTGACTTGCATCTTGCTACAAGTTTTACTCTGAGGGCTTGATTACATTTTACTGGACCCAGTTGTTTGAACAGTTGTCTTCCACGTCCATATAAAATCAGTTGCTAGCACACTGAACGCAAATTGGAGTGGCAGGCACCTACTAGTCTAAGGGGACAATGACCAAGATGTCTGATGTTGCAAAGGTTATGTTGACTGCAATAAACTGATCTGCCTAGCTTTCAAATGTACTTATTTGTGCCACATTTGATGGGCAATTCTGTTTTTGCAATAAGCGATGGGAGCGCCCTGAAACAGCGCTTGTGTGTTGTTGCTAACTCTAACAAAGTTTATATTTTCTGTAAGACAAGTGCTTCCTTCTGATATAGTCTGGGCAGTAAAGGCACAATTGTAAGAGTGTCAGGTGTATACAGTGACTGGATGGCTATCACACACAATGTTAGATCTATGACTGCAGAGATACAAGTGTCAGTTGTATTCAGTGACTATTTGGCTATCACACAATGATAGATATGTGACTGCAGAGATAGAAGTATCAGTGTCAGGTGTATTCAGTGACGGATTGACTATCACACGATGATAGATCTATGACTGCAGAGATAGAAGTATCAGTGTCAGGTGTATTCAGTGACGGGTTGACTATCACACAATGATAGATCTATGACTGCAAAGATACAAGTGTCGGTTGTATCCAGTGACTGTTGGCCATAACACTCAATGTTAGATCTGTGACTGTAGAGATAGAAGTATCAGGGTCAGGTGTATCCAGTGACTGGTTGGCTATCACACAATGATAGGTATGTGACTGCAGAGATAGAAGTAGCAGTGTCAGGTGTATTCAGTGACTGGTTGGCTGTCACACAATGATAGATCTATGACTGCAGAAATAGAAGTGTCAAGTCTATTCAGTGACTGGTTGACTATCACACTCATGTTAGATCTGTGACTGTAGAGATAGAAGTATCAGTGTCAGGTGTATCCAGTGACTGGTTGGCTATCTCACAATGATAGGTATGTGACTGCAGAGATAGAAGTATCAGGGTCAGGTGTATTCAGTGACTGGTTGGCTGTCACACAATGATAGATCTATGACTGCAGAAATAGAAGTGTCAGGTCTATTCAGTGACTGGTTGACTATCACACTCATGTTAGATCTGTGACTGCAGAGATAGAAGTATCAGTGTCAGGTGTATTCAGTGACTGGTTGGCTGTCACACAATGATAGGTATGTGACTACAGAGATAGAAGTATCAGTGTCAGGTGTATTCAGTGACTGGTTGTGAAACTGCTACTGTGTTGTATGGGGCATAAGCTGCTGAGACTTAGGATGTCAACATTTTCAGTTGCCGGAGTGTTATCCTATTACTGGTATACAACATAATGTCACATAAGTACAGTACCAGGATACAGCTTAGTTTTTATCTAGCGTCTCCATTTGTAGTCATTGAAAGATCAATGGTCATCTATTCAATGGTTCAAGCATACGCTGGAAGGTGGAAAGACAGGTGTGTAGAAAGGATATTGCAAATATTTGGTGTGTAGCTTGGAATGGCTGACTAGCTCTCTGATGATCAAGACACAGTGATGGTGAATTATGGCTGTATCATTGGGCAGTTAATCAACTAATTGAAGTTGTTGTGCCTGGCATAAAAGGCATTTGATTATTATGTCACAAGACATAGTGATGGCATAGAAAAGATTTGGTTATGTTACAGGGTATGTGTTAATGGCATATTAAAAGATTAGGTTATGTCATAAGGTTGAGAGAGGGAAGATGTCTTTTGGGCACCACATGTTCTCTGAAGCTCTGCCCAGGCATTGTAATGGAATTTTGGCCAAATTCCAGCTCACATACTTTGGTCTGTCAAGACTAAGGTGCCACTTACATGTCATAAGACATACGTTGGTGGCACAGAAGAGATTTTATTATGAAATCACGTGACATATGTTGGTGGCCTAGAACAAATTTAGTTATCAGATCATGTGACATATGTTGGTGGCATAGATATTTGGTTATCAAATCATATGATATATGATGGTTGCATAGAAGAGATTACGTTATCATAAGACAGATGCTGAAGTGATACAAAATATCACAAGATGAGAAATGATGGATTGCGATGACCGTGTCTGAGTGCTTTGTTGAAGTGGTTACCTTTGTTCATTGCTTGAATGTCTTTCATTCTTTTTTGTTTGCATTTTCTGGGGCTAGAGGAGGAGACGACTGATGCCATTCCCTGGAACAAGCTTGTTGTGCTGTAGTGTTGACTGTTCACATCAGTTTCCTCACTCTTTGTTGCCGTTTATCATGTCAGATTGCTGCCGTAACTGCTTTGATGTTTTTTTATATCTTTAATTCTGAACATTTCTCACAATCATGAATATTGTAGCCCTCAACACCTGTTACTTCTTGTTTTATTAAACAAAGTAAATAAGTATTCTCTTTTAAGAAATGAAATTTAACGCTTTCTCATTTAATTTATCTCTGATGTTTTTTTGTTTTGTTTACTTGTACCAGGTCACATGTGAGTAATGTACAGATATGTATGTGCGAATTAGTTCTGTCAGCTCCTTATTCCCGTGTAGCTTTTAATAAATTGGAGTTATCACATTTTATGCATAAAGTTGTTTGAAAGATATGTGGTTTATTTTTCTTTAAAGTGATATCACAATCTTAAAAATTATAGTTACGTTGACATTGTTAAAAATTTGTTTGTAACTTGAATTTTAGGAACAAAATCTGGTTTGAATTTATCATCAATTGTTCACCTGAATATTGGAATCAAATGGAATTACTCTTTGCATAATTTGATTTGGGAGTAATTCGTTCTTTTCCTTGTATTATATATTGCACAAATTCCACAAATACCAAAGACACTAGCGGAGTCCATGTCTTTGTGAATGATTTACTTTTGATGTTTGCAAATTGTATAATCTGAAACAGAAAACCACACAATGTTGGTGGTAGGGCCACCTAAGATAGTCAAAAAGTATATGTTGTATGGACAAAGTATGTTTAAAAAAAACATGGATATATATATATATAATCTTGTGAGACTATGTCATAAAATGTATAAGAGGGTGAAGAGTTTGTACCATGTACATTTAACTCGCTGTGTCTGTAACAGCTTCTTATGTCGAAAAAATGGCCACGAGCAATCACTGACATTTTCTGGCCTCATTCTACAAATATCAGGTTTGCTGCTAACTCACCACACTTAAACAAGTGGGATTTGCAGCAAAAAGCCTTCTTCAGATAAACTAACACTAAGATATAATTAATTTGGACAACCTTTAGTATAGATATCATGAAAATAAATCAAATGTGAGGTGCTTATCTGAACACCTGGTTGCTTGTTTGCTTCACTGGTCATGGAGGCGGTAATGGACGCAGGCTTGCTGACCAGGTTGCTGTAGAATGAGTGCCATGTTCACAGACATTCTGTGTGTAGTGTTCGTCAGTCTAGCGTTAGTCACTTGCTGTCGTGTAGTCATCATTCTCTGCTGCACTTGTATTTCCATTGTGTACCACCACCAACTGAAGATGGCAGTATATTTGCTGCAGTGTCAGTTGTTATACCTCCAAGGTCAATAATACTCACTTTAGCAATATATTTTTTTTCTTTCACAAACTTTCTATAAAATCACGTATTTGTTATTGTTGCTGCCTTGTCACGGAAAACTAAGTGAGAGTTTCCAGAAACAAATATTAACGACGAAAAGAAAGCTAGAACTGCTCTTTCAAGCATTTGGGCATTTTATAAATGGACATTGTTTCTACACTTTTCTGAACCTCTTTACCCTATGATATATTTGAAAATACCATGATTGAATATGGACAAAACAGGGCGAGGGTGGTAAGAACCACATCAGAAACTAAACATTTTTAGTCAGCTGTCAGCGAAGTATGGTAACAACTTTTTCCTTCTGTCACTTAATATGTTCACACACAATAAAAGATGAGCAATGAAAATAGAACCGCACTGTCTCACGGTGAGCACGAATTGACATAGTAGTCTGTGGGTGGGTAGTGCACAGGTGAGCGATCGGTTGAAAGCTGGGAAATAAAATACATATATAAAAATTTAAATCAATGTAATGTTCAAAATTTTATTTTTTTGCATTGAAATAAAAAGTTGATGTAATAGTTTTACGTTTTGCTGTTATTTCGTGTTCATGTCTGTAAATCTTGTCTTGTCTGTTGATTACGATCATCATTGTTCTAATGTCATAAAATAGGATGTAAAGTCTTTCTTTACCAACTCTCCATACATATACAGTTAATCCTTAACATTTTATCTTAACCCACGTGTCCCACCAAGATGTCCCATATGGCTCGGTCTGTGTCCGCAGGGCGGACTGGCGAGAGCGCCATACAAAGCACGAACTCCAGCGACGACCCCCGTGAGGTTCCGAGAAAATTGCACTCATGAACTGAATGTCGTAACCCGGGAATTGAACCCGGAGCGCGAGGCAGGCGTGATAACCACACCGCTGCGGAGACTCCCAGTCCATACATATAATCAGTCCATACATATATAATAATACAAATAACCCCAGCGTAGCCACCTGGTGTGGTTCTGTGATGTGATGGGAATGAATGTCCAGACCAATAGAACAGGTGGCTAGATTTTCTCTCACTTAGTGAGACGACGGACGCAGGCCTGAATGTCCAGACCAATAGAACAGGTGGCTAGTTTTTCTCTCACTTATTGAAACGACGAACGCAGGCCGACATTCTGGTCCGACTACGCTTATGCTATCAGGGCACTTCCATTTCAACTTCGCTAACGACACGTCTCATACATATAGCGTTGTGACTACGTCTTTACATTCACGTCTGAAGGACTATAGTTGAGTCGTATCCTACCAGACAGATTAAGGGATGAACAAGCAGGCTTAAGACCAAACTGATTCTGCACTGTCCAGGTAAGTATAATAATAGAGCATATAGTATTGACATGAATTCGAAACTTTATGTTGGGTATGTAGATTGTGAAAAGGGCTTCTGGGCTTCTGGCAGCGTTGATAGGGAATTCCCGTTGGAAGTTTGATACGGCACCATGGGATCCAAAGGCGATCATTAACTTAATCAGGGCAAAATATGAAAAGCTGTTCGCGAGTGCCATCAGATACAGTCGAAATAAGTACGAGTGTAACAGGGATGCCTTTTATCACCATTATTATCATTACATAAAAGTACAATAACGTAGAAAGACACTATCCAGTGCCACCCATTGGGCACAGGCACGTCAACTGTTCCTCTAAATGACGCTTGACGGCAATGTCTGAAGCAGAGTGGAAGATGATAATGATGATTATTCTTACTGACTACAGACTGGATCATTAAGGCAACAACAAACGTCAGAAATTGAATTCATTGGGCCCTGACAGAGCAACCTGCTGACTTGGCGGTGGTCACACACCAAATCAGCCGCAAGATAAACATACTTGATGGGAGGTCACAAAACAGATTAAAAATGCACAGGGGAAGACAGATACTGAAAATAAACTACGCAAATAGCAAACAGATCTCCCTTGGTGACACCTCACTTAAAGTGGTGCAATTACACATCTGTCTGGGTAGCAATGTGGTAGCAGATGGGGCAACAGGTAGATATTAAAACGAGAATACTGTGATATTATTTGTGGGAAGTGAAAAGAAACTCATCTTAACATCACATTTAGAATACGTAACTCCAATGTTAATGAGTTCCGTGGCGAAGGTGTTTGGACGCGATTCGTAATCTTGTATACCCGGGTTCGAAACACAGCGGTACTGGTTTTTTTCGAAAAAAAGGTATAAGTGCCGGTCGTTCAGAAAGCAATGGAAAACTACTGAACGTAAAACTTGCCTAGGAATCACGAACAGCAAAAATACTGGGGTTGACTGCCACGTCCTGTGAAGGACATTCAACTAAACTCCAATGTTAAATCAATACATGTATCAGAAACATAATGAACGACTAAAAGAATTACTGATCAATTAAAATATTCACTAACTGGTGCCTACGCAGAATGTTGGCGCTACAATTGTATGCTGGAACCACCAATATAAAGCTCTTGATGTTGGTGCTACAGTTGTATGACGGAACCACCAATATAAAGCTCTTGATGTTGGTGCTACAATTGTATGCTGGAACCACCAATATAAAGCTCTTGATGTTGGTGCTACAATTGTATGCTGGAACCACCAATATAAAGCTCTTGATGTTGGTGCTACAATTGTATGCTGGAACCACCAATATAAAGCTCTTGATGTTGGTGCTACAATTGTATGCTGGAACCACCAATATAAAGCTCTTGATGTTGGTGCTACAATTGTATGCTGGAACCACCAATATAAAGCTCTTGATGTTGGTGCTACAATTGTATGCTGGAACCACCAATATAAAGCTCTTGATGTTGGTGCTACAATTGTATGCTGGAACCACCAATATAAAGCTCTTGATATTGGTGCTACAGTTGTATGCTGGAACCACCAATATAAAGCTCTTGATGTTGGTGCTACAGTTGTATGACGGAACCACCAATATAAAGCTCTTGATATTGGTGCTACAGTTGTATGACGGAACCACCAATATAAAGCTCTTGATATTGGTGCTACATTTGTATGACGGAACCACCAATATAAAGCTCTTGATATTGGTGCTACAATTGTATGACGGAATCCCTAGTGTAAAGCTCTTAATATTGGTGCTACAGTTGTATGACGGAACCACCAATATAAAGCTCTTGATATTGGTGCTACATTTGTATGACGGAATCACCAATATAAAGCTCTTGATATTGGTGCTACAGTTGTATGACGGAATCACCAATATAAAGCTCTTGATATTGTTGCTACAGTTGTATGCCGGAATCACCAATATAAAGCTCATGGAGAGAGCTTTCTAGAGAATCGAGAGGTGAGGAAAAGGCACCGGATAGGGTATACACGAAGAAATTCTGAGTATAGTATAATTAGACATGTACTGGTCTGGAATCCACCAGGCGAACGGAATTGTGGGGGATCTAACAACACACGGAGAAGAAAAATTAACGCAGAGATTACTTGTATGAGGAGAAGATAAATTAACTCAGAGATTATGAGGAGAAGATAGGACGTCTTGGCATGAGTTGGTCGAGAGATATTGACCAAGGGGGGATAAGGGGCAACAAAAAGAAGATGCAGAGGTATATTAAAGCTGCTTGAGGTGGATGGAGTTAAAGTAAAAGCTATATATTTTTTTTCCGCGTTTCCATCCTGTTTCAGGATATTGTGGTCAACACCGTCATCTTTTAGCTGTATGTTGATTCCTAGGCTAGATTACGCTCATCAGCACGCCACGACTTTCTGAGCGACCGGCTCCATACTCTCATAAGTCACTGGCACGACTCGAACCACTTCTAATTCTCGTGCGCTCACGTCAACCACGAGAGTATTCGGGATTGACGGAGAATATGGGGCAGTTAAATCTCAAGGTGGGATTTACTTCTAGTGTGTTTATAACCAGCTAACTCTCATATTCTATGGGGTGGGTGTATACAAGCTAGAAAGCTTATAAGCTCTTTTAATTCATTTTGGGGTTTATAATTATGCCAACGTAAAACTGAGACCTAAAATATTCTCCACCTACGGATTTAAAAGTAAGCGTGTTAATAATGAGACAGCCTGTAAAGTAACAGACAGTTGTTAGGGTCCGACGTAGTAGTTTTACTTTTATTCGATTACTCATTTGCCTAGAAAGAATGCAGAGCACAAGCTGGAATCTGAAATTGGAGAGAGAGAGAGAGAGTAACGGAAACGCTCAACAATCGCGGAATAGCTAACCCGCTTGTGAAAGGACAGTGAAGAAATGTCATTGCGGAACATGATACATGATAATGGAATGTGGTACAAGTACAGTTAAGCCACAGATGAATAATACGGGAAGGACACCAGGGAGCTTCGGGAAATAGCAACAAATAGGACAACTGGTTGTGAGTTGGCCAATGCTCCAATTGATTGAGGCGGAATGAATACGGCGACTATTGGGGGGGGGGGGGGGGGGGGGCAGCGTCGACAAGCACGTTTGTTCACCGACCAGTTCTATTCTCCCTTCAGGCGGGAATTTAACAAAAAATATGTATCAAAGTTTCCAGGTCTACCCAAACTACTATGTCTACCGGGACTTGTTATGGGAAGTTAAAACAGCCGGTGTGGTATTCGCCATATCACTCGTAGAGTACTGATTGATGTCTCAAAAACCCCGGGGCTAGAGTCCTATACCACATGACCCATAGAGTGCTGATTGATGTCTCAAAATGTTTGGGGCTAGAGCCATATATTACATCACTCATAGAGTGCTCTTGGATGTTTCAAAAAGTTTGCGGTTAGAGCCCTTATCCCTTATAGAGTGCTGATTGCTATCTCACAAAGTGTGGGGCTGGAGTCCTATACTACACCACTTATAGAGTGCTGATTTATGTCTCAAAAAGTTTGTCACATCACTCATAGAGTGCTGATTGATATCTCAACAAGTTCAGGGTTAGAACTCCATACCACATCACTCATAGAGTGCTGATTGATGTCGCAAAAACCCTGGGGCTAGAACCCTATACCACATCACTCATAAAGTGCTGATTGATGTCTACAAAAGTTCGGGACTAGAGCTCTACACCATATCACTCACAGAGTGCTGATTGATATCTCAACAAGTTCGGGGCTAGAGCTCTATACCACATCACTTATAGAGTGCTAATTGATGTCTCAAAAACTTTTCAGTAAATACACCCATGCACAGACATGTCCTCATCATCACGCGCCATGACAGCAGGCGTTATCCTCCTCCAAAGATCTCGGTTCTTGGTGCTCAGGGTCAATTCTACTTTAAACACAAGTCACAAAGAATATGTTGCACGCTGTGTTCCATACTGCAGTCATATATCATACGGGTGATCTGGTCAGATTTATGCCAGCAGCATTTATTTCCCAAGAAATGTCCTGTTACCAATATTTGTAAGGGTCCAGCTGTGAGCTTAGGTCATTTTGAAACTTCTGAATTTCTGAAAAGTCACCTCTCACAATCAGTTGTGTAGTGACTGGGTGGATTACTGAAGATGAAATGTCAAATCTTTAAATGCCGATAAGCATGGGCGGTCATAGTTCGTCTCTCACGCGATCAGCAGCCTCGGATCAGCAGTGTTCTTGTCTCCATTTTACGCATGTGGCCAAAATCTTTAATGTATTTATCTCGTTGTCTTCTCCTTGCTATTTTCCCATCAGATTTGCCATTTGTCACTACATTTTCAAGTTTATTTCTTCCCCATAACAGTTCAGTGGTTCTCAACCTTTTTTGGCCCATGCACCCCTTCACTATATGTTCAGAATGTCACTCCCCCCTTTTCGTATTTCCTCTCTATAAATCCCCCCCCCCAACCCGCCTCTACATAGTATACGTAAAATTGGAAGCTAAGTTTAATAGCACACACTAGAACAAGTTTAGACATCTAGATAAAACGTGGGTTGCAGGGCTACTTACATTATAAAACGAATTTCAGAAGGGCGAGAAATACACAACCGTAAAGTATGGAGGGAAAAATAATATCAAGTAATGGGTTCTTGTATTAACGCGATCTTGAAATAATCTTAACTACCCCCCCCCCCCCATTCCCCCTCCCCGGGGGGGGGGAAGAGGAATTCGCCATCGGTTGAGAACCACCGCCCTAAACTGTTTACGTGCAATTCCTATCAGCAATTTTCTGTTCTCACTTGTATCTTGGACTTTCATGGACCGTCTCAGTCACTTTCATGTTGGTCCCTAGTATTCTGTTCATTTCCCCAAGAAATCAGATTTCCACTGCCATTATGTTTCTGATCGTATCTGTTTATTGCCCATGTTTTGATTGCATACAACATTATAGTGTCTATACATCACTTTAACACATGTTTAATCACTGCAGTTGGCATAGTTTTATTTGTGTTTTCCATCTGACAAAAGGCTGCTGTTGTCAAGTCCATTCCAGTTCTAATCTCAAAAGGTGTCTTTCATCAAATGTTACGACTGCTCCAAGACAGTTGCGCAGATTTATTTGTTTAAGAAGGACCAAATCTCTTAATTTTACTTGATAATGTTAGATATCTTGTTCTTGTACCTTGTCTCTGTCAGGATTTCATATGGTTAAGGGGCATTCTGACCTTCCATCTTTTAAATTAGTTGTTCTTCATTGTTATTAGAAGCATGCAATTATTTCTTATGTGAACCATTGGAATGTTTTTCACATACTCTCATCATCATCAAGTGCCATGCCGGCTGGCCTAGGCGTTCATGACTCTCCACAGATTTCGGTCTTTGGTTTTCTGGATCAACTCCGCTGTTGATATTCCCCCATGCCACCGTCTCAATCCATCCAGCATCATTTCTCTTGGTCTGCCTCTGCCCCTCTTGCCCTCGATCTTTCCAGTTGTCACGATGTTCTCCAATGCCACTCTTCTCATAACATGAGCTAAAAAAAAAAGTAGCTATTTGCCTCTTTCTTATTGGTGTATATATAATGTTCTAGTTTCATTAGCCTCTTTCAGGTAGTCGTTGTTAGTTACTTTGGCAGTCCAAGGAATTCGCAATATTCGTCTCACATAAATCTATGTATCTAATTTATTATCCCTGGACGTTATGATGTTGCCATGAGCCTGCCAATTGTGCGTGTTCTTTTATTAGTTGTTTATTTTGTTTTCTTCCACTTATACCGTCAGGCGCCGTGGTGAGGAGTCATTGAATATCGAGCACTTGTAATTAGCACCTTTCCTTCAATTTGCTCCATGATTTGTAAGCAGTATTGTCTAGGATCAAGTAAATTATCTGCCGGCTTGCTAGACCTGTCATAGGTTCCTTACATTTGTTAGTGATGTATTTAGTTCTCTTGTGCGTTAATTCGATATTGTGAATATTGTTTTGATTTCTAATAATCATATTTTGTCCACTCTACTAGTCGACAACCTCGTTCATTGTGTCCACCCCCCACTCCCCCAGATCATAATTAGACTGAATTGTCGTGACTTCCAATTAATTGTGTCTAATCTATTTTGCATCTGATGTTCTTTGTGTGGGACAGGAGGGTAATACAGAAAGTGAAGCCCAGATTATCATGGTGTTTTGTCAGAATCCATTGATATCCATTTCTGGCGGGTTATTGTTGTCTTCATCCTATAGTTAATAAAAAATAATAAGGGTGGCTTTCCTTCTATCATTCGCTTCACATAAATTGTCTACACATGCAATGTTGTTTCTTGTATACATATAATTGTCTGTTTACTTCAATAGTGGTTCATAAAGTTTGGTTTACACTGTTGCTTCTCAATGAAATGATATGTCGTATTCTTGGGGTATTTTATCTGCTGTCTGGGAAGCCAATCTAAATGTGCACGTAGCTGAGTTGCCAAACTGCAGTTTTGTGAATATGTAAATGCGTAATCGATCGTATCCTGTTCTTAAGTGCGTGGTAATGATATACTCTGGTCTATCAATGCCACGGTAATCGTCTTGTACTGGTGTTGGTAGCTTTCTGATTGATTTTACGATTCTTTTATTTTAGTGGTATGTGGCTGGTACACGTGGTTGGTCTTCTGTTGCACCTTTCTGGGTTAACTAATCAGCTCTGTCGTGTCCGGACACTTCACAATGAATTGGTATCCACTGTATGGTGACTTTCGCCTGTTGCCTAGTGCAGACAGCAGTGCCTGTAGTACTGGCAATTTTCCGAACTAGAGCGCCTAAAGTGCTAATTTTCCGTCTCTCAGTAACACCACAGGCTGTGAACCATGATTGTTATTCATTAATTTCTCTGCTGCTGTCTTGATGAATGTGACAAAAGATATTTCTTTCACATTACCGTTCTGTTTTGTTTTTCGACGTGTGTATTAGTTTTCTCTTATGCAGAACTCTGCACTTCATGTCTCTGTGTGTCTCCTTTATTAAGTTAATGATTTTCGGATGGATCCCGTTGTATCTCATTGGTTTCTATAGAAATTACCCGCCAGTGATGTCAAAAGCCTTTTTATAGTCCGTGGATCCAATACAGAGTGACAAGCTCAGTCCAATGCTTTTCCTTTCTATTGTGCTTAATGTGGTTATCTGGTCAGTGTAGGAATTAGTTGGTCGGAATCCTGTCTGTTGTTTGTCAACGACATCTCTTAATTTTCCCAGAATGATCCAGCTTAATATTTACCACTGAAATAACAGTAGCATTATTCGTCTATAAGTGTAGCACTCCTGCATGTCTCATTTTTTTTAGCAGCATCACAAGATTATCCCTGTCTCCCAGGAATGCTCATCTCATCTCATCTCATCATGTTCCTCTTGTACCTTGCGGTGTCGAGGTGAAGTATAAACTTCGTGAGAGTGCCCGATTATGGGCTTCATATATCGATATTCCCATGGACTCTGCTATTCCCTCCGTCCAACGTTTACGTGGTCGGCCTCTTCCTCTGATTCCATCTGTTCTGTACATCATTGCTTGTTGTGGTATGCTGTTGACTGGTAACCTACTTGCATGGCCAAACCATTTGACTTGCTGCTTTCTGATAAATCTAGTGCTGCTTTAACCCCCACTTTAGTCCTGATTTCTTCATTTCTGATCTTATCTCTTCTTGATACGTTGAGTATTCTTCTCAGGAACCTCATTTCTGTTGTTGTGATTTTTCTTTTCTCTTTTTCTGTCATTGTCCAGGTTTAGCATTGGTAGCATAGAGTTGGCAGGAAGATTGTGTTGTAATGTGCTTTCTTAGTAGTTATTGATACATGTTTGTTCTTTAGTATTGGTGCCATTTGTCCAATAAGTTGATTAAATAAAAGCAAAACCAGAGCTGCTAACATTAGAGTCCACGAAAAAATACACAGAAACAAGACAGAAAGTGGGTAGGGACAGAGAACAGTATTTAGATGGCTAACAAAGAGAGGCAGAAGCCACAGAAGCGAAAGATAAAAGTATTAGGCACCTTTACAGTGCCATAAAGAAAGAAATCTGGAAGATATAATCGACCAAGATGACTGATCAAAGGTTATCAATAATATTACATATCACGTGTCCAGATGCGCTGAATATTCTGTGTTATAATAAGATAATTATCTCACTTTGATATAATTAAGTAACGTTGTTTCTTCAATCTCAGCTTATTATTTTATTTATTTTTAACTGTACTACTTTGTTTGTTCGCTTCAAGATGCCTTTCCTATTTGTTATTGTGATAACATTTCGCACCAAAGTTTACTCATATGAATACTCTGAGAAACGTCTGATCAGATTAGTCCCAATAGACTACTCTCCAGATATCCGGCCAGATATCAGCTGTGAGAAGTCTTCTCAAGAAGAAATTAGTAAATCTATCATGTTGTAAAAGGATGTGAAAGCTGCTGGTGCAATTGCTGTTCGTGCAGTTGTTGTTAAAATCAATACAAGTATAAGCACCTCAAATGGCTTAAGTACAGATCAAGTAAAGTCTGAAAGGCCGAAGAAATGCCAGCAGGCTGGACAGAGGGATCTTCTTCTTCTTTGCGTTCATCCGGAGTGTTTATTCAGATGTGATTGCGGTGTGTCTAGTTAGGCATCCTTGGTTCGAAACCCTCAGGCCAACACATCCGACATTTAGCATGCTGTTTTGACCAGGAATGCTAACCTCCTATTGATGATATTCCTTCAGTTTAGCACGTATGTTGATCATATTCCTTCAAGTAAGTCCTTGGTGTTCTGCGTCAATTCTACTGATGATATTCCTTCAAGTCCTCGGTGTTCTTCTAATGAGACTCCTTCAAATTCTTGGTGTTCTGCATCAATTCTATCGATGGTATTCATTCAGTGTAATATTTCTATTGATGCTATTCCTTCATATGATCGTCTTAGGTCATCCAGTATCATTTCTTTCTGTCTGCCTCTGCCTCTTCCAACGATGATCTCTCCCGTCGTCTCGATATTATCCAACGATAAGAGTACTGAAGTGCCTCATTTTGTATACATTACTGCATTGTGCAGAAACAAGGACAATAACCAAACAATATGAGAGTGACAGTGAGGCTGGCAAAATGTTATCACAATAACAAATAGGAAGGGCATATTGAAGAGAACAAGATTATTTAATGATCGTGATAATACCAGAACCGATTATTTGATATTGTTTTTCTCTCCATACTTTACGGTTCTGTACTTCTCGCCCTTCTGAAATTTGTTTTATAACGTAAGTAGACCTGCAAATCACATGTTATGTAGACGTCTAGACTTGTTCTAGTACTGGCAGGCCCCGCTATACGTCGCTTCGGTTTACGTCGTTTCGCTATAATGTCGTTGTCACAATGTGACATAACTTCACTTTACGTCGCTACGTTCAGCCATAACGTCGTCACCTGTGTATACGACTGTGTAGTGTTTCGCTATACGTCGTCTCACTTAAAGTTGCATTTTTCAAGAACGTAGCCCCGACGTTAATCGGGGCCTTCCAGTATGTGTTATTAAATTTAGCTTCCATTTTACGTATACTGTATAGGGGCGGGGCGGGGGGGGGGGGATTATAGGGAGGAAATACGAAAGAGGGGAAATGACGTTCTGAACATATGGTGATGGGGTGCATGGGCCAAAAAAGATTGAGAACCACTGTTCAAGAAAATTTACACTCAAAAGTCTCGATGCTGCTGTAGGGATGTGACGTGTTATGCTTTCACAACACTAGGTCATGACTTTATGACGTGACTGATCACTTCCCTTCCTAGCAAAATTTCCTTTATAATTTCTATAAATCTTTGCACGGTTTTTGGTTCCAAGTTTATGAGGCTTGGCCCATCCCGAGACCGCAGATAAAAGTAAAGGACGGAGAACGGCGTGGCTGATATGATCGACACCTACTTATACAAATAGTTACGCGACAATGGTTAGAATATTCTGGGAATTGTCTGGAAAGGAAAAGCTTCGGGGATGGAAACTCGTCACCCGATCTCATATATCATGGCCTAGAAGATGTGAAAGCCGTACACTTTATTCCCCAGCGGAGGGATCTGCTACGGGACTACATTTTCTCATGCCAACCATCCTGAATGGTTCTTTACAAAGACATGCATGGTAGAATACAGTGTTATTGTTCTGTGCTTTCCTTATGGGCTTCGGTAACACGCAGGTGATAGGAGTAGTAGTAGTTGTAGTAGTAGTAGTAGTAGTATGTATTTGTAGCAGTAGTAGTAGTAGATGTTGTTGTTGTTGTAGTAGTAGAAGTAGTAGTAGTTGTTGTTGTCGTTGTTGTTGTTGTAGAAGTAGTAGAAGTAGTAGTAGTAGAAGTAGTAGTTTTAGTAGTGGTAGTAGTAGTAGTAGTAGTAGTAATAGTAGTAGTAGTAGTAGTAGTAGTAGTAGTTATTGTTGTTGTTGTTGTTGTTGTTGTACTAGTAGTAGTAGTAGTAGTTATAGCAGTTGTTGTTGCACTAGTATTAATAGTTGTAGTTGTAGTAGTACTAGTTGTAGTGGTAGTTTTTGTTGCATTTGTATTAATAGTAGTAGTAGTAGTAGTAGTAGTAGTAGTAGTAGTAGTAGTAGTAGTAGTAGCAGCAGCAGCAGCAGTAGTAGTAATAGTTGTTGTTGTTGTTATACTAATAATAATAATAGTAGTAGTAGTAGTAGTAGTAGTAGTAGTAGTAGTAGTAGTAGTAGTAGCAGCAGTAGTAGTAGTAGTTGTAGTAGTTATATTAATACGTTATGTTGAGAAGCAGATGTAATAGTCGTAGTAGTAGTAGTAGTAGCAGTAGCAGTAGTAGTAGTAGCAGTAGCAGTAGTAGTAGTTGTAGTAATTATATTAATAGCGCTATTTTGAGAAGCAGATGTAGTAGCAGTAGTAGTAGTAATAGTAGTAGTAGTAGAAGCAGCAGCAGCAGCAGCAGCAGTAGTAGTAGTAGTAGTAGTAGTAGTAGTAGTAGTAGTAGTAGTAGTAGTATTTGTTGAAGTAGTTGTATTAGTAGTATTAGAATTGGTAGTAGCAGTAGCAACAGTTGTTGTTGTACATTTTGTTTTATCAATGCTAGTAGTAATAGCTACTGCTGGGCAACCAACATCAGCAGTAAGAGTAACACCACTAGCAGTAGTAGTACCATAATGATGGTGATGGTGTGAGGAGAGAAGTTGCTGTCTTATATACTGGCTGTAATGTCGGTAACATTCGTTATTGTTATTCATAACTGAAAACTGCAGTCCAGGCTGGTTGGCTACAGAGACGGAACTTACAGCGGGCAAATAATTAGCTATTTGATCTATTTCACCACATCGCCCAATCATTGGGTATAAATAAATAAAGAACGTTACACGTGTTCACAACATTACATAACAGAGATGATGCCAGTAGATTACCCACGAGAGCAGAAACCCGGTAAAGTTAATTATGAATACATTTTCACATCACCTTGGAAAATGATGCCCGCGTGTGTTGTGTTTGTCTGTGCATGTTGAGCGTGAGTGTGCATGTGTGTGTGGGTGTATTTGAGTATGAGAGTATGTGTTTCGGTGTGTGAAAGTGAGTGTGCGTCTGTGTGTGTGTGTGTGTCTGTGTGTGAGTGTTCAGTGTGCGTCTGTATGTGTGTGTAGTGTGTGTTTGTCAAAATGTGAGAGTGTGTGTGTGTAAGTGCGAGTGTGTGTCTGTGTGTGTCTGTGTGTGTGTGTGTGTCTCTGTGTGTGTGTGTGTGTGTGTGTGTGTGTGTGTGTTTGTCAAAATGTGAGAGTGTGTGTGTGTAAGTGCGAGTGTGTGTATGTGTGTGTGTGTCTCTGTGTGTGTGTATGTGTGTGTGTGTGTGTGTGTGTGTGTGTGTGTGTGTGTGTGCAGTGGTGGACTGTACAGAGTGCCAGTTTGTCCACTGGCAAATGGACGCGCGGTTGACCTTGGTAAAGTTGGCCCTCTTAAACATTGGACACTATGTTAACAATGTTAATGTCTTTTTAGTAGATTTGTCTCTTGGCAATCATTATTTTAAGACTAATTCCATCTCTCTCTCTCTCTCTCTCTCTCTCTCTCTCTCTCTCTCTCTCTCTCTCTCTCTCTCTCTCTCTCTCTCTTTCGACCTCCCTCCCCCTCTGTCTGTCTGTCTGTCTGTCTGTCTGTCTGTCTGTCTGTCTGTCTGTCTGTCTCTCTCTCTCTCTCTCTCTCTCTCTCTCTCTCTCTCTCTCTCTCTCTCTCTCTCTCTCTCTCTCTCTCTCTCCCTCTCTCTCCGTGTTTTATAAACACATATAGTTTGCAACTGTAATCACCTCAAGCTTCTGGGCAGCCACAATATGTGAATTAATTAAACGTAAATGATAATCCGTGGAAGGCCACTCCCGTGTTGTCCACGCGTCGGTCATAAAGTACCTGGTGTAGATAGATAACCCCGAGCTATGCCCATGGCTAGGTTGTTACTTTGAGGGGCAAACAAGTTGTCAGGACGAAGAACAGAGACACAAAGAGCGGTTCTAAGTTCTTTCAGGTAGGCGAAAGCGACCGGTGTGTGGGGGGTACGAACCCAAAGAATTGGAATATAAATCTCCCTTCGCAGATAAACCTGGTAATTGTAACCACTCTGTCGGATTTGGTTACTGAAATATTCATCGTTGAAGCCGTTACACAAAGAGTTATCAATATATTCTCTATACATCTTTCTACATATATACACTTGGCAATTGTGGTGACCTTATCGTATCAGTTTACTGGAATACCATCCATTTAATCCTATTCCTCCGTGCATTCACGCTTACATTATGTGAAGGTGCTATCACATCGCATACCCCATGGCAGGAAACAGCTTCGGGACAAAGGATTAATCTGTGAAGTAAATATTTTAAAATATAAACGCCACAGAACATTTCCCTTGTGGCATATTGGATATGTAATATTAATGCCACATTTCCCCACATTAGTTATTTATAGGCTAATCGGCACTCGACGGGTCATGTGGTCAATATATTTTACTTCCCTGAATATTTCATGGTACCATTTATTGAGTTGTATGTGCATTTCATGACGTTTAACGCATTCTAGGAGCCGCGGTAGAGCAGTGGCTAGCTCGCTCCCTGCTGACCGTGGTCACGTGTTCTAATCCCCTCGAGGTAGGGGATTCCCCCCCCCCCCCCCCCCCCACCCCCTTTAAACTGACCTGGACTCGCAGGATGACCCAGTCTAAAACAATGGGTGTCATGGAATATTCGGGGCGGTAGAAGCAGACTGTATGATAACGGTCTCACTGCCTATCGACTGACGATTATTCTATTAAAAAATTCGACTAGCAACATATATCCAATGTACTTGAAGTCGTGGAAAAGAATCGTTTATTTCTTACCTTTAATGCACCCTGCCCGCTGCTTCCTCATCACTGCCCAGTATTGCCTCCTCACAGCCCACCCTGCCCACTGCTACCTCATCACTGCCCAGTATTACCTCCTCACAGCCCACCCTCCCCACTGCTACTTCATCACTGCCCAGTATTGCCTCCTCACAGCCCACCTTGCCCACTGCTACCTCATCACTGCCAAGTATTATCCCCTCACAGTCTATCCTGCCCACTACTACCTCCTCGCTGCCCAGTATTATCTCCTCACAGCCCACCCTGCCAACTGCTGCCTCCTCACTGCCCAGTATTACCTCCTCAGCGTCCACCCTGCCAACCGCTACATCCTCATTGCGCAGTATTACCTCCTTAGCGTCCACCCTGCCCACTGCTACCTCCTCACTGCGCAGCATTACCTCTTCAGCGTTCACCCTGCCCACTGCTACCTCCTCACTGCTCAGTATTACCTCTTCAGCGTCCACCCTGCCCACTGCTACCTCCTCACTGCCCAGTATTACCTCTTCAGCGTCCACCCTGCCCACTGCTACCTCCTCACTGCGCAGTATTACCTCCTCAGCGTCCACGCTACCAACTACTACCTCCTCACTGCCCAGTAATACCTCCTCAGCGTCCACCCTGCCCACTGCTACCCCCTCATCGCCGGCAAGCTTCCTTTTCCACAACCAGCTCACGATCCATCGAGCCTACATCATTAAATGCTAACACTCCATTCGCGGCAAAATATTCTCAAAAATAAGCGTTTTCACCATGGCGTCTGTGAAATAGAAAATGTTCACAAACTTGGCAGAACTCCATGTCCAGACAGGATTCAAGTGTCAAATGAGTAATCGTTATGAAATGAAGTTGAAGATGTTTCACGGAGATAAATATTGATCTAACGTAATGATACAAAAAGGTTAAAAGACAAACTTGCACCAAACTAAAATATATCTCCAATGTCCTGAGGCTTATAAGAAATTATAGAAATTCTGGAGAGCTTCAAATTGTGTGCGCTGTTAAAATTGCACTGGCGGATAATTTTCTTAGGTGTCTGCAATGTCTTGTGTCCATCGCCGTGCTAGTCGTCCATGCCTGTTCTTCCAGGAACCATGTCTCCCGTCACTGTTCTCTCCAAGCTACAGTAACGGTTAGGATAGTCAAAGTATTTCAGTTTTTGAGACGTGACATTGTTTATGAGTCAGGTTTCTTCCATGTTCGGATCTCGTAGATTTTCAGTATCTTTCTTATTCCTGGTCCACGATATTTTAAGAATGTTTCTGTATCTAAACGCTGAAATTAGGAACAACTTGGAAGCAACAGAGATGTGGTTCCTAAGACGACTGTTGCGAATTCCATGGAGTGCCAGAGTAACTAACAATGACTGCCTGAAAGAAGCTACTGAAACTATTATAGAATAGTATCTACAACAGTATGAAAGAGACAAATAACATTCTTCCGTCATGTGATGAGAAGGACGGCATTGGAGAACATCGTAACGACTGGAAAGATTGAGCGGAAGAGAGGCCGACGCCGATCAAGATAAATGATGCTGGATGGATGAGACGATGGCATGGAGGAATATCAGCAGCAGAGTTGATCCAGAACCCTAAAGACCGAGATATGTGGAGAGACATGAGCGCATACGCCACCTGGCATGGCGCTTAATGATGATAATGTGCTCAAAAGACCCGATTTTCGTATTTAGTAACCGTGAAATAGTCTTTGACTCAAACCAATATGTTTCTATAGAAAAGATATACGCTCTCCAAAGTTTTACTTTAACTTTCTTGCTGGTGTTGTGTCATGGGTTTTAAAAACAATTTAACCTCTTCCTTGCTATGGCCAGCCCGCGTCTAACTTCTTGTGAAATTGCCCATTGTTGTTAATTATTTCACCAAGATACTGTTATTCTCAGTTTCTGTATTATTAATTCTGATAGTTTTGTCCACGTTCATTTCTTCTGGTTTACTGATTTCAGAAACAGATATCAGTGTTCACTGCCTCTTGAGTAACCGGATCTGCTCTTCTAATCCTAGATCACATTTTGAGTGGAGCACTGCGCCATCTGTAAATCTTCATAGATCGGTCAGTTGAATTAACGGTAAACTGGCCTGCTTTGCTTGGTTGAAGCTAACACCCGTTGTAATTACAACAAACTGTAACTGTGTGTGGCTTATGGTCGCTATTTAAGAACAGAAACAGAAAACAACAGCTTCACAACGAACTTGGAAGTTGAGTGTACTGTTTCCGGTAGATTTGTTCTCTAGGCAAATCAAATAAGTTTAAGCTTCCCAGTGCCTAGCATGCGCGTTGGTGGTGTAGTTAGGAAGTTATGCTGACAGTGTCAATGAGCGCGGTCGGACGAGAGTTCGATGCCTGCACTCGCTGTTCGCTACAGGAGGGAAAGACCGACCACCTATTCCCTCCCCCTCCCCTTTGCACCTAGGTCTAACAATATAATGGTTCTGTGACGTCACTTACATTATAACAGGTTTCTGCTAGGGACTCCCCCACCCTTTCATATGCCTGGGGGGAACTATAGGGTGTATATTTAATGACTGTGCAGTGTTTGAAAATATTGCCGGTCAAAGTTTTGTATTCACCCTCTGTAAAGTTCATGCATCATAATAGGTAAAAACTAAACTTGGACCAGCAATATTTTCAAGCACTCTCATCTCATCTCATCATGTTCCTTTTGTACCTTGCGGTGTCGAGGTGAAGTATAAACTTCGTGAGAGTGCCCGATTATGGGCTTCATATATGGATATTCCCATGGACTCTGCTATTCCCTCCGTCCAACGTTTACGTGGTCGGCCTCTTCCTCTGTTTCCATCTGGTCTGTACATCATTGCTTGTTGTGGTAACTGTTGAATGGTAACCTACTTGCATGGCCAAACCATTTGACTTGCTGCTTTCTAATAAAATCTAGTGCTGCTTTAACCCCCACTTTAGTCCTGATTTCTTCATTTCTGATCTTATCTCTTCTTGATACGTTGAGTATTCTTCTCAGGAATCTCATTTCTGTTGTTGTGATGTTTCTTTTCTCTTTTTCTGTCATTGTCCAGGTTTGGCATTGGTAGCATAGAGTTGGTAGGAAGATTGTGTTGTAAAGTGCTTTCTTAGTAGTTATTGATACATGTTTGTTCTTTAGTATTGGTGCCATTTGTCCAATGAGTTGATTTGCCTTATTGCACCTATTTTCGATCTCGTCTTCTGATCTGCCATTTGATGATATTATACTTCCTAGGTACTTGAAACTCTTTACTTGTTTCAAGGGATGTTCGTTTAGGTGAATTGTTGTTGTTTGTTCTTCTTTAGTTATAGTCATTACCTCTGTTTTGCTTGTGCTAATTTTCATGTTATGTTCCCTACACATTTCGTTTAGACTATTCATGTGGTCTTGTAATTCAGCTTCTGATTTTGCTATTAGTGCTTGGTCGTCCGCAAACAGGAGTTCTCTAATGGTTAGATTTGCAGATGGTTCTTCTTCTGTGTTCTCGTCATGCGGTATTCTTGCTGTCTCTGCTTGGCTGGTTTCTTTACATATGTTGTCTACATATGTTATGAACAGGAGAGGGGACAGGACACAACCTTGTCGTACTCCAGATCTTATGGTGAAGTGTTCTGAGTGTCCTCCAGTTGCTCTCATTATGCATTCACTGTTGTTGTATAAACTTCTACATAGGTTTGTTAGATGTGTACTCACTCCATATTGTTTAAGGATTTCCCACAGCTTGTTTCTATCTACTCTATCGAATGCCTTTTCTTGGTCGACAAAGGCTAAGTAGAGTGTTTCACTGAATTCGATTGATTTTTCTTTAAGTTGTCTAAGAGCAAAAACTTCATCTGTGCATCCTTTGTTTTTCCTAAATCCATGTTGTGTTTCGCTTAGCTGGGGTTCTAAAGTAGTTCGTAATCTTTTTTCAAGAATTTTGCAAAATATTTTCCCAGTATGACTCAACAGTGAAATGCCTCTGTATTGTGTGCAGTCTCTTTTGCTGCCTTTGTTTTTCCAAATTGGGATAATTATGCCGTTTCCCCAGTCTCGTGGTGTCTGTTGTTCTACCCAAACATGGTTGAATAGTCTATTTAGCCAAGCTTCTTTTGCTTCTTCAATTAGTTGATTTGGTATTTCATCCTGTCCCGGTGATTTGTTCAATGGGGCTAATCTGATGGCTTCTATAATTTCTTCTTTTAGTATGTCTGGTTCTAGTTCTTCGGTGACATCTGTATAGGTCTCTTGAATTCCTGTGACATCTGATGGGATGTTGAGAAGATGTTCGAAATACTGCTTCCATCTTATTAGGATTTGTTTTTGTTCACTTATTGGTTCTCCATTTTCGCTGTTAATTATTTCAGTTGGGACAAAGGGTTTTCCTCTGGTTCGCATTGCACCTATCTTTTTGTAGAAGTTGTTAGTTGCCTCCTTGTAGTTTTTATTTAGGGTTTCTCCTTACTCTTCGCAGACTTTTTGTTTTTCCCTCTTTACTATTCTCGCTATTCTATATTCTATGTAATCACATTCATGTTTGCTCTTCAACCAGTTTTTATATTTTTCCTTTTTGTCTTTTACCGCTTTCTTTACTTCTGCGTTCCACCAACTTGTTATGTTCTTTATCCGTGTTTTGCGTTTTTTCGTGTTTCCACATGTTATTTTTGCAGTATTTAAAATGCTTGATTTGAACATCCACCATTCTTCTTCCACTGTTTTTCTTTCTGTAGGTAATTTTACAAAGATTTCAGTTAGTTCTTTATCATAATTTTCCCTTACTGCCTCGTCTTTAAGGTTTTTTAAGTTTACTGATTCGCATGGCATGCATTTTCCTGCTATTTGTTTTCTTCTTTTGATGGTTCTTATTGTGGCAACGACTGCTGTATTATCTGTGGTTATACTGAAATTGGGCACTGCCCTTGCATCTAATATATTTCTCTTTCTGTTATTTCTTGTTAATATAAAATCAATTTGGCTTTTAGTATCTAGATCGTTCCATTTATACCAGGTGTATATTTGTGAATCTTTATGTTTATAGAATGTGTTTGTTATATAGAGATCTTGTTGGCTGCAAAGCTCTATCAGTCTACTTCCGTTATCATTCCTTTCATTTTGCTGATCTCCAAATGCTCCCAGATGTTTTGTTTTTTTGTTTTTCAAGCACTGCACAGTCATTAAAAATGCACCCTATATGTGATGAATCTTAGAGCTCCAGAACAAGATACGAAGGGATTTAACGACTTTGCAAGAACACGATATTTACATGTCTCCCCGCCACAGTTGTCCCATCTATGCCCACTCTTTACTCAGTATTACCTAACAAATCTCGTGAGATTTTCGTTACAAGAAAGAAACACGAAATTAATTTTTAAGTCAGTGGGTAAGAAATAGTAATGTCAATCAGTTCGCTTCAATAGCTCAACGGTCACCATTGTGTAAATCAGATGTTTTAATGCTAGGTAAGTAATCAATCATCTCGTTTTAATAGCTCAACGGTGACCCAACTGTGCCCATATGTTTGGGCTAACAGACATGTAAATTAAAGATTGTTGTCGAGAGTCAATGACTCAGCACCTGTAGAACTGGTCCCCACTCAAGATAACTATGATAGCATGACAAGACACGCTCTAATACAGCTGAACTGAGAATCACACTCTAAATGATGTCAGTATTATCAGACAGTTGTGCAGCCCATACTGTCATTAACTGATTCAGTGCTAAACATAACGCAGGTTTGGACCAAACACGGTACACAATCAAAGAACAAGTAGTGTAATCTAAATTTCCCATCACTGAGCATTATTAACATTATGGAAGATCCCTCGAAACAAAACAAATACCACAGTGACCCCAGTACGGCGATATATCGTTCTTCTGTCCAAATGAGTGGTCACGTTTGGAGATATATAATCCTTCGGCAAGAATCAGTTAATGTCTGTGGTGATGTTACTGTTTCTTCGAGTAGAAGAACACCGCAGTCCCACACTGCTGTCTAGTGCACTGCTGTCTGGTGCACTGACTGACCAAACACCTCACACTGCTTTCTAGTGTACTGACTGACTAAACACCTCAAACTGCTGCCTAGTGCACTGCTGTATTGTGCACTAAATGACCAAACCGCTCACACTGCTGTCTGGTGCACTGAATGACCAAACACCCCACATTGCTGTCTAGTGTACTGACTGACAAAACACCTCGCACTGCTGTCTGGTGCACTAACTGACCAAACACCTCACACTGCTGATTGGTGCACTGACTGACCAAACACCTCACACTGCTATATGGTGCTCTGACTGACCAAACACATCACACTACTGTCTAGTGCATTACTGTCTGGTGCACTAACTGACCAAACAAATCACACTACTGTCTGGTGCACTAACTGACCAAACACCTCACACTGCTGTCTGGTGCACTAACTGACCAAACACCTCACACTGCTGTCTGGTGCACTAACTGACGAAACACCTCACACTACTGTCTGGTGCACTAACTGACCAAACACCTCACACTGCTGTCTGGTGCACTAACTGACCAAACACCTCACACTGCTGTCTGGCGCACTAACTGACCAAGCACCTCACACTGCTGTCTAGTGCACTACTGTCTGGTGCACTAACTGACCAAACATCTCACACTGCTGTCTGGTGCACTAACTGACCAAACACCTCACACTGCTGATTGGTGCACTGACTGACCAAACACCTCAAACTGCTGTCTGGTGCACTGACTGACCAAACACCTCACACTGCTTTCTAGTGCACTGCTGTCTGGTGCACTAAATGACCAAACACCTCACACTGCTTATGGTGCACTGATTGACCAAACACCTCACACTGCTGTCTAGTGCACTACTGTCTCGCGCACTAACTGACCAAACACCTCACACTGCTGTCTGGTGCACTAACTGACCAAACACCTCACACTGCTGTCTGGTGCACTAACTGACCAAACACCTCACACTACTGTCTGGTGCTCTAACTGACCAAACACCTCACACTGCTGTCTGGTGCACTAACTGACCAAACACATCACACTGCTGTCTGCTGCACTAACTGACCAAACACATCACACTACTGTCTGGTGCACTAACTGACCAAACACCTCACACTGCTGTCTGGTGCACTAACTGACCAAACACATCCCACTGCTGTCTGGTGCACTAACTGACCAAACACCTCACATTACTGTCTGGTGTACTAACTGACCAAACACCTCACACTACTGTCTGGTGCACTAACTGACCAAACACCTCACACTGCTGTCTGGTGCACTAACTGACCAAACACCCCACACTGCTGTCTGGTGCACTAACTGACCAAACACCTCACACTGCTGTCTGGTGCACTAACTGAACAAACACCTCACACTGCTGTCTGGTGCACTAACTGATCAAACACATCACACTACTGTCTGGTGCACTAACTGACCAAACACTTCATACTGCTGTCTGGTGCACTGACTGACCAAACACCTCACACTGCTGTCTGGTGCACTAACTGACCAAACACCTCACACTACTGTCTGGTGCACTAACTGACCAAACACCTCACACTGCTGTCTAGTGCACTGCTGTCTGGTGCACTGACTGACCAAACACATCACACTGCTGTCTGGTGCACTAACTGACCAAACACCTCACACTACTGTCTGGTGCACTAACTGACCAAACACATCACACTACTGTCTGGTGCACTAACTGACCAAACACCTGACACTGCTGTTCGGTGCACTGACTGACCAAACTCTTCACACTGCTGTGTAGTGCACTGACTGACCAAACACCTCACACTGCTGTCTGGTGCACTAACTGATCAAACACATCACACTACTGTCTGGTGCACTAACTGACCAAATACTTCATACTGCTGTCTGGTGCACTGACTGACCAAACACCTCACACTGCTGTCTGGTGCACTAACTGACCAAACACCTCACATTACTGTCTGGTGCACTAACTGACCAAACACCTCACACTGCAGTCTAGTGCACTGCTGTCTGGTGCACTGACTGACCAAACACATCACACTGCTGTCTGGTGCACTAACTGACCAAACACCTCACACTACTGTCTGGTGCACTAACTGACCAAACACATCACACTACTGTCTGGTGCACTAACTGACCAAACACCTCACACTGCTGTCTAGTGCACTGCTGTCTGGTGCACTGACTGACCAAACACATCACACTGCTGTCTGGTGCACTAACTGACCAAACACCTCACACTGCTGTCTGGTGCACTGTCACGGAAAATACTGCAGTTTAATGATTCCTTGATAACTTACATATCAAAATACCCAGGTAGGAGAAGGGTTAACAACAAAGGAGTGACAAAGCGCATGTGTTTCTAGGTCAATACCCAGAAGGAGGCCAACACGACAGGTAAACTGCCGAGTGGAAAATATTGGTTTGCGACAAAAGCGGAGAGTATTATTGGATAGCAGATTGCTGTCTGAACATATGAATAATGGAAAAGATTCAGATCGGTAATTTTCCACAAAACGATGATAATGCAGTCGGGATGCGAGGGTCCAGCAATGTCAAGGACTATGCGGCAGAAATGACCGATATAAAGAGGGTCAATTCTTTGTGTAGAGTTAGTGTGTGTTCCAAACTGACCTGAAGGAGATATGTTCTTGAGTGGGAATAGAAATACACGTCCCTAAAGATAGAAAGAGGGGATAAGAGTGTGTTATTCGCTTAGTGTTATTTCGATTCCAGGAACATAGATGTTTATAAGGTATTAAATTAGTATAGTATAGTTGTAGCATAGGAATATAGATGTGCGTGTATTGCCTTTATCATTACCTGCTATTAGTAGATAGTTTAGACTTTGATGAATTCATATGTCTTATGCGGATGTTCACTTCGGAAGCCTTGTCATTATGGCTGGAGAAGGACACTTGCATAAGTAGGAGTAAGGGGCAGATGCTTATCACGGTATTTGTTATCCTTCCACACAGGTTCCACTCTCCTAGTGAAATCAGAGAAGAGATGAAGAATACTCCAATTGAACAACTAAAGTACTTACTTAGAACAAAACCAAACATGGACATGTTTGAAGATGAATAAATGATAAAGCATAGTAAAATACAGAACACGGTATGCTCAACCGAATATACCACTAAGGCCCTGAAAGGGAAGAGAGATTAACCTGTGGCAGGCAGGGATACTTAAAACTACAGACAGCTGATAGGTACAATGAATAAAGAATAGACAAGTAAGAACAGTGCTATTACGATAAGACTAATAGAAGAACTGTGACGATGTGGTGGTTGTTTCGATGATGGATATTTACAGTCATGAAACAGATTCAGGTGCATTCCTAAACTTACGGGACTGTTATTACGGTACCTTGACTCAGTGGTGAACGGTTTTTGTTTTTGCATTCAATCACGGATTTACCATCAGATTCAAGCATACGGATCATCCCGGGTGAGCTCTGTCCTGTTTGATGTGCTGTCCTGTGATCTTGAAGAATGAAAGGCTGAGAAGCAACAACGCTGATAGACATTCAGAGTTCCTATCTGGCAACCACATTAGAAAGACACTATCAACTACATAGACAATATCCATACATACACCAGACATAGTTTTTTTTATTATTAATAAATCTTTTATTTATTGTTGAAAGGAACTGTTGTCTGAGTATGTGTTGAGAGAATAACAGAGAGAGTGAAAGAAATAGATGTATGGAAATGAAGACAGAAGGGAGGGGTGTAGACAAAAGTCAGTCAATGGTCCCAACAGATAATAAGTTTGAAGATGTGCTTGTTGATTCCAACTCTCTCCCGGGAAAACAAGTGACATGCACTAACTGACCAAACACATCACACTACTGTCTGGTGCACTAACTGACCAAACACCTGACACTGCTGTTCGGTGCACTGACTGACCAAACTCTTCACACTGCTGTGTAGTGCACTGACTGACCAAACACCTCTCCCTTGTAACAACACATCATATGACCATGAAACTCGACGATCAAACTATTTCGTGAATGTCAGTAACAGCATTCTCTTGTTTCATCAGTTGATTTGATTATTTTGCTTTGCTCGGAAACTTGGCTGGAAACATTCTCATGTATATATAAATGTTCCCCCCCCCCCCCCCCCCCCCCTTCCATTCAGTCAGTTTCTTAGGCATATTTTGTGTTATTACTCGGACGCCAATATCGGTTGGACAGCAGAAATCCCCCTTCCTCTTTCTGTCCGACCCACCTCCTTTATGATGTACATAATCACATTTTAATTCAATGACAATATTAATGGCATGTGCTTGCTTACATGAATGAATTGTAAATTAGAAGATTTGGCAACGCCATTGCAGCCATTTCTTATGCATGGTGTTATATATATTGTGTTTTATATTCTTAATATGTTTAGTGTTTCGATCTTGTTGTTGCGTTGATAGAACGTCTGTCGAATCGTTCGCCTGTGTGTGTGTGTGTGTGTGTGTGTGTGTGTGTGCGTGTGCGTGTGTGTTAGTGAGAGAGAGAGAGAGAGAGAGAGAGAGAGAGAGAGAGAGAGAGAGAGAGAGAGAGAGAGAGAGAGAGAGAGAGAGAGAGAGAGAGATTTTCCATGCATGTAGCTGCTTAGTTATATTTTGTGTTTTCATTCGTGGCTTAGAGGTTATGACTTTTCTCCGTAATCTCGTATACTCTCGTCGGTAACGTGATGACGGTTAGAATCAGCAGTGGTTCGAATCGCATCGGTAACTTACGGGGTATGAGAGCCGGCCGCTCAGAAAGCAAAGGCAAACTCTTGCCAAGAACTCAACATACAGCTGAAAGATGCTGATGTTGACAGCGATATCCTGTAAAGGATATGCAAAAAAAAAAAAAATAATAATAATTTCATTAACAATGTTATAGCGGACGTGCGCGTTTCCTGTGACAACTGTTGCGAATACCTTGGGCACACAGAACAACTAACAACGATTGCCTGGTCAAGACTAATGAAAGTTGAACATTATACACAGCTTTAAGAAAGAGACAGTGTTCTTTGATCATGCCATGGGTGGGGGGGGGGCAGTGGCACTGGAGAATACCATTATCGCTGGATAGATCAATCGTAGAAGATAGAGAGAAAAGATTCTTGGCAGCCTCTTGTCGTGGCACGTAAAAATGTCAGCACACGAAGTGATACATGCTGTTAGCGATCGCAAGATGCGGAGAAGCATGATCGCCCAAATCAGTCGGTAAAGCACTTGAAGAAGAAAAATAGATTCAGAACACCGATTCAGAAGACATGAATGAATGCCTACGTCACCTTGCGGAGCACAGGATGATTGTGATAATGTTCTAATCTTGTTTTCTTACTTCTGGAACTCCTGTTTAATAACTGTTTGTTTCAGGTTCAACTCAATATTTCTTAATTATGTCTTAAACCTCCGTCTGAAGTAATGGTTTTGTAACAATTATTTCAAAGAAGCAGCTGCCTAGAACCGAAACGGTTAGTCTAAGCCATTTAAGAAACAGTTCCCATGTCACGCTACGAGGCGTGGTGTCTATATGGCGCTAGCCCCGTCTGTTTAGACCAGTCGGTTGTCGATGGGTCTATATCGGAGGTTCCCATGGCGAAGTGTCTATTCCCCCCCCCCCCCCCCGCCTTCTGCTCATGATGTTACCCCTGGTGGTCATCGCCGGAGCTGCGGATTTCGTGCTCTGTGAGACGGTTTTTACTGGCAGGCTGCTCTAGGGAGTGAAACTTAACTATCAGTTATCAGTTATCAGTTGGGGTATCTTCATTGCACTCCGGACAGGTCCATAGGTGCTCAGATCCTCCCCCCCCCCCAGCATAAGCTTCAGAGTCCGGTGGCTAATAGTGCCATTTCTGTGTTGGTTGACGAGGCACCTCGTTTTCCCGATGTACCTCTCGTGTCTGGCCGTGCCAATTCTTACTCCCAAGTTTTTCATCTTGGACAGCGATGTGGATTCACTGACGTCAAAGTCCTCTGTTCTCGACATATCTTTAAGGACGTTAATAACATCGGCACGATCCATGGGCTGACCATCTACAGGGGGTGCAGAGCCAGCCAGTTTATCAGCTCGTTCATTTCCCTCGACTCCCGCATGTCCCGGGACGAAGATGAAGGTGACTTTACGGACAACAGACTTCCGCAACAACTCTGTCCACTGTCTACGCACAGATCCAGCTTCGACCTTCCTAATCATGCTCATTGAATCACTTAGTACACACACGTTGGTATAATGCTGTGATTCCAGCTCTATGAAAGCCTGTGTAACTGCCATCACCTCCATCGTCATGCTGCTCGTGGTCATAGAGTGGGCACCACTGGATTCTTGAACTGTTCGGCCCGCTGAACGGGCTGTAAATGCCCACGCACTTCTCTGCTGCTTTACAACAGATCCAACTGTATAGATGAGCACTTCGGGGCTATCTGAGTGTTCATAGATGAGCGCGTTGACCTCTGCATTGACAGCGACAGGGTTCTGCTCTCTGCAGCGTTTGTCGAGTGTGATAATGCAGGAGAAAGTGCACTTAAAAGCTGGAGGCACCGGCTCCCATTCCTTGCCGGGGTTGATACTTAACTATATGGGCTACAATTCGATGCAATGAAATCGATTCCTTCACCTTTTAATAACCTTTTGTGTTCAGTATCATACCGGTCGCTTTTACTTGACAGGAAATTTCCAGTGGCCCAGTTTAGACTGGGTCGAACTAGGAGGAGCCCAGTTCAATGAAACACATCCCAGCGTTGAAGGGACTTCGAACACTCGACCAGTTAGCGCCAGGCTAGTCTCCTAGCCGCTGCGCCGCCTCGGCTTCTATACGCTATTTACTTAGAATAGTTAATGTTTTTTCCTGGGGCAGAAACAAGGCATGACAGAAAAACAAAAACGAAAGCTACAGAACGACTTCAGACGTACTGTATCCTAGTTATAAACTAACATGCAATAGGCCAGCCTCCGATAGTTGTTCAAGTCCTAACATGCAATAGGCCAGCCTCCGATAGTTGTTCAAGTGTCATGAACTAATAATTTGTAGATGGCGTGCGTGCTGTGGGACATCGTACAAGCACTGGTCGGTCACCGTTAGTGTGTCGGTCTGGTCCTAAGTGCTCACGCATTTCTCGGGGGCAGCTTTTACCTGCACTAATTAGTGACCTCATTTAAACAACTAGCAAATTGTTGAAGACACGCAGTCGAGCCACGTTATTAATATATACAAAAGAAGTATAATTTTCTTGTTGTGGCAATCATTGAACTTTAAAGACGAAAGAATCGATTTCATTACAACGGGTTACACCCCAGTGTCTTCTGCTCCAGCGACAACCACCAAAGGTCCCAGGAAAACAATGCAGTCATGGTCTGATCGACGCAGTTAAAAATGCACCCATGACCTTTAGATAGCAATGGCAGACGACTTTAGCCGCTTGAGCACTTCGCCACGAAGACATTCACTTCTGCCACCTCCAACTGCCACTGCAGTCTTGTCCATGTCGCTTTTGTCACCATAAAAATAAATGCATAACCTACTAACTTGGGTTAAGATGACGTGTTTACTCGCCGTTTCTTTCAATGTTATAGCATGTGTAAACACTCGGACGTACACAGTACAGAGCACACAGAACGCGCACGCAGCAAACACGTATGCATGTATCTGGTGCGTGCTTGATACATGGTGGAGACAAGCAGGGAACAAACGGAGCAGCAGAATACTTGAATACATTTACGCTATACCCACTTCTGGGTTATATTGATATCATCGATAGAATTATTAAACATTATAACATTAAAGTTGCGAAAAGAATATCACATTTTGACAAGTATACGCACAAAACTCAATGGTCAAAGAGGAAGACACTGAAGGATTTTATAACATTCTACAACATAATTTTTGAAATATTATTACAAATGCTAATATCTTTATAATAAGGGGCGATGTTAATGTCAAAGTAGGCATAAAAATAAAAAAGACCAAAAGAAAAACAGTTGATTGGAAAACACAGTACAGAACATTGAATTGGAGCAGGGAATAAATTGACAACTTTGTGTAATGAAAATGAACTCTTGATAGCTAATATCTATCCGGACACCAGAAGATGGAAATACCAGAAACCAAACTTCATAAAATAACAGCGAAGGAGAACTAGCAAATAGCAGCCAAATTCCCTGGCAAGTGTTGATAGTGATAGCGCCAATAACAGTACCTGATAGGCTGTTAAGGCCTCTGGAGAGCGTTTTGTTTGTTTGTTTCTAGCTAAGTTTTGTTTATGAAATTTCCTCATTTTAGATTGGTAGTACACTGTTTTGTTATAAAGCTACCGAGTTAAGTGAGTGGAACGACACCGTGAGCTGTGGATTTCGTGTGGAATGCTATTACATCTCTCCGCGGTGGTTTGTATTGTGAACTGCATGTTCGGAAAAATGGCGGACGGCCGGTTGCTAAGCTAGCTGATTTTGCCTTATACAGTAATGTGTGCAACTGCTGGTGTTTTAGTGACTGCTTCTTCCATGTACGTTGAACTGTAATTTTAGTGGCGGACTGTTGCGTAGGCATTCTGGCAGCGGCCTTCTGCATGCACGTCTGTTCATGCTTTTGGTTTTTCAGGACGGCTGTCTGTTCCACTTTTCACGTGAGACATTGAAAAGCATTTTGTGTGATATTAACTGGCACAGGAACTGAGCATTCTGGGGTGACCCTTTGCGTGAAGTGGAACCTCGCCTAACTAACAATTACTGAAAGTTAAATCCAGAAAAGTGATTAAAGAGCAAAATAATAGATCCCCATAACATCGGAAGAACGCCAGAATAATATGCAAAAGAAATACAGAGCATGTTCAAAATATTGATGCCAGTCCAAGAAGAGATGACAATGGATGAATGAATCGCACATGCTAGCGATAGCTAGCTATTATCAGCCAAGGGTGTTGTCGCACATATAAGCACCGAAAGAACATCTGGATTACAGATTATATGTTAAAGCTTGCAAGACGGAGACAAGAGCAACACTCGAAACGACTATCCCATGATGAGAAATAGGCAGACTATATAAGAACTCAAGAAGAGAAATAAGTAAGAAGGCAAAAAGAGACAAATTGCATTTCCATCAATACCAGTGGGAAACGATGGAAGAACGCTAGAGGAATGGGCGAGTTCATGAAATATTCAAACAACTAAAAGTAATGACAAGAAACTTTCGAACCAAGTCAAATATAATAATGGACACGAGAAGAAAACCCCCCTGACAGAAAAGAAAGACATTCTTAAAAGATAAAAAGAATGGTTTAGCGAAATATACATAAATAAAGATCAATCAATCAATCAATCAATCAATCAATCAATCAGTCTGTCTGTCTGTCTGTCTGTCTGTCCGTCCGTCCGTCCGTCCTATCTATCTATCTATCTATCTATCTATTTATCTGTCTATCTATCTGTCTATCTGTCTGTCTGTCTGTCTGTCTGTCTGTCTGTCTGTCTGTCTGTCTGTCCATCCGTCCGTCTATCCGTCTGTCCATCCGTCCGCCCGTCCGTCCGCCCGCCGACTGAACGATGGACTGACCGACCGACCCATTAACCGACCCATTGACCGACCGACCGACTGACTCACTGACCGACCAACCGACGGACCGGCTTCAATATATACATACATGCATAATGCATACCTTTAAATGGTTCCGTTTTTTTTTAGAGCATTCTTAACTACACCCTGCACTATTTCGTCATGTTAATATCAAATGAAACATGGATGCTCTGACATCGGCAAGGACGGTGTTTTATTTCACAAACGCACTTTTGTTTCGCCCAGGAAGTTCGTGTCTGGACTATGACTCACCACTGCTGGCAATAGACATTACACAGAGGGCATTCTCTTCCCTCACTAGGCGTCGCTATAAGCTTATGGTCAGGATTATGGGATGGTTTAGATGTATGGGTCTAGGTGGTTTAGATGTTATAGGTCTGGGTGGTTTAGATTTTAGGGATCTGGGATCGTTTAGATGTAGGAGTCTGGGGTGGTATAGATGTGGGAGTCTGGGGTGGTATAGATGTTAGGGGTCTGGAATGGTATAGAGTATAGATGTTTGGGGTCTAGGATGGTTTGGATTTTAGGGGTCTGGGATGGTATAGATGTTTGGGGTCTAGGATGGTTTGGATTTAGGGGTCTGGGATGGTATAGATGTTTGGGGTCTGGGATGGTATAGATATTTTGGGTTTGGGATGGTATAGATATTTGGGGTCTGGGATGGTTTGTGTGTTAGGGGTCTGGGATGATATAGATGTTTGGGGTCTGGGATGGTTTTAATGTAAGAGGTCTTGGGTGGTTTCAAGTTTGGGGGGCCAGGGTGAATATAAATGTTATAGACGAGTTCTAAGAATATCTTGGGTAAAGAAAAGAACCAATGCATCCATTCTTCAAGAGCTGAATATTGAAGAAGGTTGGCTATTAAAGACGATAAACAAAGAAAATTGAAATATTTTGGTCACTTGAAACGTCACGAAACTTTGAAAGAACAATAATTGAGGGGTATATGCCTGGGAAGAGAGTAAGAGGAAGGCCAAAGAGAAGATAGGTGCAGGATGTGGCGGATGATCTCCAGATTGGTGTATCGGACGCAGGACGTCTTGCTTGTGATCGAGGGATTTTCCGGAAGGTTGTTATGGGAGCGAGGTTCTGCAAAGTACATGCTACTGAATGAATGAATGGGATGGTATAGATGTTTAGGGTCTGGGAGGGTTTAGATGTTAGGGCTCTGGGGTGGTGTAGATGTTTGTTGTCTGGGGTGGTGTAGATGTATGGGGTCTGGGGTGGTGTAGATGTATGGGGTCTGGGGTGGTGTAGATGTATGGGGTCTGGGGTGGTTTAGATATTTAGGGTCTGGGTAGTTTAGATTGTGTTTGTCTTGAGTGGTTAAGACGTTTCACACACACACACACGCACGCACGCACGCACGCGCGCGCACACACACACACACATTCACACATATACATACACTTACTGGCTTGCCGACTGGCGGGCATTAATGTTTTCCCACAGCCCTAGTTCTTCAGCGCAATGCACCAATGGAAGTTTGGCATATTTCCTTGCCATAATGCATTTCTCTTTGTTGTCGCATATTTATTCTTCAATGAATGATTGAGATTCGAACACATGACCACTGAGGTACCGCAGCTTTCTAGCATATTCTAGACCCAGCCACAAAATGGTAGAGGGGCCAGTTTCCTCACTCATCACCGTTTCTTCTGAGAACATTCCAGAACATTATGAAAATATTGTACGCATTGTCTTGAACCCATTTTGATCAGACTGGGTCGACCCCAGAGCTCTACAGTTCAGACAAAAATAATACTATCTGTTCAGGAGATTGAACTGGGACCGCTGTCATTGCTGGCAAGAGCACAACCCACTATACCACCATGATTCTATTATCATCATCATCATCATCATCATCATCATCATCATCATCATCATCATCATCATCATCATCATCATCATCATATCTGTGAAATCCCGTTTAAAATAGACAGTTAGTGTCATAATAGATAAACAAAGAGAAGGACTCACAAATAATGAAACGCTGGCCAATGGAAAGACTGCTAATTAACAAACAAAGATCTACCTAATGAGATCAGAATGAAATCAACTGGAACTCTGACATCGACAACCTCTGGCGCGTGATGGAGTCTAAATGACAAGGCTACTGAAAACAGTGGAAAAAATCTGTTTAGATAATATTATTATGTTCTCGAACTTTCCGAGCCATTTATCTCACCGAACACTCAAGCAACTGATACGCTCAACCAAGCAGTTTCGACACGACAAGGATATTAAATACCAAGTCCCTCAAATAGCACGGTTTCTATGGGCACACCGGGTTCTGGTTCTTGTTATAGTGTCCTTTATTTGCTTCCGTTAAAGTAGCTATTTTTTAAATATTCCTTCTGGTTTGTATTACTATTTGTTGCAGTAAACTACTAATATAGTTAATTTTATCTGTTACATGGAGGTCAACGTGGAGGATTGGGTAAGGGCCCTCGTTCTTAAAAATCCGAGGTGCAGATGCCGAGGTAAAGGGTTCAACTCCTACACTGGCCAGTTGGACTAAAATGTTGACTTCTCGTCCTAGACTTGGGGACGTAATTTACATGTACCTAGAGGTCGGACTGGGTTCGCATGATGGCGTGGGACACTGGTAATAGAGAGAGCCAATCTACACGCAAATACCTGTCTAGTGCTACTAGAAGTAGTAGCCCATGTTTGGTCTACGCTTGAAAGAAGCCCCCCCCCCCCCCCCACACACACACACACACACGTACACCCTAAACAAATATAAATAAACTGTTACATTGCATTGTGGTAAGGCTTGTGTAATATAGTCAGTAAACGTACAGGAACATTGTGGTAAGGCTTGTGTAATATAGTCAGTAAACGTACAGGAACATTGTGGTAAGGCTTGTGTAATATAGTCAGTAAACGTACAGGAACATTGTGGTAGGGCTTGTGTAATATAGTCAGTAAACGTACAGGAACATTGTGGTGGGGCTTGTGTAATATAGTCAGTAAACGTACAGGAACATTGTGGTAGGGCTTGTGTAATATAGTCAGTAAACGTACAGGAACATTGTGGTGGGGCTTGTGTAATATAGTCAGTAAACGTACAGGAACATTGTGGTAGGGCTTGTGTAATATAGTAAGTAAACGTACAGGAACATTGTGGTAGGGCTTGTGTAATATAGTCAGTAAACGTACAGGAACATTGTGGTAGGGCTTGTGTAATATAGTCAGTAAACGTACAGGAACATTGTGGTAGGGCTTGTGTAATATACTAAATAAACGTACAGGAACATTGTGGCAGGGCTTGTGTAATATAGTCAGTAAACGTAAAGGAACATTGTGGCAGGGCTTGTGTAATATAGTAAGTAAACGTACAGGAACATATGTGGCAGGGCTTGTGTAATATAGTCAGTAAACGTACAGGAACATTGTGGTAGGGCTTGTGTAATATAGTCAGTAAACGTACAGGAACATTGTGGTAGGGCTTGTGTAATATAGTCAGTAAACGTACAGGAACATTGTGGTAGGGCTTGTGTAATATAGTAAGTAATTGTACAGGAACATTGTGGTAGGGCTTGTGTAATATAGTAGTAATTGTACAGGAACATTGTGGTAGGGCTTGTGTAATATAGTAAGTAAACGTAAAGGAACATTGTGGTAGGGCTTGTGTAATATAGTAAGTAAACGTACAGGAACATTGTGGTAGGGCTTGTGTAATATAGTAAGTAATTGTACAGGAACATTGTGGTAGGGCTTGTGTAATATAGTCAGTAAACGTACAGGAACATTGTGGTAGGGCTTGTGTAATATAGTCAGTAAACGTACAGGAACATTGTGGTAGGGCTTGTGTAATATAGTCAGTAAACGTAAAGGAACATTGTGGTAGGCTGTGCTATAGTCAGTAACTAGACATTGTGGGTTTTTATAGTAAGTAAACGTACAGGAACATTGTGGTAGGGCTGTGCAATATAGTCAGTAAACGTACAGGAACATTGTGGTAGGGCTTGTGTAATATAGTCAGTAAATGTACAGGAACATTGTGGTAGGGCTTGTGTAATATAGTAAGTAATTGTACAGGAACATTGTGGTAGGGCTTGTGTAATATAGTAAGTAATTGTACAGGAACATTGTGGTAGGGCTTGTGTAATATAGTAAGTAAACGTAAAGGAACATTGTGGTAGGGCTTGTGCAATATAGTAAGTAATTGTACAGGAACATTGTGGTAGGGCTTGTGTAATATAGTCAGTAAACGTACAGGAATATTGTGGTAGGGCTTGTGCAATATAGTCAGTAATTGTACAGGAACATTGTGGTAGGGCTTGTGTAATATAGTCAGTAAACGTAAAGGAACATTGTGGTAAGGCGTGTGCAATATAGTCAGTAAACGTAAAGGAACATTGTGGTAGGGCTTGTGTAATACAGTAAGTAAACGTACAGGAACATTGTGGTAGGGCTGTGCAATATAGTCAGTAAACGTACAGGAACATTGTGGTAGGGCTTGTGTAATATAGTAAGTAATTGTACAGGAACATTGTGGCAGGGCTTGTGTAATATTGTAAGTAAACGTAAAGGAACATTGTGGTAGGGCTTGTGCAATATAGTAAGTAATTGTACAGGAACATTGTGGTAGGGCTTGTGTAATATAGTCAGTAAACGTACAGGAATATTGTGGTAGGGCTTGTGCAATATAGTCAGTAATTGTACAGGAACATTGTGGTAGGGCTTGTGTAATATAGTAAGTAAACGTACAGGAACATTGTGGTAGGGCTTGTGTAATATAGTCATTAACCGTACAGGAACATTGTGGTGGGGCTTGTGTAATATAGTCAGTAAACGTACAGGAACATTGTGCTGGGGCTTGTGTAATATAGTCAGTAAACGTACAGGAACATTGTGGTGGGGCTTGTGTAATATAGTCAGTAAACGTACAGGAACATTGTGGTGGGGCTTGTGTAATATAGTCAGTAAACGTAAAGGAACATTGTGGTAGGGCTTGTGTAATATAGTCAGTAAACGTAAAGGAACATTGTGGTAGGGCTTGTGTAATACAGTCAGTAAACGTACAGGAACATTGTGGTAGGGCTTGTGCAATATAGTCAGTAAACGTACAGGAACATTGTGGTAGGGCTTGTGTAATATAGTCAGTAAATGTACAGGAACATTGTGGTAGGGCTTGTGCAATATAGTAAGTAATTGTACAGGAACATTGTGGTAGGGCTTGTGTAATATAGTCAGTAAACGTAAAGGAACATTGTGGTAAGGCGTGTGCAACATAGTCAGTAAACGTAAAGGAACATTGTGGTAGGGCTTGTGTAATACAGTAAGTAAACGTACAGGAACATTGTGGTAGGGCTTGTGTAATATAGTCAGTAAACGTACAGGAACATTGTGGTAGGGCTTGTGCAATATAGTCAGTAATTGTACAGGAACATTGTGGTACGGCTTGTGTAATATAGTCAGTAAACGTAAAGGAACATTGTGGTAAGGCGTGTGCAATATAGTCAGTAAACGTAAAGGAACATTGTGGTAGGGCTTGTGTAATACAGTAAGTAAACGTACAGGAACATTGTAGTAGGGCTTGTGCAATATAGTCAGTAAACGTACAGGAACATTGTGGTAGGGCTTGTGTAATATAGTCAGTAAATGTACAGGAACATTGTGGTAGGGCTTGTGTAATATAGTAAGTAATTGTACAGGAACATTGTGGTAGGGCTTGTGTAATATAGTAAGTAAACGTAAAGGAACATTGTGGTAGGGCGTGTGCAATATAGTAAGTAATTGTACAGGAACATTGTGGTAGGGCTTGTGTAATATAGTCAGTAAACGTACAGGAACATTGTGGTAGGACTTGTGCAATATAGTCAGTAATTGTACAGGAACATTGTGGTAGGGCTTGAGTAATATAGTAAGTAAACGTACAGGAACATTGTGGTAGGGATTGTGTAATATAGTAAGTAAACGTAAAGGAACATTGTGGTAGGGCTTGTGTAATATAGTAAGTAAACGAAAAGGAACATTGTGGTAGGGCTTGTGTAATATAGTAAGTAAACGTACAGGAACATTGTCGTAGGGGTTGTGTAATATAGTAAGTAATTGTACAGGAACATTGTGGTAGAGCTTGTGTAATATAGTCAGTAAACGTAAAGGAACATTGTGGTAGGGCTTGTGTAATATAGTAAGTAAACGAAAAGGAACATTGTGGTAGGGCTTGTGTAATATAGTAAGTAAACGTACAGGAACATTGTCGTAGGGCTTGTATAATATAGTCAGTAAACGTACGGGAACATTGTGGTATGGCTTGTGCAATATAGTCAGTAATTGTACAGGAACATTGTGGTAGGGCTTGTGTAATATAGTCAATAAACGTACAGGAACATTGTGGTAGGGCTTGTGCAATATAGTAAGTAATTGTATAGGAACATTGTGGCAGGGCTTGAGTAATATAGTAAGTAAACGTACAGGAACATTGTGGTAGGGCTTGTGTAATATAGTAAGTAAACGTACAGGAACATTGTGGTAGGGCTTGTGTAATATAGTAAGTAAACGTAAAGGAACATTGTGGTAGGGCTTGTGTAATATAGTCAGTAAACGTACAGGAACATTGTGGTAAGGCTTGTGTAATATAGTCAGTAAACGTACAGGAACATTGTGGCAGGGCTTGCGTAATATAGTCAGTAAACGTACAGGAACATTGTGGTAATGCTTGTGCAATACAGTCAGTAATTGTACAGGAACATTGTGGTAGGGCTTGTGTAATATGGTATGTAAACGTACGGGACATTGTGGTAGGGCTTGTGTAATATAGTAAGTAAACGTAAAAGAACATTGTGGTAGGGCTTGTATAATATAGTAAGTAAACGTACAGGAACATTGTGGTAGGGCTTGTGTAATATAGTAAGTAAACGTACAGGAACATTGTGGTAGGGCTTGTGTAATATAGTAAGTAAACGTACAGGAACATTGTGGTAAGGCTTGTGTAATATAGTAAGTAAACGTAAAGGAACATTGTGGTAGGGCTTCTGTAATACAGTAAGTAAACGTACAGGAACATTGTGGTATTCTTCTTCTTTAGCGTTCCGAGCCATTGAGGTTCTTTGCTGCAAATACAATCCGTCTCCATTCGTCTCTCTGGTGGACCTTCTCTTGCCAGTCGTTGATTCCAAGTGCTTGTAGGTCTGTACATGTATTATCTCTCCACCGCCTTCTTGGTCTACCTCGGGGTCTACGATCATTTATTTCCTGAGTGTAAGCGAGTTTTGTTTCCCTATTATCTTCCATTCTTTCTATATGCCCCAGCCATTGTAGTCTATTAGCCTTCATGATACCAGTGATTAGCGGGGACTTAAACAGATCATAAATGTCTTTGTTACTTCTTCTTTTCCACTCTCCACTTTGTGTATCCCTAATGGGTCCAAAGATGCGTCTTAAAATTTTGTTCTCAAAGGTTTGTAACAAGGCTTCGTCTCCTTTCGTTGTACTCCAGGTTTCAGAGCCATACAGCACAACTGGTCTGATCAGTGTTTTGTATATTGTGATTTTGGTGTTACGAGATAGCGCCTTTGATTTTAGTAGATGTTGTAGTGCATAGTATATCTTATTTCCAGAGTTGATTCTAGCTTGTATTTCTTCCCTTATGATGTTGGAGCAGTTGAAGATTGTACCCAGGTATTTGTATGTTTCCGTTCTTTTAATGGTCATATCATCTATTTGTATGTGGCCAGAGTTTCTAGCCATTCCGTCTCTTGAAATTACCATATATTCTGTCTTATCTTGGTTGATAACCAGCCCCATCTGTTGGGCTTTTCCCTTTAAGTGAGTCAATATTTCCAATGTCTTTTGTTCACTTTGCCCTATAATATCTATATCATCTGCATAACCAAGCAGCTTGGATGTTCCTCCAATATCACATTCCTCCTTTACCTTCCTTACAACTTTCTCTAGAGCCAGATTGAAGAGTAGTGGCGATAGTGCATCACCCTGTTTCAAGCCAGATGTTATTTGGAAGGGGTCTGATTTCCTGCCTTTATATGTTACTATATTATAAGTATCTTCCATGCATAGTCTGGTCATGTTGATTAACTTCCTTGGTATTCCAAATTCCTGCATAGCATTCCATAGACTATTCCTATGGACACTATCATAAGCCTTTTTAAAATCCACAAAAATGTTATGGAGATCTCTTTTATATTCCCAATTTTTCTCGGCTATTTGTCGTAAGATAAATATCTGATCTATTGTTGATCTGTTTTGTCTAAAACCCGCCTGGTAGTCACCTAATATGTCTTCTGAATATGGTTTTAGTCTATTTAGTAATACTGCGGATAGTATCTTATAGCTTGTGGACAGTAGTGATATTCCTCTATAATTTCCACATTGGAACTTGTCTCCTTTCTTAAAGATAGGTATCAATAATGACTCTTTCCAGTCATGGGGTAATTCTTCTGTCCTCCAGATTTTTATTATTAGTTCGTATAGCTTTAGATGTAATGCATGGCCACCTGCCTTTATAAATTCAGCAGCAATTCCATCAGTCCCAGTTGCCTTATTGTTTTTAAGTCGTGTGATTACATATAGGATTTCTTCAAATGTAGGTTCTTCAATTTGTGGTTCGCATGTTAGAACCTCTTCCTGTGGGAAAATGTTACTTGGAGCTTCACAATTTAGTAATTCAATAAAATATTCTTTCCATGTGTTGCACATTTCCTCATTGGTATTTATCATATTCCCATTTTTGTCTTTTAAACCATATGTGTTTTGTTGGTGCCCTCGTTTCATTGACTTCAGTTCTTTAAAAAATTTTCTGGATTCATTTTTCTGGTGATTAGTTTCCATATCTTTGATTATATTACTCATATATTCTCGCTTCTGCTGTCTGACTATTTTTGTAGCCTCTTTACATTCATTTCTATAATGCTCTTCCTTTTGGATGTTATTGATGTCATTTAACCATACATGTCTGGCATTCTTCTTCCTAATGACAGCTTCTTCCTGGTAATAATTGTGGTATTGCTTGTGTAATATAGTAAGTAAACGTACAGGAACATTGTGGTAGGGCTTGTGTAATATAGTAAGTAAACGTACAGGAACATTGTAGTAGGGCTTGTGTAATATAGTAAGTAAACGTACAGGAACATTGTGGTAGGGCTTGTGCAATATAGTAAGTAAACGTAAAGGAACATTGTGGTAGGGCTTGTGTAATATAGTAAGTAAACCTACAGAAACATTGTGGTAGGGCTTGTGTAATCTAGTAAGTAAACGAACAGGAACATTGTGGTAGGGCTTGTGTAATACAGTAAGTAAACGTACAGGAACATTGTGGTTGGGCTTGTGCAATATAGTAAGTAAACGTAAAAGAACATTGTGGTAGGGCTTGTGTAATATAGTAAGTAAACGTACAGGAACATTGTGGTAGGGCTTGTGTAATACAGTAAGTAAATGTAAAGGAACATTGTGGTAGGGCTTGTGTAATACAGTAAGTAAACGTACAGGAACATTGTGGTAGGGCTTGTGTAATACAGTAAGTAAACGTACAGGAACATTGTGGTAGGGCTTGTGTAATATACTAAGTAAACTTACAGGAACATTGTGGTAGGGCTTGTGTAATATAGTAAGTAGACATACAGGGACATTGTGGTAGGGCTTGTGTAATATAGTAAATAAACGTACAGGAACATTGTGGTAGGGCTTGTGCAATATAGTAAGTAAACGTAAAGGAACATTGTGGTAGGGCTTGTGTAATATAGTAAGTAAACGTACAGAAACATTGTGGTAGGACTTGTGTAATATAGTAAGTAAACGTACAGGAACATTGTGGTAGTGCTTGTATAATACAGTAAGTAAACGTACAGGAACATTGTGGTAGGGCTTGTGCAATATAGTAAGTAAACGTAAAGGAACATTGTGGTAGGGCTTGTGTAATACAGTAAGTAAACGTACAGGAACATTGTGGTAGGGCTTGTGTAATACAGTAAGTAAACGTACAGGAACATTGTGGTAGGGCTTGTGTAATATAGTATGTAAGCGTAAAGGAACATTGTGGTAGGGCTTGTGTAATATAGTAAGTAAACGTAAAGGAACATTGTGGTAGGGCTTGTGTAATATAGTAAGTAAACGTACAGGAACATTGTGGTAGGGCTTGTGTAATACAGTAAGTAAACGTACAGGAACATTATGGTAGGGCTTGTGCAATACAGTAAGTAAACGTAAAGGAACATTGTGGTAGGGCTTGTGTAATATAGTAAGTAAACGTACAGGAACACTGTGGTAGGGCTTGTGTAATATAGTAAGTAAATGTAAAGGAACATTGTGATAGGGCTTGTGTAATATAGTCAGTAAACGTACAGGAACATTGTGGTAGGGCTTGTGTAATATAGTAAGTAAACGTAAAGGAACATTGTGGTAGGGCTTGTGTAATATAGTCAGTAAACGTACAGGAACATTGTGGTAGGGCATGTGTAATATAGTAAGTAAACGTAAAGGAACATTGTGGTAGGGCTTGTGTAATATAGTAAGAAAACGTACAGGAACATTGTGGAGGTGCTTGTGTAATATAGTAAGTAAACGTAAAGGAACATTGTGGTATGGCTTGTGTAATATAGTAAGTAGACGTACAGGAACATTGTGGTAGGGCTTGTTTAATATAGTAAGTAAACGTACAGGGGTATTGTGGTAGGGCTTGTGTAATATAGTCAGTAAACGTACAGGAACATTGTGGTAGGGCTTGTGTAATATAGTAAGTAAACGTACAGGAACATTGTGGTAGGGCTTGTGTAATATAGTCAGTAAACGTACAGGAACATTGTGTTAGGGCTTCTGTAATACAGTAAGTAAACGTACAGGAACATTATGGTAGGGCTTGTGCAATACAGTAAGTAAACGTACAGGAACATTGTGGTAGGGCTTGTGTAATATAGTAAGTAAACGTACAGGAAAATTATGGTGGGGCTTGTGTAATATTGTAAGTAAACGTACAGGAACATTGTGGTAGGGCTTGTGTAATATTGTAAGTAAACGTACAGGAACATTGTGGTAGGGCTTGTGTAATATAGTCAGTTAAACGTACAGGAACATTGTGGTAGGGCTTGTGTAATATAGTCAGTAAACGTACAGGAACATTGTGGTAGGGCTGGTTAATATAGTAATTAACGTACAGAAACATTGTGGTAGGGACTTGTGTAATATAGTAAGTAAACGTACAGGAACATTGTGGTAGGGCTTGTGTCAATATAGTAAGTAAACGTACAGAAACATTGTGGTAGGACTTGTGTAATATAGTAAGTAAACGTCAGGACACATTGTGTTAGGGCTTGTGTAATACAGTAAGTAAACGTACAGGAACATTGTGGTAGGGCTTGTGCAATATAGTAAGTAAAACGTAAAGGCACATTGTTGTAGCGCTTGTGTAATAACAATAGGTAAAACGTACAGGAACATTGTGGTAGGGCTTGTGTAATACAGTAAGTAAACGTACAGGAACATTGTGGTAGGGATTGTGTAATATAGTATGTAAACGTAAAGGAACATTGTTTTAGGGCTTGTGTAATATAGTAAGTAACGTAAAGGAACATTGTGGTAGGGCTTGTGTATATAGTAAGTAAACGTACAGGAACATTGTGGTAGGGCTTGTGTAATACAGTAAGTAAACGTACAGGAACATTGTGGTAGGGCTTGTGCAATATAGTAAGTAAACGTAAAGGAACATTGTGGTAGCTCTTGTGTAATACAATAAGTAAACGTACAGGAACATTGCGTAGGGCTTGTGTAATACAGTAAGTAAACGTACAGGAACATTGTGGTAGGGCTTGTGTAATATAGTATGTAAACGTAAAGGAACATTGTTGTAGGGCTTGTGTAATATAGTAAGTAAACGTAAAGGAACATTGTGGTAGGGCTTGTGTAATATAGTAAGTAAACGTACAGGAACATTGTGGTGGGGCTTGTGTAATATAGTAAGTAAACGTAAAGGAACATTGTGGTATGGCTTGTGTAATATAGTAAGTAGACGTACAGGAACATTGTGGTAGGGCTTGTGTAATATAGTAAGTAAACGTACAGGAAGCATTGTGGTAGGGCTTGTGTAATATTGTAAGTAAACGTACAGGAACATTGTGGTAGGGCTTGTGTAATATTGTAAGTAAACGTACAGGAACATTGCCCAAGCCGTGAAACTTATTAAGTGTATGGTGCTAGCCCCGTATGTTTATAGACCTGTAGGAAATCAATGAATGACGTGAATAATTTCACACCAACCGACTTTATTTCCCAAAACATCTCCTGGTACATATTTAGGGTTGGGTCGACCAGGGACATAAAATAACAGACGATGCAAAAGTTGAAAAAGACATTTGACAACGAATAGCAACTGCAAAAATGCACCGCATGGATACGCCATTACCAACTAGGCAGATTTGGTCTTAAATGTGGATTTCTCATTCAGAAGCACAGGCAAACTACTGCACGTAAACTTGTCCGGTAAGTCATACACAGCAATATGACTGGACGTGGCAACGTCAGCTCCAGTTATTTAACAGTTTGGGCGGCTGATGAAATACCAGCAGACTGGAGGATGTCTGGTGGAGTTGTGAAAGGAGACCATCTGGAATGTGGATATTATCGACACATGATGTGATTGTCAATTACTGGGGATATGTGGAAATTATCGACACATCATTTGATTGTCAATTACTTGGGAAATGTTGAAATTATCGACACATGATGAGATTGTCAATTACTGGGGAAATGTGGACATAATCGTTGCATGATGTGATTGTCAATTACTGGGGAAATGTGGAAATTATCGACACATTATGTGATTGTCAATTACTGGGGAAATGTCGAGATTATCGTCACATGATGTGATTGTCAATTGCTGGGGAAATGTATAAATTATCGACACATGATGTGATTGTCAATTACTGGGGAAATGAAGAAGAAGAAGAAGAAGAAGAAGAAGAAGAAGAAGAAGAAGAAGAAGAAGAAGAAGAAGAAGAAGAAGAAAACTAAGAAGAAGAAAAAGAAAAAAATAAGAAGTAGAGGGAAAATAAAAAGAAACAGCAAAAGAAGAAGTAGAAGAAGAAGAAGAAGAAGAGGAAGAAGAAGAAAAAGAAGAAGAAGAAGAAGAAGAAGAAGAAGAAGAAGAAGAAGAAGAAGAAGAAGAAGAAGAAGAAGAAGAAGAAAAAAAGAAGAAGTAGAAAGAAAACACGAAGAAGAAGAAGAAGAATAAGAAGAAGTAGAAGAAAAACCAACAGATGCTTAAAATTTTGCCAAAAATTCAAGCTTCTAAAATTACTCTTTAACTCAAGACTTGTCAAGACATGATTTCTATCAGAGAGTGTACCAAAAGTGATCTCAGACTCCCCTCCCCTCTTTGCTTTCATCGACCCGTGTTATCAGTACTTATATAAATAAGAAGAAAACGATGAGATTTCTGGTGCTTTATGGCATAAATTGGTCTCTTCATCCAGACAGTGATGATTACAGATCAATATTCCCCTTCCGTCGACCAGGGTGTGAAATACTGGTCTGGGTAGTCTTCCTTTGACTTTTCGACAAAGCGCATATTATTGGATCAGATTTTTTATAGTTAAAGACATTATCATAAATCACATCCTGGTGGGTAATGTTTACTCGGCATCAACTCAAGGATCAACAGAGCTGCCAAGCATTCAGTGTGAAACCACTTACGTTTGCATAGATTGATTACACTAAACCCCTGGGACTTCACAGCTATCTTTCTGAAGCAAGGCTGTGTGTTACTATTTGTGTTTCAACATAAAACCACCGTTTTCCTTTGTTAAACAAGAAACCGCTTCTCGAACTGACTGTTTAGTGTTTCTACTCACATACCCAAAAGACTGTATTTTATGAACTTCCTTTTTGTTGTCACTTTGTTTCTAATGCAAGTTTTTCTAACATGGATTTTATTTCCTCACCCTGATTCTAATCCGTGTTCGAAATATTCGGTGTACTTTCCCATTTGATTCAACTTCGTGTTTTCTTACCTTCATTCAGGAATAATAATTCTTGTTACCTCTTTCACATTTCAAAAAAAAGTTATACTTTGAAGATATTTAATAGAAGTAAAAATCATAATTTTTTTCTTACAGTCTATTCTGTAAGGTGTTGGTTCTCATATCTGTAAACAGCCTTCTGTTTCATGTACAATCAATCATTTGTTATACCGATGCCCCTCCATATCACGATGTCAGACTGTCCAACATCTTCTTTCTCCGTCTCTCTCCTCCCACTTCTTCCTAACAGCGTTTCTGTTGTCACGTCGTATTCCAGCTTACCTATTGTCACGACATTTTCCAGCTGTCCTGATGTCACGGCATATTCAAGCTTTCCGTTTTCACGACATATTCCAGCTTTCCTGTTGTCACTGCATAGTTCAGCTGTCCTGATGTCACGGTATATTTCAGGTTACCCGTTGTCACGACATATTCCAGCTGTCCTGAAGTCACGGCATATTCAAGCTTTCCCGTTTACACGACATATTCCAGCTTCCCTGTTGTTAACTGCATATTCCAGCTTTCTTGTTGTCACTACATATTCCAGCTTTCTTGTTGTCACTACATATTCCAGCTTTCTTGTTGTCACTGCATAATCCAGCTTTCTTGTTGTCACTGCATATTCCAGCTTTCTTGGTGTCACTGCATATTCCAGCTTTCTTGTTGTCACTGCATATTCCAGCTTTCTTGTTGTCACTGCATATTCCAGCTTTCTTGTTGTCACTGCATATTCCAGCTTCTCCCTTCTCACGACATGCCCAAAGAGTGTGGACTGTCTTCTTCTGTTGCTAAAAGCCTGTTCTCGTTATGAATAAGCTTCTTTCAAGATAACTTTATGACATTTTAAAATCCATACAAAGTGTTCTCATCCATCCATACATCCATCATGTGCCATGCCGGTAAGCGTGGGCGGTCATGTTCTGCCATCTCACTCGATCACCAGAGTCATCATTATTCTATAAACCCACATCTTCCATATAATTCCTCTCTAGACTGTTAACTGTCCATGATTCGCTAACGTACATCTTTTTCTCAACTCGATTGACAATGAAGAGAAAAGGGGAAAGCAAAATTGCATTTAAAATAAATTATATCTACACAATAAATCTCTTTCACTGGAAGCTAGAAAAAGAAATCTTGCATGCCACAAAGAGCCAATTCTTGTCCGTGGTTGCGAATTGTGAATAATTAGTAAACAAGAAAAATAAATCTCATGAGGCCACGAAAAACATGCCGAAAATACTCAGGGCAGACAACATGAGTAATCCAAATGTTTTGAAAGAGGTTAAGCCACAAAGATAACTTATCATCAGATAACATCAGAAAGAAACATTCGTCATTTTGTGAGTTAACTGACTTGGGAGTATAAAGGAATTCTCACTGGCCACATACGATTCTAGTAATGTAAAAAGACCTCTTTCTACAAACTGAGGCGTACTGAGTATATGTACAGGTTTACAGTAGCTCTTGTAGCAGTAGTATAAGTATCACTATCTTTTTATAAACCAATCTAAACTTAATAGATCATTGATCAATTGTACACCGGCAGCCTTTATTTCCCAAAACATCTCCGGGTAACCATCTCATACTGCAACCTGAGAATAGTGTAACTAAACAGTCCTTATCACGGGGTCATGAAAGTGACGGAAATCTACAGACGGACTGAACAGAGAATTACAGAGTTGAGTTGAGTTAAGAATTGACATCCTTGCACTCAGGACATTCTCATATGTGCTCCGTCCCCTCGTTCAACCGCCAGCTAAGAATCATACTACTAAATGGTTTCCACCGCTATCTGATTTAAAGTTCTTCTGGTCTTCCCTCTCAGTTTTGAGTTCTTCCAGAACCCCCACCGATCCCCCGCAATCTCATTCTTCCTACATACGGGTTCTCAATCTGTTCCTCCGCCTTCTCCACCTGGTCCCACAAGCGCATGACCACATCCCCTTGTCCATAGGCAATCAACCACCAAGAGGTTCATTCCCTGCCAGCCTATCAGCCTATTCACTCCCCACACCCCCGCACGGCCAGGGCAAAATATCCATACAATTCTCACAATCTGTCACCTCTGAAGTGACGATAGCCATTCCACACGAAACATTCCTTTCTCCACCTTCTTCTTCTTTGCGTTCATCCGGAGTGATTTTTTCAGATGTGATTGCGGTGTGTCTGGTTAGGCACCCTCGGGTCGAAACCCTCAGGCCAACACATCCGACTTTTAGCGTGCATTTTTGACCAGGTTAGCAATCCTGGGAGACTCTCACTTTTGTGGTACCGTCCACATCTCAGCTGGTCTAGTTGGAACAGTCAAAGACTACACGGTCATCCCTCAAGTGAAGGCAGGGACAGTCCATAGCATTTTCCGCCATCCTGGGTGGCTTCCATAATTTCAGAGCCGGCACATAACGCTCTGGTGCTGGGTTTACCGAGGGAATCGTCACGTCCTGCTCATGGCTGTTTTAATTCCTCACTTCAATATATTGGGCATTTCGCTCGCCCTGGGCCGTTCCTGCACAAACCAGTCAGCTCTGCGGTTGGTTTCCACTAAGCGAGTTTTCGGACATGTGCTTGTCCCTGTACCCATCAGAGCTGTTCCAGGCACGGCGGACATTCGGAAAACTACCTAGTCAGAGCTGTTCCGAACAAGAGCGGCATTCGGAAACTAGGTAGTCAGAGCTGTTCCTAGCACGGGGGACATTCGGACGAGACATTTCACTCGGACGTAAATGCGTAGTGTCAATTTTTAGTTTGCCACCCGTAGGACGACACTTCCGACTTCCGGCGGGCATTTTTTAGTGAGGTTAGCCTTCCTCTGGTTTCGAGACACGTTAGACTGTTGTAATGTCACCCACATCTCAGCTGGTCAAGATAGAACAATCAACGATATCGTGGTCTGCCCTCAAGGGAAGGCAGGGGCAGACCATGGGCATTATCTCGCTATCCAAAGAGGCTTCCATAATTGCAGAGCCGGCACATATTGCTCTGAGACTGGGCTCACCCAAGGAGTTTCCACGTCCTGCTCATGGCTGCTTTAGTTCCTCACTTCCATGTGTTGGGCATCCCACTTGCCACTGATCGCTCAATCACACACCAGGAGCGGTCAGACTGCGAGTGACATCCACTCGGTAAGCTTTTGCTTGTGACTTCAGACCACGCAATAGGTTCGCTCGCCGTGCGTTCCATTTCGCGTGGATGAGACATTCTTCCACTTTTGTCTACACTCTCTATGAGTTAGATACAGACAGTTTCCGTAACCCTTCGACTGGGGCACTTTTCTGACTTTTTTGTACTCGCTCACAAGGTAGACTACATGTGCTGCCGGCTCAGCACCTTACCTTCGTGCAGCAGTGAACGGGAAACGGCCAGGCCCCTTCATCCGGGAAACTCTCATATCCCCCAGCTGGGAGCCTTCGAACATGTATCAGACCTGAGCATGTAGCTTGCTCAGTATCATGTTTCTATTTTCCGGTAGACGGGTATCAGCCTGGCTCTAAGATCCGAGGGTTTGTGGCTTAGAGGCGTTCAGCCACAGCCCTCGACAGGGAGCCTTAAGAGTTTTGTCCGGACCAAGAAATTCTGCCTTTGTGCACCTCATTTAAATTTTGACTGCTATCCTCAGTCTATGCCTGCAGAGCAGCAGGTTGTGTCTCTCTTAGTCTGGTCCCTATCCCATAAGCTGTCCGATATGTAATTTTTCACCCATCGGCAAGCAAATGGGGTCTATGGGACACGCAAGCTCCCCCACCACGTCAAGGTGGAGACACATCGGGGGAGTTCTCCACCTTACTAAGCATACTCTTTGAATCCGTAATGAATACAATGCGTGTTGCAGTAGTCTCCTCTAACCAACGGAATGCCGCTGTTACTGCTTCCACCTTCATTCTCATGCTGGAGGTCGTAGTCTCATATGCCAGACTCTCCTTTTTCAAGACTCGTCCATTAGCCTTTGCTATAAAACCCCAACCACTACGTCTGTTTCTCACCACTGACCCATCGGTGTAGATGACATTACAGGCAGAGATGAACAATACGGACAGCCCATGAACGACCTGCAGGAGATAGCAACAGATAGGATAGTTCAGCGTTGAGTTCGTTGAGATGCTAAGCTCCCATGTGAGATACACGGCACATGACTTAATCTGGGTCGACCTGACCGCCCAGGTCGATTTTAAAATAAAAATACCCACCTCGACAGGGATTCGAACACAGACTACTATGCCAGCACGCAAGCGTCCAACTCTAGCGTGACTTCCATCTTCATATGTTTGCTGAAGGTCATGTGCGCAGCACGCTCAATTTTCAATGGCTTTTCTGCTTTGATTGTCGCCATTGAGCGAGTATCGCTTCTCTCAAAAGCATTATTTTCCTACAATCGTGTTGATCTAACCTTCCCATTCAAGGACATCTTTGTTCTAGTTCTGGCACTTTTTCTTTGCTCGCTGAGGGGAAATACGTTCATAATATTTCTGTGTCTTCAAACACAAAGACATCAATCTACGAGTTGTTTGAAGTGACTTTTGGTATTCTAAGAGTCTGTCTTTGTTATATGGTGATCTCGAAATTTTTAGTCACCGCTATGAAAGCGTTTGTAACTCGTCTGTCTATTCAGTATATAGGTTTTTTCATCTTCGTATATCTCCAGACGTCAGCATGAACATATCCAAAGAAAACAGCAGTCAAAATGAGCTTGTGATATTTACGTACATAGAGTTTGTCTTTAAAGTTAGAACATAGAACCTGTACTTTTGTATGGATGCGAGGCGTGGACAATGAGCAGACAAGCTGAAAAACATATAATGGCAGTGGAAGTGTGGTTTATGATGAAAATGCGAAGAATTCCATAGACAGACAACAAATGAGCAAACCCTACAAGAAGCAGATAGAAATCGTAAACTGATTAGAGAAATTAGACGCGGACAGTCACATATTTTTTTTTGAGGGGGGGGGGGGGGACACGTTATGAGAAGAAATAAACTAAAGCACTTGGTGACAACTGGCCAGATTGAGGGGGAAAAGAACAAAAGGAAGGCAGAGAAATAAATACCTGAAAGGCCTGGCCACGTGGCATGGCTGAGACAGGACCACTGTCCACGACTCTGGCGATCGTGTGAAACTCTGATCGGCATGTCACATGATGTCTTCAAATTGAGAAGGTGTAGACCAATATATTTTTCTCTATCCTATATATGTTTGATTCTCCTGTAACAAATGTTCAGCTGTTCTGATATCAGTACCAGTTACATTTGTCATGATCTCATATGTTTAGTTTATTAAACATGTGGTACTGCAGTTTGTTTTGTTCTGTGGAAATTCTTACGACTGTTATTTGTTCTCTTCGGTGGAGTCGTTAATATGTATCATCTTTCAGGTGAGCTCATTTCTTCTCTCTCTGGGCATCATTGTCTGTTCCATTTCTTCCATATTAAAATATGCCATTATATTTACTGTAGTGTGTCCGATAGACGCTCACCTGCTGGTGAAGAAAAGACTTAAGAGCTATATAGAGCCTATCCTGATGCACGGAAGCAAATAGTGGACAATTAGCAGACAAGGGGGTAATTATATGGAAGCTGCGGAGATGTGGTTTTATAACAGTGTGATGTGAACACTATGGACGAATAGTAAGAACAATGAAGATAAGTTCAAAGAAGTGAATTCACAAAGAGATCTGGTACTCGCATCAGAAGTGAACAGTCCGCATTCTTTGGGCGTGTCATGAGTAGAGGTAAACTGTAGGATGTCGTCACAACGGGAAGACTGGGAAAAAAAGGGGTGGGGTGGAGGGGGGGGGGTTGGGGGGGGGCAGAGAGGCAGAAGAAGACCAGAAAACAAATTTGACAACATGTCATGGTGGAACGTCGGTAGCAGAAATGATTGGCAGCACAGAAGATTGTGGGCACATTGCATATTTTCTAGCATGTCATCTACTTTCTACTTCTCTCATCTACTTATA
>JACEFZ010027487.1:125000-232500 GCA_014155875.1 Cepaea nemoralis
ATAATAGTGGAGGACGGGATGGTTTCTTCAAGAAGAGGAAGGGTCCGACGAGTCAGAGGCTGGACACAGGGAAACTTGTGCATGAGTGCGCGGGAGGCAGAAGATATGGAGCTACTTTTCAGCGTTCCGCCATGAGAGTAGTGATACTCTACGATGATATTGGAGGTCGTGAAATGTTTACAAGCAGGACCGTCTTACTCCATACGGAAAGGCACTTGATGATTATAAATCTTTTGTCGCACGCGGTGAGTGAGTTTCACGCACGGACGCCTTGCTGCCCAGATAATGTTCGGGTACCAATTTGTTCAGTTTTAAAGGCGAGAGGACAGACTTCATTGCACCGGGTTTAAACCCATATGGATCGGTCTCTTTCTGTAGGGCGGCCTGCTGAAATCGTCGTTCGAAGCTCGAACTCCGTAGCTCCAGGGACGACCACCAGGAGTACAACGCTGTACAAATTAAGAGAATGACGGAATCTTGAACCAAACTGACAGCCTTCGGAGAACAAGGCAGGCGAAATAACCGCTTCGCCACGGAGTAAGGTTCTACCCTGGTCACGTGTGGACTGGACAAAAATACTACCTGCAGTGTGATTTGATCCCAAGACCATCGACCCGGCAGGCGAACGGACTCGCAAACCACTACCACGGATTCCACGTAACAGCAAGTGGGTTAATGAGATGGGACAAAATGAGTCAATGACAAACGGCTGTGCTCTTGCCTACCTAGTAGTCATGAGAGCGAGGCTGGCACGTGACCGGGGAGCTAGTGTCTCGGATTTGGGTGAAGTCATTCAGAACATGTCGCACGGGTGGAGAGTACAAGGCAATTATTTATTCGTCAGCAGTGCTCGCTGAGTAAACCAACATGGCGAATTAGGGCAGGTGTTGAAATCTGTACATGTGACTGGAGTGCAACCGTCCCTGTGTTTCTATCATTACTGAAAGGTCATGATGTGAGCTGGCGACGTCATATCCTATTACAGTCTATTTTTTATTTTTATTTTTCTGTCCGTCGTTGTTTCTTTCTGTCTATCTGTCTTTCTTTCGAGATCATATCATTTTAGTTTCTTTCTTTCTTTCTTTCTTTCTTTCTTTCTTTCTTTCTTTCTTTCATGAGTTTTGTATTTTATGGCGGCTTGTTCTTTAAAGTACAAAATACATAAAGTGTATGTTAATACGGTTAGAGAATGTACATTTACACAATTTAAGAGTCACACGCAGACACAGTCACATAAACAGACACACAAGCACAGAGGCACATACAGTCACACAACAACAACAGTAATAACAACAGATATATCAGAGACCAATTAATTAGACACAAGGGATGACAAATTTGACACTTAAATAGATACACAGACACAAAGAAACATGCTGCCATACAAGAGCAACAGATATACCAAAGAATCAGCACAGAGATGAATATACAAAGCAGACACAGAGGCAGACTTAGTTACACAAGTACAAAAGATAGATCCGAGATGCAAGAATAGAAGAAGTGATACATAATCAGGCATAACATACACAGAGGCACACCCAGCCACACATTGACAGCACACATATCCGAGACCAAATAATCAACACAAGGGATGAATACAGAAGCACACACAGACACAGAGGCAGACTCATTCACACAATAACAGGAGATACATCTGACACTAAAGAATCAGAAAAAGAGATACATGCAGTCATCGACCTGTAGTTTGACTGTTTGCAATCAGACGCAAGTAGTCATAGTTGACAAAGATCATTCCCTATCCTTGTCACTTGTCGTCCCGGGAGGAAAGTGGAATCGACAAGCACACCTTAAATCCTTATACTTTTGTAACCCTTGTATGACTTCTGTCTACACTCCCCCCTTCCTGTCTTCCACTCAATATATAGAGTGTATGTAAAGACGTTGTTGGTGTGTTCTATATTGTAGGTGAGATAAGATTGACAGTCCAAGATTCATCTCACTGTACTCATCACACAACGGCATAGATAATGTCACCGCAGCACAGAACTTGTTTACGCTCACCCGGTCTAGTGTCGCTCCGACTGATGATGAGGATGTCCACACAATATCCTTTACAACGTTAGAATGAAAGTTAGTTCACCATTGCGTGTTTTAGTAGATAAAGTCTTTCATTGTGAACTATCCAATCACATGAACCACACGATATTCCAGGTAATGTTTATACCTCCGATATCATCGTATGACTTATCGTCTCTATATGGATACATAATTCCAACAAACACTGTCTATAGAATATACCTGATTCACGGTGTTCGTCTTATTAGTTACTGTTCTGTTTATCCAATAATAACTTCTGGCCTTATAGCCTCTTCATTTAAAGATAGTTCATGTGTACAATATTGAGTTTCCGATCTATATTTAGTTGTACTTTATTCTTCTGTAAGTCTTTTAGCCAGAATGGCTTATAGGTCTCCGTTAATGCTAGAACTGGCTGACCTATATGTCTGACATCCGACTTCCCTCTGGCCGATACTTATTGCTTTACCAGACCAGAGTCCATTCTCTCCTTTCAGGAGTGTTTCTATTGCTTTGGTCATAGGAAACTGTCAGAAAGACAAAGACAATATCAGGTGCTATCAACCTAACTCAAACTCATTAGAAGTAAGAGTAGGCTTATGGCCGTTATCAGATATATATATATATATATATATATTCAGAGAAATTACCTCTGACATAAGACATAGGAGTATACACATACTTAAGACTAGGCAAAGAAGGAAATGTCATAAAAGAGCTCAGAAATCCAGTAACCATCTATACCAGAATCACTATGTTACTTCTCAGCTAAATTCGGCCGACGCCCATTATTACGGTTTCACACTCAAATACACTATTTTATATTTATACTCTACACCACCACTACCTTATAATTATCCTTGGCTGAATTGGGAGTACTAATTGCACAATAAATACAAAACGTTCATCAGTATTATTGTCAAAGATCTACATAGGAGCTTAGAGAGTTAAGACGGAGCTATACAGAGAACACCAGACAGGAGAGACACGGGCACTATATTTAGCTTGACAACAGGACACACTAAGAGGTCATTGAGTGCTTATGAGCGAGGGTTTCCCAAGAGTATAGGAAACTCGCCTCTCGACGAGTAACTGGAGAATACCAGTTACATTAGTTAACTGACCAAGCGTGCTAGGACTCTATGCACGAAAACTCGCCATCGCACGCAGGACTGAATGTCCGTAGTTGAACGCGCAACTAGAAGCGTGCCTCGGACTGGGACAAGGACGGATAGAGAGCAGACCTGTTCGCTAGGAACCCTATATAGATTATAGACAATAGTGTTAGCTAGGTTTAGATTCCAATTAGTAAATAGTATCATTATTTCCACCTCTTCATTGCATCTGTGAAACATACCATGTTGTCGATTATCAATGAAGTATTCCGCTCGCAGAGCTTGTTTGTAAATAAAAATGTATCCTTTTGCAAACCACACGAGTTATTGATTCGTGTCGTGCAAAAGTAGGGAGTCCTGAATTACCTGTCGCAAGTAAGTTGCTGACAATTATACGACTTGAAACGTTGTAACTCCCTTTTCATAATCCCTTAAGAATAAACCACCACTTCTCGTGGAAATAAAGTAGCACACCCCACTCGAAAAACAAGTTTCCCATTATTTATACCTGGGTCCAAGTTTCTGTTCTGTTTGATGTTCATATCTCAACAGTCGTATTTGCCGTGTTCAAAGGTTTGTGAAATCACGTATACATTCGTTGCGTTCCGTGCTCCAGTCCTCTCCGTTCTCCCCGATTCTCCATACGCTCGCACATCAATCAGTTTTAATCCTTTGATCAGCGTGATCGTGTGTTCCATCGTTCACGAAGTCTCCGCGTCGTTCTGTCCGTTAACATCGCTGGTCAATGACTCCTCACAATGTATCCTATTTTATACTGTCGGTCAATAACCCACATTTCGTCCTCGCTCAAGACTTAAGGCTCGATTGTTATTCTGACTCACGGTCCATAATTTTCCATTCTCATATATTGCAATATTATATGTAGTTATCAAGGAATCACTAAACTAACAGTTTCCCGTGACATAGGCCCTCTCTTAAGAGAGTTGACTGCGTCGACTCTTCCTCACTGTAGTTTTGATTCCGATGATCCACCAACCTAGTCCTCTTCCTCTGGAGTTGGATGTCTAGATAAGAAATCCGCTCCTACATTCTCCTTACCAAGGATGTATTCCACTGTGAAGTTGTACTGTTTCCACAACACCGACCATCACATCCACCGTGCGTGGAGCTTCTGCGAAGTAGCTATGAACATCACGTGTTGATGATATGACTGGATACTCACATGGCTCACCTCCTCATCCAGTAGGTGCTCTCACTGACACCCTACTATACTACTCATGATAGACACTAGTGTTGGCACATCGGCCCTGTACGTCCGGTAGACCTACTTTTGACTTGTGTAAGCGACGGCTCACAATACAGACGGATCGTCCCATCCTGACTGTAACACTGTCTCCATATTCTCATGGTTTCCCCCGGCTTTGCCTCTGGGGATCTTCCGCCTCGTCCCCTTTGGACCGAGTCGTCTTTCCTAAGCCTCCTGGACTTTTGCTTCCAGGACCATCTTGGACGATATTGGATATGGTCAGCCAATCTTCGGTTGGAGTCCTGGGTATTTCTCGCCTTTCCCGACGTCACCCACCCCTTCTGAACTGGGTTACTAGTAAAGGTTTCACTCTGGTCCTTTCCCTGACGTGTGATTTCCCTCCTCCCTTCGTTGGGTAAATCCGACCTATCACGTACTTTCCCATATGCCCTCCTATGTAGTACTGGCGATCTCTGGTCTTCGTCTGGACCTGTAACCTTTTTCGTAATGGCTGCCATCACCATAAGGTGCGAAGCTTTGCTCTCGGATCTCTCCTCATATTTCTTAATGAGATGTCTAGGGAGATTTTTCAGTTTTCCCCTGATCCTGATTCCGTAGGTATTCTTGGACACAACCTTTTCCACAGAATAAGGTCCTTTCCATCCTACTTGGAGTATATTAGTCTCTTCTGGACCCCATACTTCCACTTGGTCTTCCACCTTAAAAGCTATTTTACTCTTAGGCCGCTTGTTGGGTGCTGCTTTCTGGCACTCTGAACAAGATTTAAGCGAATCATGATATACTAGGCACTTTTAAAGAGGTAGTTTGCCGTTGCTTTCCTCTATGGCAGTGACCTTACTGGTCGGAGATCACAACCATTGACTCAATACGAGTTCTTCTGCCTGCCGTCGTGTAACTCAAGGCCATGACCCACAAATATCTGTCGGCTGCCCTCAAAATTACGTCCACCACCTGCCTTCCGTGGCTTCTTTTGAAAACTTCCAATAAAAGGAACACAATATAACATATTACATAAGTAATTATGCATATATACATTGTGACACTTCTTCCTTCCTACTGACGGCTATGGTCGTCAGTAGGAAGGAAGAAGTGCCACAATGTAATATACGAGTAAATGGAAATATTCTTCAAGAAGTGAATCGGTACAATTATCTTGGAACAGTTATAACATCTGATGGGAGATGCCTTGAAGAGATTAGAACAAGAATCGCCATGGCGAAAGTAGCCTTTAGCAAGATGAAAAACATTCTGACCAATAAAAAGATGTCAATTGAAACGAGAAAAAGAGTGTTGAGGGGATACATAGAGCCTGTTCTTTTGTATGGATGTGAAACTTGGACAATGAGCAGTCAAGCTGAAAAGCATCTGATGGCTGCAGAAATGTGGTTTCTGAGGAAAATGCAAAGAATACCATGGACAGACAGAAAAACCAATGACCAAGTACTACAGGAGACAAATGAACATCGTAGACTGATTAGAGAAATTAGACGTAGACATTCAAAATTTTTTGGACATGTTATGAGAAGAAATGGGTTGGAGAACTTAGTGACAACTGGCAAGATCGAGGGGAACAGACCAAGAGGAAGACCGAGAGGAAAATACCTGGATGGCTTGGCCACATGGCATGGACGAGACAGGAACACTGAGCTGATCCACGACACTGGTGATCGAGTGAAATGGCGAGTCATGACCGCCCACGCTTCCCGGCATGGCACATGATTGATTGATTGATTGAACAAGATTTCACCCACCGGCGTACATCACCGGTCATCCCTGGCCAGCAATAATGGCCGGAAATTTGCTGCAATGTCTCTCTGACACCCATATGTCGATTCTCGGCTATGATGTGTCCACTCTGAAGAATGTGAGGACGGTGGGTCTCTGGAACCACCCACTGCTCATGCAGGTTGTCTTCTCTTCCGGCTCTCCTGTAAAGCAGCCGATTCTTCAGAAAGTACTGTCTCCGTTCTGGTGAGTCAGCACTTCTTTGCAGCTTCCTGTAGCAAGGACGCAACGTAGTATCCTTCCTCTGGGCAGTATGCAATTCCCCTATCACTGAGTTGTCGCATAGTGTCTCTGCCTCTTTTCCCTTCCCTTGAGATCCACTGGTTACTTCTCCCCTGTGAGCTGGCTGTTTGGGCACCCCCAAGAACACGTATTTTGTGCCAATGATCACTGGGAATAGGGAATCAGCTAATACAGCAGCAGGAATAATGCCCGTGACGTACCTGGACTTAATCTCCACCTTGGCGATTGGCAGCGTCATGGTAACAGCACTCCTTATTGCCGGCTGTATCTCTATGGTCTCCCCTGTAAGTTGGTCTGGGCTTACCAGGCTGGCATCTATCACAGCTTCCCATTAAAACCTGAATCGTAGAGACAAGCAACCTGCTGGCCATTGACTTCAATCAGTTCAACCACAGGTGACCTCTCTTGGTCCTGAGTGTGTTCCACCTCCTCGACCTTTTCCTTGCATCTGCAGTCCACAGTATTATGTGTTTTCGACCTGCAGTGTGTGCACCAGTTTCCCTTCCAAACTTTCCGTGGGCTCTCTTTGGTCAGAGTTTCTTCGCCGACTTCAGCCTTGTCTGTGATCACCTTCTTAGGAATCACTTGGCATGCCGCGAAATGATAACTTTTCGATTTCGATCTGCAGTCCTTTGTGTTATGAGAGGGCGACTTGCAGATTGAACACCACTTCTCAGACCACGGTCGTTTCGCTGGAGAATTCGAGGTGCTCTGGTTTCCTCCCTTCACCTTCTCTGAACTCTCCGTTGACGTCTTTATATAAGGTTCCACTTTTTCTCCTTCCCAGTTCTTGTTCTTAGATTTCTTTCGGTCTTGTTTCTCCTGACCTTTGGGTTGTGTATTTAGTTCCGCAGCCTCCCCATGTACTTCTACGAATCTTTCCGCCAGCTTATTCACAACATCAAGCCGTTCCGCCCCTTGTTCTCCTAAAAATGTCTTGAGAGGTTTCGACATATGCTTTCGCATCTGGTCGACCACCATGAGCTCTTCCAGACTCTCATAGTCCCGCTTGAACTCCACCAATTCTATCCATTTTTGGAGGTATGATTTCAGCCTTAAACTGTAGGCGGCGAATAGCTCTCCCGGCTCTCTTCTGGACGATCGAAACTTCTTCCGATACGTTTGTGCTGTGATTTCATAATGCTTCATCAAAGCGGCTTTTAATTCTTCGTAATTATTTTCATGTCCTGGAGGTAGGCGTGTGTAGACCACGTAACCCGAACTCCTTAATCCCTGGGATAATTTAAGAGCCCATTTGCTTCTATCCAGTCCCATAGCAACGGCCATTGCCTCGAAACGACTAGCGTACTGGTCAAAGCGTTTTTTCGACTCTTCATAAACAGCTAAGGGAAACTTCATGGCATGGTACCCATGTCCAATCATGTGGGTTGCACCATGCGAAGATGAACTTCCTTCTGCTGCATCTATTTCACCCTTAGTTTGTGTCTTGAGTTCTAGCTCTCGCATGCGGTATTCATGTTGTTTTATCTTGTCAGCCTCTTCCGCGTCCAACCGCTTGTTGGTCTGTTCCATTTCTAGTCTCTTGGCCTCCTGTTCCATTTCTAGTCTCTTGGCCTCCTGTTCCATTTCTAGTCTCTTGGCCTCCTGATCCATTTCTAGTCTCTTGGCCTCCTGTTCCATTTTTGCTGAGCTCTAGCTCTGCCTGTCGATCTTCTCTTTCTGCTTGACGACGCTCTCTTTCTACCATCTGTATATACTCTGGTAGGGCTTGTCCAGACAACCCCATCGCTTCACTCCTTTCCCTCAATTCTTCCATCTCCGGTTTATGAGTGGCCATATTAAAAGAAGGTAAGTCAGCAGGCTGAGTAAAGACACCTCAAGGCAGTAAAGAATGACTCACTATAGCAATATACTTTATTATATATATCTATTATATATATCTAGTTCGATGGTTATATAAATTTTTTATTTATCTACGACACCACACAGCACACCACAACTACTCTCTCAACCACAAGATGAGATTTAGGATAAAGACTTATGTAGACGTGTCAAAGTGTGCACAAATAGGTAATTTGTCTTAACACCTATCCACATTCATCCTGTCTGGATCTTTCTCACTGTAAAGTCCCCAGCATTAATGTAATGTCTCTAACATAAATGTAATGGCACCATATATCCCCTGGACATCCTTCCAGTAAAAGTCATCCATGTATACTTATATTTATATCCCAATAAGTATGTACCAATATGCCGGTACCACGCTGGGCAAATACCCTTATGCAGTTGAAGTACCCCGCTAGGTATGTTACCCCGCTTGCACTCCAGTTAATGTGGGTATTATGTATTACCTCGCTGCTCCACTATTTAATGTCACTTGTCGTCCCGGGAGGAAAGTGGAATCGACAAGCACACCTTAAATCCTTATACTTTTGTAACCCTTGTATGACTTCTGTCTACACTCCCCCCTTCCTGTCTTCCACTCACTATATCTCTCTCTTTCTCTCTCTCTCTCTCTCTCTCTCTCTCTCTCTCTCTCTCTCTCTCTCTCTCTCTCTCTCTCTCTCTCTCTCTCTCTCTCATTCCCTCAGACCATACCCTGACAACAGTTTCCTCCAATAACTACTAACATATTTATTGAATAAAAAGTGTCATGGGTTTGCATAGAGTGTATGTAAAGACGTTGTTGGTGTGTTCTATATTGTAGGTGAGATAAGATTGACAGTCCAAGATTCATCTCACTGTACTCATCACACAACGGCATAGATAATGTCACCACAGCACAGAACTTGTTTACGCTCACCCGGTCTAGTGTCGCTCCGACTGATGATGATGATGTCCACACAATATCCTTTACAACGTTAGAATGAAAGTTAGTTCACCATTGCGTGTTTTAGTAGATAAAGTCTTTCATTGTGAACTATCCAATCACATGAACCACACGATATTCCAGGTAATGTTTATACCTCCGATATCATCGTATGACTTATCGTCTCTATATGGATACATAATTCCAACAAACACTGTCTATAGAATATACCTGATTCACGGTGTTCGTCTTATTAGTTACTGTTCTGTTTATCCAATAATAACTTCTGGCCTTATAGCCTCTTCATTTAAAGATAGTTCATGTGTACAATATTGAGTTTCCGATCTATGTTTAGTTGTACTTTATTCTTCTGTAAGTCTTTTAGCCAGAATGGCTTATAGGTCTCCGTTAATGCTAGAACTGGCTGACCTGTATGTCTGACATCCGACTTCCCTCTGGCCGATACTTATTGCTTTACCAGACCAGAGTCCATTCTCTCCTTTCAGGGTGTTGCTATTGCTTTGGTCATAGGAACCTGTCAGAAAGACAATATCAGGTGCTATCAACCTAACTCAAACTCATTAGAAGTAAGAGTAGGCTTATGGCCGTTATCAGATATATATATATATATTCAGAGAAATGACCTCTGATATAAGACATAGGAGTATACACATACTTAAGACTAGGTAAAGAAGGAAATGTCATAAAAGAGCTCAGAAATCCCAGTAACCATCTATACCAGAATCACTATGTTACTTCTCAGCTAAATTCGGCCGACGCCCATTATTACGGTTTCACACTCAAATACACTATTTTATATTTATACTCTACACCACCACTACCTTATAATTATCCTTGGCTGAATTGGGAGTACTAATTGCACAATAAATACAAAACGTTCATCAGTATTATCCGACTTGAAACGTTGTAACTCCCTTTTCATAATCCCTTAAGAATAAACCACCACTTCTCGTGGAAACCAAGTAGCACACTCCACTCGAAAAACAAGTTTCCCATTATTTAAACCTGGGTCCAAGTTTCTGTTCTATTTGATGTTCATATCTCAACAGTCGTATTTGCCGTGTTCAAAGGTTTGTGAAATCACGTATACATTCGTTGCGCTCCGTGCTCCTGTCCGCTCCGTTCTCCCCGATTCTCCATACGCTCGCACATCAATCAGTTTTAATCCTTTGATCAGCGTCTTCGTGTGTTCCATCGTTCACGAAGTCTCCGCGTCGTTCTGTCCGTTAACATCGCTGGTCAATGACTCCTCACAATGTATCCTATTTTATACTGTCGGTCAATAACCCACATTTCGTCCTCGCTCAAGACTTAAGGCTCGATTGTTATTCTGACTCACGGTCCATAATTTTCCATTCTCATATATTGCAATATTATATGTAGTTATCAAGGAATCACTAAACTAACAGTGTCCCGTGACAATCCTGGTGATCTTGAAGACAGGCAGCATTAATCCAGTCCAGCTATAAGATAGGCTTTGATGAGGAACAACAAGACGGGACCCAGATGTACCATGCTGATGTGAAAGAAATACGTAAATCAGATTCGCTGTCAGTGTTCACATTACGTTATTTTTCGGACGACGGGGACAACGAGGATTATCTGGTATTTCTGATATTAGTCATCATCATCATCATCATCATCATCATCTTCCACTTCTGCCGTCAAGCGTCGTGGGGAGGAATAATTTGCGTTCCAGCGCCCGGTGGACGGCACTGGATAGTGTCATTCCGTGTGGTTGTACAATGTCTCTGATGTCGTCAATCCATTTTCTTCTTGGACGTCCTCGTGGTCTCGTCGCAGATGATCTTTGATGTAAGGCCAGTGATGGTAGTTGCTGATGTTGCATTCTAACGACATGGCCAAACCACTTGATCTTCTGTCTTTCAATAAATGTGGCACAAGGTGTTGATCCCACAGTCTGTCTGATAGTAGCATTTCTTACTCGGTCTCGGATTGTTAAGTTGGCAGCTCTCCTCATACATCTCATTTCGCAGGTGTTGATTTTGCGAAGGTGTAATTTGGATAAAGTCCAGGTTTGAGATTGATAGCATAGGGTTGGTGTGAATATGCTGTTTATTATCTGTCGTTTTGCGGACATGGGTATGTTTGGATGCTTCAGTAAGGGTGATAGTTGATATGTAAGTGCACTAGCTTTTTGACATCTGATTTCAATTTCTCTGTCCAATCTGCCATCTTCTGTGATCATACTTCCAAGGTATTTGAATTCTTTAACTTGTTTCAGAGGTGTGTTATTTATCTGTATACTTAGTGGGCCTGGCGATCTGCTAACTTGCATTACTTCGGTTTTGGCTGTGTTTATACTAATATTGTATCTGCTGCAGGTTGAACTCAGATTAGTTATATGATTTTGTAGTCTGCCCTCATTGCTGTAAAACAGGCACTGATCGTCTGCAAATAGAAGTTCATTTATTCCCTGTGGGTCAGTTGTTTCATCTGGAGTAAAGAGTTCTAAATTTTCTGAATCTGTTCTGTCGAGACTTGCTTCTTTGGAAATTCTGTCCATGTAGATATTGAATAGCAGGGGAGAGAGCACACATCCCTGTCTCACTCCTGTATTGACTGTGAACATATTTGATATACCTTCTTGTGTTCTTACAGATATGACTGAGCTACCGTATAACAGTAGACGGTACTACCTGGTTTCTGTTAGCGCCGAACGTTGGGCGGCGCTTACCAAACCCGACACCCCACATTGTGCCAACGGCTTCGGGCGGAAGAGCGCAATTGGGAGGGTACAAGCCTTACCCTGGTGCGAGGAAATGCAAGCTAAAGACAAAATTGTCATGGCAGGGCAGACCAGGCCCTAAGCCTTGGTTGGCGACTGGTCTAGGATCGAAGCTCCGACAGGCGGACAGTTAGAGCATTGCTTTGCTGATCCGGCAGCTTCTGCAGCTTGTCTTGTTCCAGATGTAGGGGTGTTACCTTTCCTCTGGAGTGAACTAGGCAGGCCGAGAGAGGGATCATGCTGCATGGGCAACACATGATCTCTACATTTTAGCCCAGGCTTTGTGCTATGGAGAGGCAATAACTCCATCCCTGGTCTTAACTGGTCTCGGAATCAAAGCGAGAGGCAACTGTTACGGGTTATAAGAAGCGTTTGAGACATAAGATGGTGCATGATGGTGGAAATGACCACGTGTTCAGATGCACCCACTGTGAACGGACATTTACAGCGCAAATTGGCCTTATCAGTCACACTCGCTACCGCCATAGTTAAAAGTTATTATGCCTTTTTAAAGCACAAACTATCGTCTGTCAAGACGGCAAGGTGCCAATGGATGGTTCTTACTGCACTTTGGCTCGAGTGGTACATGACTATGATGTTTTCTAGCAGTTGCCCTTCTATCCCATAGTCTTCAAGAATGGTCCATAATTTGTATCTGTCTACTTTATCGAAAGCCTTTTCCTGATCCACAAACACAATATTCTGCTGGTCACTATATTCGATAGTTTTTTCACAAATTTGTCTAAGTGTAAATAATGCATCAGTGCAACTTTTACCTTTCCGAAAACCGAATTGTGCTGTGCTTAATTGTTGTTCAACTATTGGTCTAGCTCTTTGTTCCAAACGTTTTGCATACATTTTACCTATATGGCTCAGGAGTGATATACCTCTGTATGTTTCGCACTCTCTCGTATTGCCTTTCTTTTTCCATATTGGTACTATTATTGCCTGTTGCCAATCATCTGGGACTTTTATTTCTTCCCATGCTATGTTAAAAAGTCTTGTCAGCCGGTTAACTCCTGTTTCCCCACAGGCCTGAATAGCTTCTGTGGTTATTCCATCTGGACCTGGTGATTTGTTTTTAGGACTTTTCTGTATAACTGCTTTGACTTCTGCAGGTATGAAATTTGGTTCTTGCTGTCCCTGGCATTTAGGCACAAAAGTGAGGTTTTCTATGTTATGTGTGGGGTTAAGTAGTTCTTGAAAGTATTCTGCCCACCTTGCTAGTCTTTGTTGTGGATTAAATATCGGTATACCTCTTTTGCTGTTTATGATGGTGGTTGGGTTGTAAGATGCATCTCTGTGTCTCATTGTGGTGACACGTTTATAAAATTCTCTTGGGCAGTCTTTGCTAAGGGTCGCCATCTGTTCACCGTATATTCTCCAGGATTCATCTCTAGATGCTCTAATTGTTCGTTTGGCATTACGTAGTGCTATTCTATAAGTAATATAGTCCTGTTCAGATTTAGTTGTGATCCACTCTTTGAATGCTACCTTCTTTTTGAGTATGCTATCTTTAACTTCGTTGTTCCACCAGGCTGTTCTTAATCTTTTGTCCTGCCCTACTTTCTTTGTTCCACATTTATTTTTCAGTGTGTCGAGCATGGCAGCCATGAAACATGTCCATTCCTTATCTAAACTTGAGTGGTCATCAGGGATGTTCTTATGTAGGTTTTGGATTTCTTGATTGAATTCGTCTTTGACCGTATTTTCCTGCAGCCTCCTATAATTGATGACATGTGTTGTTACCTTTTTGTTTCTTAATTTCCTGTGTGGTGAAATCTTTTTAATTATGACTGGTTTGTGATCAGTATCAACATCTGTATTTGGGAGTGCTCTTGAATCTAATAGTAGCCTTCTGTCTGATTTCCTAATTAGAATGAAGTCAATTTGAGATGCTTGGTCTAAGTCATTCCATTTATACCAGGTTTTGGTGTGGCTACGACGATGTTGAAAAAAACTATTTGCTATTATTAGTCCATGTTCCGAACATATGTTGAGTAGATGTTGACCATTGCTGTTACAATCAGTCTCTGTGTCGCTGAATGGCCCCATGCAATCCTCCCACGGTGTTCTTCGTGTGCGTATTCGTCCGTTAAAATCACCCATCACAACTAGTTCATCTGTCTCCTTGACATTATTTAGCGTGTCTGCAAGTTTATCAAAATATTCGTCTTTGTCTTCGTCGCTGTAAGTGTCATTACATGGGGCGTATGTTTGTATAAAAGTTATTGTTTTATTTCCTTCTTTGATCTGTATTAGTATTATCCTTTCCGATATAAATTTAGTGTTGATAATGGCTGTCGCTTTGTCTGGATGCAACAAAAAACCCACTCCATGTTTAGCTGCAGCTCGCTGATCTACGCCACTCCATATAATAACGTAACCTTCGTGTGTTCTTTTCGTGTTCTGCCCTTCTGATATTAGTAATACACAGAAATACTAGTTGGGGAACCCTTTGGGCCAAAAAGACAGTTGGTAAATAAATTTACATGTATTCTTTGGCGCACAAAGAAGTAGAAGTAAACAATTACAGACTAGAGGTGACAGGTTCGAATTCTGATGGGGTAACCATTGTCTGGTCTGTCCTCTAGTCGCGCATTCTGATGGGGTAACTATTGTCTGGTCTGTCCTCTAGTCGCGCATTCTGATGGGGTAACCATTGTCTGGTCTGTTCTCTAGTCACGCATTTCTTCGACCTCGTTGAGCGCCAAACACTTCATGCCAATTTATTTATAAGTTAGTACATCGCTGCTGTGTTACGTAGGCATTGGGAGGGAAGGGGGGGGGGATGGTGAAATCCCCAAAAAATCAAATTCTAATATGTGGCGTTGTTGTGTATGGGGGGATTAGGAGAAAGAGTTGGTCATCGCACTACATAAATATATATAGTTAATATTTGTTAAGTCCATAGGGTTGCACTGCCTTGAGACAGTAGCTGCTATAGAATGTCGTTTTCTGTACGAAGTGATACATTAGCACTGGATTTTTGCAAGTATTTCTTTAATATTTCTATAGTATTTACGCGCGCACGTTCACTAGTATGATCACCCACGAAGGTCAGCATAGCGATGCTTCTTGATAATGATTACTATGTGGTGTATATATATATATATATATATATATATATATATATATATATATATATATATATATATATATATATATATATATATATATATATATATATATATATATAACTAGTTCTGCTACATCACAACTAGTTCTGCTACAACACATCTAGTTCTGCTACAACATAATTAGTTCTGCAACTATACAACTAATTTTGCTACACAGATCAGTGAAGCAATTATTAAATGTCACTTTCCCATATTTCTCAATATGCTTCTACAATATTGCTTGTCTTTCCCATCTCCGTCTCTTAGCTTTAGAGTTACATCTAGCTTGTGAGACCAGGAGAATAAAACCAGCTAAGTGACTCGACCAACTTGAGCTTTGAAGTACGGGTAAATATAGATTTATTTAAGAGCATTTTCCATGGCGTAAATGTTTTATGTAGATACTGATGCTCGGCTGTTTGTGGGCGGTGTGGAATTTCATTCTTGTGAGTCACTCATCCGGTAAATTGGGTGTTCCCCGAGGCTGGTAGAAATTCCGACAATCAAACCATACGGCGAGGGTTATCTATAGACTGGATACTTCTGGTAAATATTTACCTGGTCTGTTGTGGCCAGAGATGTGATAGGGATGAAGATAGGGAGGGAGATAGGGAAGGGAGAGATAGAGGGAGAGCGTGGGGGAAGTGAGAAAGAGAGGCCAGGAGGAGATGGAGACAGAGAGAAAGGGAGGGGAGGGCTGACACACACACACACACACACACACACACACACATAAACACATGCATTTAGTAGGAGGGAGGAAGAGAGATAGAGATAGAGAGAAGGGGCAGAGAGAGAAACAGAGATACTGAGAGATGCAGAGAGAAACAGAAAGAAAGACTGAGAGAGCAAGGTAGATACAGACAGACAGGTTAATAGAGAAAGACGGAGATAGAAATACAGAGAGAGAGACAGAGAAAGAGAGAGAGAGGGAGAGAGAGAGAGAGAGAGAGAGAGAGAGAGAGAGAGAGAGAGAGAGAGAGAGAGAGAGAGAGAGAGAGATGTATCAACGAAGCACTAAACATTGGCACGCAGAACCTCTGGCATTCTGTTCTATATCTGAAAACAAAAAAACAATCGTTGCTCTATTTATACATTTGTGGCGGTGCCAGGACTGTTTAGAGAGGCGTGAGATTTCATGGCCGCTTTCCTTTGCGGTCGCCACGCTGTGTACAAGCGAAGATCTAAGTTCATCTCCGATGGATAACACTCCTTTGCTTCACCATGGATTATATCTCAGGTGTACTGACTGAAAGAGTTGTATGATAATTCAGGGCCACCAGCTTCGTTCATTAAGATTGTATACATACAACTCAATCGAATTTAATGAAACATTCTACTTAGCCTTTGTCGACCAAGAAAAGGTATTTGATAGAGTAGATAGAAACAAGCTGTGGGAAATCCTTAAACAATATGGAGGGTTAGTTAGTTAGTTAGTCGACAGATCATCTTCATTGCACACCAAACATTCAATCCATAAGTGCTTGGATCCCCTCCTCAGTAAATCATGCAGCGTCTAGCGGCTAACGACACCAGTTCTGTGTTGGTTTATTAATCTTCTTTGGCTTCCTGCGAGGTGTTCTTGTTTGGCCACTCCACTTGTAACTTGATGTTCTCGTAGCCTGGTCATGGTTGTAGATTCGAAGTCATCACTTGGTTCTCGCAAACTACTTGCTTCACTTCTGGTAGAGCATTCAGAATATCAGCCTGGTCCATTGCTCGACCGTCTCCCACAGAAGCCTTACCTGCAAGCCTGTTAGCCTGCTCATTTTCGTGTACACCCACATGCCCTGGCACGAAAATGAAACTAATCTTTCGCAGCCGAGACCGCTCCAGAGACAGCAACCACTATCTCCGGACCCACCCCATCTCTATCTTCCTGAGCATACTCATTGAGTCACTAAGGAAACACGCCCGAGTAAATGTCTATGTCTAGAGCCATGTTATTGCCTTATTTACTGCCATGATTTCCATAATGAGGCTACTTGTGGCTAACGCAAAGGCACCAAAATCTTCCTTCACAACTCTCCCTCCGACATGAGCAGTAAGGGCCCATGTACTTCTCACTTGTCAAACGACCGACCCATCTGTGTAAATGACAGCATCACCCTCTAAAGAATTCTTGAAGATCAAAGCCTGTACTTCTGCCTCCACAGCAGCCGGATTTTCTTGTCTGCATTTTATGTCTAGTTGGATGCAAACTGAAAAGGACGTACAGAAATCTGTTGGCACTTGTAACCACTCCTCGCCAGGTTCATAATCCTCAAGTGAACACACCTGTTGAAGAATGTCTTCGGCTTGATCCATCCACGATTTTCCTCTTTTTAACCTGTTGCCCTTTACCTTCTTAATTTCGCTATGCAGTGGATGTTGTGTGTTTGCATAGACTCTGATGCATTAACTCTGAGGTAGCCACGCGCTCGGCAATTTTGTATTCTGTCGTCCCCCATGTTTGGAAAATCAAGAAGGTAGCGCATAGTCCTGTATTCTGCATCTCTGGTACATCCAAGAATAATACGCATAGCTTCGTTCTGTATTCTTTCCATCCTATCTATCTGCTTATGGCTGAGAGTCAGGATTGCCATCGCATAATCCAAAACAGAAAGGACCAGACCCTGGTAAAGAAGACATAGATGGCTCTGCTCAAAGTTTGCCGCCGCCATCACCCGCATCGCAGCCAAATCCCGTTTGGAGATATGGAGGGTATACACATGTAACAAAGTTATGTAGTAGCTTATACAACAACTGTGGATACATACAACAAATGGAGGACAATTAGACTCTATCACCATAATATCCGATGGTTGTGTCCTGCCCCGCCCCCCCCCCCGTCCCCCCTCCCGCCATATTCATAACCTACATAGACAGCATATGTAAATAAACCAGCCTAACAGAGACCGCAAGAACAACGCATGATGAACAGAACACAGAAGAAGAACCAAAGGCAAATTACACCATTAAAGAACTTCTACTTGCGGACGATCAAACACTATTAGCAAAATCATAAGCAGAATTACACGACTACATGAATAGTCTGAATGAAGTGTGTAAGGAACTTAACATGAAAATTAGCACTAGTAAAACAGAGGCAATGACTATAACCCAAGAATGAAAAACAACAAAGATTCACCTAAAAGAACCCCCCCCCCCCCCCCCCCACACCCCCACCCTGAACAAAGTAAAGAGCTTCGAATACTTAGGAAGTATAATATCAAATGGCAAATCAGAAGACGAGATCGAAAATAGGTGCAATTAAAAGTCGCTTAAAAGTCGACAGGGTTGACTTCATTGCATCGGGTTTTTATCCTATATGGCTCAGTCTCTTTTTGTAGCGCGGTAAGCATCGCACAAAACACGAGCTCCGTAGATCCAGCGGCGACCCTCAGGAGTCTCCGAAAAAATGCACTTGTGAACCGAAAGACGCGGCCCGGAATCGAACCCACAACATTCGGAGCCCAAGTCAGACAGCTGGACCACATATAGTTGCAATAAGCCAAACCAACTCATTTGATAAATGTCACCAATACTAAAGACCAAACTTCTATCGATAGTTACTAAGAAAGCACAATGCAACACAATCTTCCTACCAACTCTATGCTATCAATACCAACCTGGACAATGACAGACAAAGAGAAACGAAAAATCACAACAACAGTGATGATATTTAAGAGAAGTATAATTCATGTATCAAGAAAAGAGTACATCAGAAATGAAGAAATCAGGACTACAATGGGGTTATAGCAGCGCTAGAACAAGCAATGATGAACAGATCAAATGGAACGAACGAACGAACGAACGAACAAACTTTATTTTCAATAAACAAACTAACAGAGACCGCAAGAACAACGCATGATGAACAGAACACAGAAGAAGAACCAAAGGCAAATTACACCATTAAAGAACTTCTACTTGCGGACGATCAAACACTATTAGCAAAATCATAAGCAGATAGAACGAACAAACTTTATTTTCAATCGGCCTCTTCCTCTGGAAGCAGAGGAAGAGGCCGACCACGTAAACAATGGACAGAGCTGAGTCCATAGAAATCTCTATACATAAAGCCCTTAAGTGGGCACTATCCCGCTGGTTTATACTTCACCTGGACACCGCAAGGTACACGAGGAACAAGATGAGATGAGATCAGACATAACAATTTAGTTGCTTATCCTTTACAGAAAACCTCGGCATTTTTTTTTCTCTTTGTGATTTCTTGGCAAGTTTACATTCAGTAGTTTGTCATTACTTCTTAAAGGACCAGCACCCATACTATTGTATAAAAACTAGCACAAGGCATTCTGCTACCAAATCTGCCTAATCTGTGTTTCGCACGCGCTATGAGGGATTACGTTGGTAACCCCTTCGCCACAGCTCGGTAGATTGTATATATTCACTATTATAATGTATAATGTACATATACATACATACATAGACAGACAGGTAGAGAGACAGACAGAGAGACAGACAACTGGAAGTCATATTAACCACATCAGTACTCGAGTGCCGACTGGTCTACACAAATATGAGGCTAGCACCATATGGAAGATACTCCTGGAGGCATGGAAGAGGGCGCTGAACTCACTAGCGGACAGAGAGACACGATGAAGTATTCAACACAGATACTGACTCGTCTCATCTTGTTCGGCTTGTACCTTGCGGTGTCGAGGTGTAGCATACAGAGCGAGAGAGTGCCCGTCCATCATCTCATCTTGTTCGTCTTGTACCTTGCGGTGTCGAGGTGAAGCATACAGAGCGGGAGTGTGCCCATCCACCATCTCATCTTGTTCTTCTTGTACCTTGCGGTGTCGAGGTGTAGCATACAGAGCGAGAGAGTGCCCGTCCATCATCTCATCTTGTTCTTCTTGTACCTTGCGGTGTCGAGGTGAAGCATACAGAGCGGGAGTGTGCCCATCCACCATCTCATCTTGTTCTTCTTGTACCTTGCAGTGTCGAGGTGTAGCATACAGAGCGAGAGAGTGCCCATCCATCATCTCATCTTGTTCTTCTTGTACCTTGCGGTGTCGAGGTGAAGCATACAGAGGGGGATAGTGCCCGTCCATCATCTCATCTTGATCTTCTTGTTATGGATAGACCAGAACAAGTCATTATTCTGCGCCTCAGAACAGGGCACAATAGATTACGCAACCACATGTATACAAAATTCAAGATTGGTGACTCAGCCATGTGCACATGTGGATTGGCGTCGCAGACAGCAGAGCACATACTCCAAGACTGCCAAAAATATAACATATCTAGGCAAACCTTCTTGCCTAGAGAGACGACAGTGGAAGATAAACCCTATGGACCGCTGTGTGAACTGAAAAAGACAGTTCAATTCATACAAGAGACAGCATTGCAGTAATAGACATATTTCAAGCGAACGAAAGAAGAAGAAGAAGAAGATCTTCTTGTACCTTGCGGTGTCGAGATGTAGCATACAGAGCGGGAGAGTGCCCGTCCATCATCTTATATTGATCTTCTGGTACCTTGCGGTGTCGAGGTCAAGAATAAGCAGCGGGAGAGTGTCCGTTTATTGGTTTCATGTATCGAGATTTCCATGGATTCTTTTGTTTCCCCTGTCTATCGTTTACAAGGTCGGCCTTTTCTTCTGGTTCCATTTGATCTTCTGATTCATTGTTTATTGTGGTGTAGTGCCAGTTGATAGCCTAGTTATATGGCCGAACCATTTATATTGCTGCTTTTTAAAAATAAAATATAGCGCTGCTATATCCCCCACTTTAGTCCTGATTTAATCATTTTTAATGTTCTCTCTCATTTTTACACTGTGTACTCTCTCAGGAATCTCATGTACGTTGTTATAACTCATGTACGTTGTGAGCCGTTACACGCTGCGGGATTTGCTGAGGAGGGGATCCGAGCACTTATGGACTGAATGGTCGATGTGCAATGAGGATGATTTGTTGACTAACTAACTAACTATTGCGTCTACCCTCTATCTCTTCTTCTGATTTGTCATTTGATGATATCATATTTCATAAGTACTTAAGACGGATGTGTCGAATTCCCTGATCTGCCAGAGTATCTAACGACGATTGCCTGAAAGAGGCTAATGAAACTAAAACATTATATACAATAAGATAGAGACAAACAGCTTTCTTCGGTCATATAATGACAAGGGAGGCATTGGAGAACATCGTGACAACTGTAATGATCGAGGGAAAGAGAGGCAGAGGCAGACCATGAGAAATGATGCTGGATGGATTTAGACGGTGGCATGGAGGAATATCAGCAGCAGAGTTGATCCAGAAACCAAAGACCGAGATCTGTGGAGAGCCATGAACACCTACGCCACCTGGCAGGGCACATGATGATGATGATAAGTACTTAAGTACTAAGTCACTGGCAGAGACCCATGACAAAGATATTAAGCGTTAGAAACAGTGATAGTTAAAGATCATTGACTCATGACAAAGATATTAAGCTTAAGAAACATCGATAATTTAAGGTCATTGACTCATGGCGAAGATATTAAGCTTTAGAAACAGCGATAATTAAAGATCATTGACTCATGACGAAGATATTAAGCTTTAGAACCAGCGATAATTAAAGATCATTGACGCCTGACAAAGATATTAAGCTTTAGAAACAGCGATAATTAAAGATCATTGACTCATGGCGAAGGTATTAAGCTTTAGAACCAGCGATAATTAAAGATAATTGACTCATGACAAAGATATTAAGCTTTAGAAACAGCGATAATTAAAGATCATTGACGCCTGACAAAGATATTAAGCTTTAGAAACAGCGATAATTAAAGATCATTGACTCATGACAAAGATATTAAGCTTTAGAAACAGCGATAATTAAAGATCATTGACTCATGGCGAAGATATTAAGCTTTAGAAACAGCGATAATTAAAGATCATTGACTCATGGCGAAGATATTAAGCTTTAGAAACAGCGATAATTAAAGATCATTGACTCATGATGCCATGAAATGGATAAAGAAAACGAAGCAAGTTAAACTGATGTCACTAAGACACGAGTTGAAAACCTAACCTGTCACAGGGCCACGAAAGGGGCGGAGTTATGTGGTCACGTGACGCGCCCAGGTCAAAGCCGGAAAAAGGTTGCGATCAAGTCAGACCGAGCTGGGGCGTGAGCCAAGATGGTCAAGTTTGAGAAAGTTCTGCGGTTGAAAGCGTTTACGATGGTTGCAGTTATTGAACTTGCAGACAACTGTGAAAGAGTGATCGTGGTTAAGACAGCTATGAGGGAAGAAGCAGTACACTGACGTAACCGACTGCCGATGGCCCAGTACATGTTGACCGGCTGGGGCGAGAGAGCTGACCTCGTTTTGTAAACACTGTGAATGGCGGAGAGAGAAACACGCCGTGACACGTTGGTCACTTGTGTAATGTAAGTAACTAGAAACTATTATTAACAGTTAGCAGTTAATTGTATATTCTGTAGTGTGCAACAACAACAAGGAATAAACGACGATTAGTGGTATCATGTATGCACTATTGCTAGACAGTAGGTGGGATGGTCATGCCCAGAACGCTGGAAGGCTAGATGCTGGTGGGGTATGATGGAGACCACGGTAAGGACTGTGATGTAATAAAGTGTTCATGTACTCTGAGGACGCGTTATGGACTTGTGTTGTGTGCACGAAAGATTCGTACAGAGAGTAAGCGAGCCTGTTGTGATATTTCTAAAATCTTCTAAACCCTAGACGAGAAACCAAGATGTCGGGCAGGATGAGTGAGTTCCGGCTCTTGGCACTTGGGGGTCTTACGTCCGTTTGAGTGAACCCAGATACGATCAAGGAAGAATGTTTCATCAATACAGTGTTGAATAGAGAACAGTGCGAAAGAAACGAGTAAGATAGTGATCTGCAAGTAATAAAGAAATAGAAAGTGAACACCAAGTGTGGAAGACAAAGAATGACATTGTTCAAGGTTAACAAGATGGCGACCATCGACGACAATAAAGTAAGCTCACGTCTCAGCCTAATATCAGTTGAGGAAGTATATGTTACATCTGTGTGCAGTTGCTAAGAACACAACAAAGAACTTTAATTCCATATTCCAACTAGTGATTCAAGGAAAACAGATTATGGCACTCAGCCACGTAAACTCATCAATGCTAGAGCCGTGTTCATGTGCTTCACGCACTATAGTGCTCCAATGAACTAATTTCAGTAGCAGATTAAAGAATATTTTTCAGATCCGATTTTCCAGTGCCATCAGTAGTGTGATAGGCACCTTTGACACCACTTTTTGAGGATCACCATTTTCAAGACTAAACTCTACTGATTCCTGGTCAGCGCCGAAATGCAGTGAAGCTGATCCATACCATCTTTGAAGAATCCTGAAGTGGAGCCAAGCATCTGGACCAAGCCACCAAGGACACCGGAGCTGAATTTATACAGGTTAAGCTATTTCACTTGATTTGTATATGTGTCCTGCTTAGTATTCCAGAGTCAACAGGCACCCTTCCATCAATATGTTTGCTCACCCTCATCATTAGTGGGAGGTTGGAGGGCTACTTTTGTGGTTATTTCATCATCACCCAAAAGTACGTTCCGTTCGGTTAGCATTCGAAATTGACTTAGAATTCAAGTAAATTTTCGACTGCTAGCGAGAACTTTGTCTTGTTTTGTAACCTGTCCATTATTTGTTGTTCTTTAACGTCATTAGTGTATCTATTATTTGTGATTATTTTGTCCGCAGGTGTTATGTCATTTAGCTATAATTTCTGATAGGTGCTATTGTTGTCCAGTATTGTTGTCATCATTGTAGTACATGATTATTACACCAAGTTCATCACAGTCGGCTTCGCCAGAGCAATATCAGCAGCGACACAGACGCAGATATATTCTTGCTATTGAGATTCTTTACCATTGTCATCACATATATTATTATCTGGATACAATGATACAAATAGTGTCTGCAATTATTGTGCATTGTTACCAGCTACAGGTTATTGACACATATATAGTAGACAAGTTCTCAACCTCAACATGTCTAAATTAGCAGATTTTGAAGCACTTGGTGAAAAATGTGGTTATAAAAGCCCAGAACTAATGGCATGGGCAAAGCAAGAACTCTCAGAATTTCAAGCACAACAAAGAGAAGACAGGGCCTCAGCTAGGGAACTTAGAAAAGCACAAGAAAAACAAAGAGATAAAGACCTAGCTGTTGAAAGAGAAAGATTAGATCTTGAAGCAAAACAATTACAGTTTGAAAAAGACAAACTGGCAGCCGATCAAATCATGAAGGACAAAGACATTTTGGGTAACATTAAAGTGAAGATGTTAGAAATGGAAAAAGAAGCTGAAATTGCAAAGAATAAATTAGCAGTCAAAACCCTGGACCCCATCAAGAGATATCAGAGTATCATTAGAAACTTCGCGCAAGGTGACTCGGTATCAGCATGGGTGACTTATTTCGAAGTCCTCATGAACCACTATAAGGTTCCAAAGGAAGAGTGGGCGATCTTATTCCATAAGCATCTTGCCCTGGAGCCTCTCAAAGTTGTAGAGATGGTACCTGAGAATCGTCGAATAGACTATCAGTACATAAAAGAGCGAGTCCTAGCACATTTTTCCTTTGATCAGGCAGGACTTCCGCACAGCTTACAAGGCTTTAACCCCGAAAGGCAAATCAGACCTTCCTAGACTTTATAGCTGAAACCACATCACTATTTGATAAATGGTTGACATCAGCAGGGGTAGGTTACTGACTTTGCAAATTAAGAGATCTAATGCTTAGAGACAAGTTAGTCTCAGCAGTGCCTGATAACATGGCAACGTTCCTGATAGAACATAAATGTGCGTCTGTATCTGAGATGGAGTCCAGAGGAGAAGCGTACTACAACGCACATAAAGAAAGTTTCGCAGAAGGGGCCCAACCTGAACTAATAATAGGGGCGGCAGCCAGATTGTCAAATCAAAAGAGTAGTAATCATCAAATAGATATCACCAATACAATGACCAAAACAGAGGTATCGACCATACCAATACAGACACATTCAGCAGTAGACCATTATGACACACCAAAGTAGAGGTAGAATGATAGATTGCAATTACTGCAACAGACAGCATGGATCACTTGAGATGTGTGACAGGAATTCAAGTTATGACTCACACACAAAGAATCTATCTGTAAAAAGACTACACAAGGTCTCAGATAACAGAAACAATGTAAAATGTTATCTTTGCCATAGTTTTGGACACCTAGCCAAGACTTGTAAATTAAAGCAACTGATGAACGCCAACCTGACACATGTAACATCTAGCAGCGACGAGGACGAAGCACAATGCACAAATACACCAGACATATATACTAGACAATATGACAATAGCAATAATGGGAGATACATACAAGAAGCTCATTCAGCTCAGGATGATGAGGCAACTCCGAAGTTCCAAACAGCATTCGTGAATGGACAAGTTGTAAATATGATCAAAGACACAGCTACATCAATTGTGGGTGTAATGAGAAACTGATAAAGGACAAGGACTATAAAGGCGGCAAAGTAACTTGTAAAACATTTGCAGGTGTGGTATAAGAATATAAAACAGCAATGATAGACATTGACTGCCCATACTACCAAGGACAGATACCCGCAGTAGTCCTAACACAACCTACAGCAGAATTAATGTTGGGAAGTATTCCAAATTTAAAAGAGTGTACAAGACAAGACATAGAAAAATGGGAAAAAGACAACAAGATCAGGGAGGACCACCATACAAAAAACCAACAGATTAAACTAGACGATAATATATCGGGCATAGTAACAAATATGTACCAAACAGACGACGAAGACAGAGAAGACCAACAGTCATCTCAAATTGATTTAAATGTACCAACACAATCCACTCAAGAAGTTATCACATGAGATGCACTGTCATTTAGACCACATCTAACCGAGAGTGAGAAAACCAAGGTAGACTTTCTCATCACACAGTACCAAACACACAGCCCATCATTTACTGAAAGTACAGCGATGGTTCAGCAAGAATTAATACCATACTTAGATAGTACAACCAGAATAAAGATTAATAAACTAGCAGACTATAGTCTCCGTCAACCCACATGTTATGTTGACACATCTTCTGACGAGGATTACAATGAAACACATATAGGTAACAGTGACTATATAAAACCAAACTCGGAAAACGAATATCCCCCATGGATACCAAAAGCACAATATACTGACATAGACTCGCTAGTAAAACAATGGCAACACCAAAAAGTTCCTCAAGACCAAATTGATAAACGGACATGAGACATTAAGATAAGAAACTGGAATAGATATTGGAAATATATGGGAGTAACAGATGGCGAAAGGAAAGAGTACACTCAACAAATTGATACATTTAAAACAATAACAACATATGTCACACAGGCAGATGCAAACCATTGTTCAGTACTGCATATCAAGGACGTATGACAAAACGTCAAACCACTCACAAGATAACTTCAGTTATCATAATCTCTTGTCTTGTGATATGTATATAGTTTATGCATAATTTAGTATAGATATAATTTGTTTTAACAGAATGAATGCTTAGTTGATGATAGTATTGGTTGAATGAACATACTGTGATAAACACACCAAATGTCAGAATAATAACATTAACTACAGCTATCACATAGAGGAGCTAAAGTGATATGACATACTGTCCAAGTAATGCCACCACGATATGATCAGATGTCAAATGTAGTTAAAGTGATAATTCTACTTCATTCTGATGTTCATATATATATATATGAAATGTCATGCAAACTTTTAAACCATTGATGTAAATACCAAAGGAAAACGTTGCAAATGTACATCACATCACCTGTAAATCATCTCATAGCCAGGGTGCTTGCTGAATTAACTGAATTACACTCTAAATTGCTAATCAGGACACTGGCATGTCAATGGAAACAGCTTAAAAGTAGTTATTACTATCTCTTGTATTGATACTTTTTGTATATGCATATATACATAGATACGTACATCCCATTGTGTTATTATTCTCAGACAGTAGTAAGGCATCTGAAGCTAAATGGAGAGTATGAATGCAGCTACAGATAGAAGTCATACGCCACTTGATCATAAGATGAGCACCATACAAGCCGACAGACCACCAAACTAGTACAAACCACTGTTGAATGGATACAAGGTTGATCTACATCGCACAAGTATTCACCAAATATGCTAGGTTCAACACATTAATTTAGATTATAATTTATACCATTATCATCATCATCAATATTTTTTAGAAAGAAAAAAAAAACAAATAAAAACTCAGAAAAAATATATACAGAAATTTTCTTTTTTTTGAAATGGGAAATAGAAAAAAAAAAACAATGAAAAATAATGGAAAAACAAATTATTTCCCCTGATGTTATCATTTCATCCATCATCATTACGATAATTAATGTATAGTTACATACACTGTTATAGATGTCCACAGATTTGAACTTGTGTAGTTCTACTTCAAGTTATGATCTTATGAGAAGATCCACTACATATAGTACTAGAGACACCGACGAATTTGCAACATGAAGTCTCTACAACAAAATAACTATATGTTGGAAACAGAAAACTACAAGTCCAACAGTACAACATATGTGGTCACACATTAAAACTAAGGTGCATATTTCGAGACAAGGTGGTAAACAACATATGGTCACTTAGGTTCATTCAAAGTTCAACAAGTACGAAAATGTAAAGTTGAAGAGAAACCAAACAATTACTAAATCTACAGAATATGTTCCCCAAACCAGAATATTTCACGATGAAACAAACATGTTGTACTATTATGTGGTATATTACTTTATGCTTCAATGTTACTAGTGATTATAAATGATAGAACTATGTATACATAGGATGGAATACTATTTTCATTCATTATGATAGAATATGATCATGACATGGAATATATTATTAGATGTCATGGGTGTTATAGAAACACTTGTGAATTGTATGGATATGATGGTACAATGAGGTAATGACTCTCATTGGTAAATGCATAATTCAAAATGACAAGGGTATAAGCCGCATAGAGAAGTGGTATAAACCAACAGAAAACCAGCATCGCCATAACATCCATGGGCGAAGATAGCTGCCAGACAAAGAGAGACCAGGTAAACATACCTCAAAATAGAAATACCTATCTAAAGTACAGAAGCGATAAATACACTACAAGTATCAAAGCAGCACCAAGGTCAAACATAACTCATTAAAGTCAAGGCAAGAGCAATCCATTGATACAAGAAGGGACAGTGAAAGCCATAGTCCATAATCACACACATATACCTTACTCAGAGCCTGGGGCTTGGATTGAGTAGGATGCTCATGTATAGTACATGATTGAGGAGCTGCTAGGGATGTTTGTTGAAACATTGGATCCTACGTCAGACTAGATCACATAACCTCTGAACTTGAAAAGGAGGCTGTGACTAAACGGATGTCTAGGTGTAGACGGGTTACCGTGTCCGCATAATGTATTATATTTTTTTGGTTTCTGTGATGTTGTTTATTGATCAAAACTTGTCACGAGTCTAAATGAATCATGGAAGAGATATGCTCATATGTAATGACAATAGACGTACAGATATGTGCGAATATTGAGAGAGACCAAAGCGTGCGACCATAGAGTCCACTAAAACAAACGGTAGTGTGTACTTATCCAACTCATGTCAAGAAGTATGACTGAGTAAAGGTAGTAAAAATGTTTACAACATTAAAAAAAGGGGGGGGCATATTGCCATGAGATGGATAAGAAAACGAAGCAAGTTAAACTGATGTCACTAAGACACGAGTTGAAAACCTAACCCGTCACCGGGGCACGAAAGGGTGGAGTTATGTGGTCACGTGACGCGCCCAGGTCAAAGCCGGAAAAGGGTTGCGATCAGGACATACTGAGCTGGGGCGTGAGCCAAGATGGTCAAGTTTGAGAAAGTTCTGCGGTTGAAAGCGTTTACGATGGTTGCAGTTATTGAAATTGCAGACAACTGTGAAAGAGTGATCGTGGTTAAGACAGCTATGAGGGAAGAAGCAGTACACTGAAGTAACCGACTGCCGATGGCCCAGTATATGTTTACCGGCTGGGGCGAGAGAGCTGACCTCGTTTTGTGAACACTGTGAATGGCGGAGAGAGAAACACGCCGTGACACGTTGGTCACTTATGTAATGTAAGTAACTAGAGACTATTATTAACAGTTAGCAGTAGATTGTATATTCTGTATTGTGCAACAACAACAAGGAATACACGACGATTAGTGGTATTATGTGCGCACTATTGCTAGACAGTTTGTGGGATGGTCATTAAAAAGGGGGGGGCATATTGCCATGAGATGGATAAAGAAAACGAAGCAAGTTAAACTGATGTCACTAAGACACGAGTTGAAAACCTAACCCGTCACCGGGGCACGAAAGGGGTGGAGTTATGTGGTCACGTGACGCGCCCAGGTAAAAGCCGGAAAAGGGTTGCGATCAAGGGAGACCGAGCTGGGGCGTGAGCCAAGATGGTCAAGTTTGAGAAAGTTCTGCGGTTGAAAGCGTTTACGATGGTTGCAGTTATTGAAATTGCAGACAACTGTGAAAGAGTGATCGTGGTTAAGACAGCTATGAGGGAAGAAGCAGTACACTGAAGTAACCGACTGCCGATGGCCCAGTATATGTTTACCGGCTGGGGCGAGAGAGCTGACCTCGTTTTGTGAACACTGTGAATGGCGGAGAGAGAAACACGCCGTGACACGTTGGTCACTTATGTAATGTAAGTAACTAGAGACTATTATTAACAGTTAGCAGTAGATTGTATATTCTGTATTGTGCAACAACAACAAGGAATACACGACGATTAGTGGTATTATGTGCGCACTATTGCTAGACAGTTTGTGGGATGGTCATGCCCAGAACACTGGAAGACTAGATACTGGTGGGGTATGATAGCGACCACGGTAAGGACTGTGATGTAATAAAGTGTTCATGTACTCTGAGGACGCGTTATGGACCTGTGTTGTGTGCACGAAAGATTCGAACAGAGAGTAAGCGAGCCTGTTGTAATATTTCTAAAATCTTCTAAACTCTAGACCTAAACCAAGATGTCGGGCATGATGAGTGAGTTCCGGCTCTTGGCACATAACAAAGATATTAAGCTTTAGAAACAGCGATAATTAAAGATCATTGACTCATGATAAAGATATTAAGCTTTCGAAACAGCGATAATTAAAGATCATTGACGCCTGACAAAGATATTAAGCTTTAGAAACAGCGATAATTAAAGATCATTGACGCCTGACAAAGATATTAAGCTTTAGAAACAGCGATAATTAAAGATTATTGACGCCTGACAAAGATATTAAGCTTTAGAAACAGCGGTAATTAAAGATCATTGACGCCTGACAAAGATATTAAGCTTTAGAAACAGCGATAATTAAAGATCATTGACTCATGACAAAGATATTATGCTTTAGAAACAGCGATAATTAAAGATCATTGACTCATGACAAAGATATTAAGCTTTAGAAACAGCGATAATTAAAGTTCATTGACGCCTGACAAAGATATTAAGCTTTAGAAACAGCGATAATCAAAGATCATTGACTCATGACAAAGATATTAAGCTTTAGAAACAGCGATAATTAAAGATCATTGACTCATGACAAAGATATTAAGCTTTAGAAACAGCGATAATTAAAGATCATTGACTCATGACAAAGATATTAAGCTTTAGAAACAGCGATAATTAAAGATCATTGACTCATGACAAGCGACTGCCTCGTCATACTATGGGTTCGTTTTCGAACTCTGTCTTTTGATTCACAAGAGCAATTCCCCACTCCCTTCTTAAGAGCCCTGGGGGGGGGGTCGTCGCTGGTCCAACGGTTGTCATGCTCTAACGCCCCCGACAGGTAGTTCTGCGGTAAGAGACCGTGACATATGGGATCAAACCGGGTGCAATGAAGTCAATCCGCTTGCCTTAAGAACCCTGGTTTAAAACTTCATAGTTACCATCGGGCAGGGGGCTTATTGCAGATAGTTTATCTAGCAACGTGTAAAGGATCTTGGTGTAGATATTTTCCCTAGCTACCAACGTGAAAGGATCTTGATGTGGATATTTTCCCTAGCTACCAGCGTAAAAGGATCTTGATGTGGATATTTTCCGTAGCTACCAACGTTTCTGGGATATTGGTGTAGACATTTTCCCTAACTACCTATGTGTACGGGATCTTCATGTAGATATTTTCCCTAGCTACCAGGTCCAAAGGATGTGAATGTAGATATTTCCCCTAGATACCAGTGTGAAAAGGATCTTGATGTAGATATTTCCCATAGATACCAGTATGAAAAGGATCTTGATGTAGACATTTTCCCTAGATACCGGTGTGAAAAAGATCTTGATGTAGATATTTTCGCCAGCCACCGGCGTGTATGCGAATTTTCATGTGGATACTGTAGGAAGTCAATACGTAAGTCACAAATGACTGTAGAGAAATAACTAAATGTGATAACAACTTGAAACATTTTATTTTTTATACATACATTGTCCCTTTACTTCTCAACATAATTTCCACCAACATTGATGCACTAATACCATCGTTTTATCAGTCCTCCTAAACCGGTTGCATAGAACTGCGTGCTCAGTTTTCTAAACCACGTTTTCACTTCACATTCAACTTCGGCGCCATTCGCGAAATGTCTCCCGCCAAGGTGGGTTTTCAGTGGACCACAAAGATATAAATTGCTAGGGGCTAAGTCGGGGCTGTAAGGTGGATGTTCCAGAACTTCCCATCTTAGTTGGTTAATTTTCTCCTGAGTTAATCGAGCCGTACGTGATCTGGCATTGTCACGAAGAAGCAACACTCCTCTAGTCAGCAGTCCTGGACGTTTTCTTCGCATTTACACTATGAAGCATCGATAGATCTTCACAGTACGATTCAGAATTCACATTGTCACCTTTCTTCTTGAAATTGGTTAAAAGAATTCCTTGACAATCCCAGAACACTGTCAGCATAACCTTCACTGCTGATGGCGTAACCTTGAACTTTTGGACACAAGGCGAAGAAGGATGTATTCTACCCAGCTATGCACCGCTTTACGGGACAAACATTTATCAGCATATACAGGAAGCATTTCATTATGAATGTCCTTTGCAGACAGTCCTTTTGCCCACACACACACACACAAAATACGCACAACAACACGTTGCGCTTTGGTTGTACACTCCGTAAGTACAGTCGCCATTTTGTTTATACGCTGCGCATGCGCATGAGACACCTAGTGCCACCCGACGAACGGGAATATAAAGTTCGATGTTGCTGTCACCTAATGACACCTGTAGAAAACACCAACTACATTTACCTGCCATCCCACAGAACTGTGTGACTTACTTATTGACTTTCCCTCGTATTACTCGTGAATAGAGGCCCACAACATAGTTGTTGCTGGTAAGGTTATTTTTTAAAGTTGCATATCCCTTACAGGACGTTGCAGTCAACACCAGCATTTCTCTGCTACTGTTGATGTTCTTGGCAAGATTATGCTCGGTAGTTTGCCATTGCTTTCTGAACGACCGGTTCACATACCCCGTAAGTATCAAACGAGACGTGATCCGCTGCCGAATCTCGCGCAGCTGTGTTCCTCAAGTGGATATACGGGATTACGGAGAAAGTCGTTAACGCCTTCGCCAGGGAGAGCGACTTGCTTGTAAGTACCAACAATAAATACAACTTCACAAGCAGGCTGACGCAAGTAGTACTGGAATACCGATATCACCATCCGTTATAAATGTCTAGTTTTATGACAGTCGTCACTTCTTCAAGTGAGAGATAGGCAGACAGGCATCATTCGTCAGTTATCTCACATGTTTGTAGATTAAACACTGTTTATTTAATGTTGTCAACTTCTGCCTGGCTATAATACAACTTTCATGTAGACGAGCATCTTCCTTTACACCCAGGCGCAGGTAGGTGAGTCCCAGGTACTGGCTCAGAAAAGTGTAATTTCTCTGTCTCTCTCTCACTCTTATTTCTCCTCTCCGTCTTTCATCCTATCTCTTTTCTTTCTCTCCCTATCTCTTTCTCTCTCTCTGTCGTTCTCTCTCCTCTCTCTTCCCTCTCTCTCCCTCTCTATCCTCTTCGTTATTTCCCTCTCACATTCTCTCTCCCCAACTAGCCTCTCACCCTCTTTTCCTCACACTCTCCTCTTATCTCCCCCCTTCACTATTTCTCTTTCTCTCTCTCTCTCTCCTCCACCCTCTTCCTGTTTCTCGCTCTCTCACCCTCTCTATTTCTCTCTTCCTCCCCTCCTCTCTTTATCTCCCCTCCCTCTCTTCTCATAGTGGAATGCAGATTCTTTTCACTTCCGAAGATCTGTTTAATCTCAGCTCCCAAAGTTATATTCCAAATTTTGTGATGCCTATTTTACATTCAAATTACCCTATTTATAATTCGAATTCCCACCACGAAAATGCATGCCTGTAACAGCAGCACACATCAGGCCAGAGGGTGAGTACTATCTGACATCAGGACGTGATTTATCAACGTGTATTATCTACTTGTGCACGTTGTTCAATTTGGAAAGTAATTACCCACGCTAGTGTTTCTTTTCTTCTGTTTGTTTAAACTAAACTCTTTCGCCTTCATGAGAGAGAGAGAGAGAGAGAGAGAGAGAGAGAGAGAGAGAGAGAGAGAGAAGAGAGAGAGAGAGAGAAAGGGAGAGAGAGAATGAGAGAGAGAAAGAGAGAGGGGGAAAGAGAGAAGAGAGAGATAATGAGAGAGAGAGAAGAGAGAGATAATGAGAGAGAGAGAGAGAGAGAGAGAGAGAGAGAGAGAGAGAGAGAGAGAGAGAGAGAGAGAGAGAGCAGTATTGTGTCTATTCTCTGAACACGCTAGATTGCTAGTGGTTTCAAATCATACAATACCTGGCATTGTAACAATAATCATGTTTAAACTTAAGGTCCACAGAAACATGGAAACGCCTAAGGATTCCATAACTGTGGAGTGTTTGTTTGAGGAAGTTCTTATTCTGTAGTCTTAAACACAGATCATAACCCAGTCAGCTAAAAGTGGTTAGAAATATCTCTCTCTCTCTCTCTCTCTCTCTCTCTCTCTCTCTCTCTCTCTCTCTCTCTCTCTCTCTCTCACACACACACACACACACACACACACACACACACACGCACGCACGCACGCACGCACGCACGCACGCACGCACGCACGCACGCACGCACGCACGCACGCACGCACGCACGCACGCACGCACGCACGCACGCACGCACGCACGCACGCACGCACGCACGCACGCACGCACGCACGCACGCACGCACGCACGCACGCACGCACGCACGCACGCACGCACACACACACACACACACACACACACACACACACACACACACACACACACACACACGCACGCACGCACGCACGCACGCACGCATCTTGAGTTCGAGTGACAAAATCGTAGATTAGAAACAAAGACATTAAAGCGATGGCCTAAAAAAAAGTATGATGAAAAAAACGAAATAAAACAAAGCAAAAGAATATAAAATTGACAGTGTACACACTCTGAGATCAGCGCTAAAGTTGAGTTGTTGTGTTGAGTTGAACTGAGTCAAGAATCGACATTGCTGCACTGGGGATATTCCCATAATGATCATGATTAGCAACAAACAACAAGACAAGCAGACTTAACATACTGAGATATCTAACACGAACGAACGAACAAACGAACGAACTTTATTTTAAAAGGGTAACAAATTGGGCACGCAGGCCCGTCTTACATTCGGCCCTTTCAATCACTCAACTTTCATTCATCAAATGTGCATGCTACATTAACATAGGGGAAGAAAACATTGTCAAATGGATATTGTAAGCATAAACAATGCATATTACGCATGATACATTCACATGAGAAAAAAAAACAAAAAAAAAACATTATCATATGAAAGTTGTAAACATAAACCAAACAGTGCATATTGCAATGTTGTGAGACACATCCCATATCCACCCTCATATCCCGCAGCCACCAACACATCCCCCACCCACCAAACCTCCCCCACCCACCCACACATACCTCCACGCACTCACACAGAACCAAGCAAACATACATGCCGCCACCCAACCACTGTTCACCCACCCACACACATTTCCCCACCCACACACACATCCTCACACACCAAGAAGAAGAAGAAGAAGAAGAAGAAGAAGAAGAAGAAGAAGAAGAAGAAGAACAAGAACAAGAACAAGAACAAGAACAAGAACAAGAAGAAGAACAAGAAGAAGAACAAGAAGAAGAAGAAGAAGAAACCACACACATATACCCCCGCCAACCCTCACATCCCGCACCTATCCACACACATATCCCGCACTCTCACAATTTTCCCCACCCACCCACACACACATCAGCCAACCTACACCCACTCACCCACCCAATATTCGCCACCTCTCAACTACACATCCCCACCCATAAACACATCTCCCCACCTGCCCACACATATCCCCCACCCATAACCCAAAAACACACACCTCCCACCCACACACACCCCGCCACCCACATATACCCCACCCACACACATCCGCCGCTCACACACATCTTCTCACAACTACACACCTCCCCACCCATACACTCATCTCTCACACACATCCACCAACTCACGTACTCATCCATCAACCACTCACACCCACACATCACCCAAGCGCCCATCAACACATGCATCTCTCATCTACCCTCCCACCCACACACACCCCAACCACTCAGCCAAACACACATCCCCCATCCTCGCATACATCCTTCAATCACCTGCATATCCCACACCTCCCCCACCTCTCACACATCTCCCCTCCCACACAAAAATCCACCCATAAACACATCCCCCCCCCACTCACATCCCCCACATAATTCCCCATACACATCCCCGCCAAAAGATCTCCTCACCCACTCACACATCCTCCACCTACAAACATCCTCACCACCCACACATACATCCTCCACCCACTCACATTTACCCCATCCACACTCACACACTCCCACCCACACAGACATATCCCATTCACAGACACCCCCCCCCCCCACACTCATCCCCCACACTCATTACACACCCATCCCCCAACCCACACAATCTCCTTCACACCCATTCACCCACGACACGACAAGCAGACCATAACAATAGAGAAAACTAACAAGACAACAACCAGATGGGATGCAGAGGTGTTTCCAAGGCACCAGGGCCGGGATCTATACTGGCCAAGACCTGCTGATACGTCCACGCCGTGCGTCCTGGGCAACAGGTCAGTTTGGAGACCTGGCTAACATCAGTAGGATCGATGAATCCTCCGAAGCCGGAGAGTATCTGCCTGCATGGCGAGGAACCACCAGTCTGCACACGAATATACCAGACATGGGACAACGGATACTCACGCAAAATTCAGGTTCTGTATGACATCACATTGATAGTCAACAACAGGATGTATTCATACGACATACAGGACTTCACGCTGGAGTTCACAGCCAGCGAATACAAGCAAGCAACAACCAGATTCACGGCCATTTGTAGAACAAACTGAGGTTATGGAGGTGAAGGCTGTTAGTAAAGGTCCCTAAACATCTTAGGTGTATTTGGTATATGGTTCTAGACCAACATTGGTATAGACCGATCGGCCCTCAGTGTCTGATGTGGTCAGTATGTAGCTGGCCAATTAAGGCTCTCGTCAGACAGAAATCAAAACGAGAATAGGAATGGCCTAAATGTTTTCAACATCATACAATCAATATTACCATCTCGAGAGAATTACATTCAACGCATTGAAAATTATAATTGTCATATGATATGTGCATTCCACACTGCTATATGCTGCGGAAGTATGGAAAAATGACAAGCATTTTGAAAGCCGAATAGAGGCACAAAAGAATGTCTTATTTCATGGAAACAACCACAATGAAATACGGAGTTCTAGAAACAATGGGAATAAATATAGGGTTGATGAAAGAAATGAAAACGAGGCAAGTGAAATATTCCGGCCAAGTTAAAAGACACAATACTCTTATAAAAAACCATACTTATCATTTGGGAAACCCTTCGAGGCCACTAAGACAGTTCATTACAAACGCCGAACAATACATGCGTTCATGAACTGTAAAACCCATACTGGAGGGTGAGGTTGAAGGCAAGCGAGCAAGATGTAGACAAAGATACAAGTGGGAAGATAACATCAAGAGATGGAATAACAGCAGTCGGACAGAATATACATTCAAGGCCAGACAAAAAGTGCTGGGGGTCCATTGCAACCAACCTTCATTGTGAAGACGGTATCTGATTGGTTGATTGATTGACTGATTGAAGACGGTTAATCCGTGATGGTATACTGTTTAGTGATTGTCAAGATACTCTTTCGGTAACGACCCCCAGCCCTGGCAGAATGTCTTTTCCCCCCATCATGTCTCTGAGGTCACACCCCAACTGCAGAATCTGACTAAGCCTACTCTACCCTTTTCATAAGACTGTGGACATCATAAGGTGGACATAAAAATGCGACTTCTGATGTGTGCTGGGCACTGAACAAGGGACATTCTAGAAATAGAAAGAAACAGTTAATGTTAGCTGCATGTCCATTACAGGACATTGCCATCAACCTCAGCATTTATTGTCTGTTTTTGATTTACTAGACAATTGTGTGTTCAATAGTTTGCAGTTGCTGTCTGAAAGGTCAACACATCATACTATTGAAATCAATGCTATGTGATCTGCTTCCAAATCATCTGTGGCTGATTTCAAACCCTCGACGCCGTATGTCGGGGTATTATGAGACTGTTCCATTTACCCTGGAGCCGACAAATGTCTGCATCTTGAACACAGACACAGTTGTTCGTGACAAAGCTCGCTTAAGATCTGAAATGTTGAATGAACATGGAACGGAAAGACCATACCCAGGGAGGAACAAGCGTTTACTAGTACGTATTGACCTATTGAATTATGAGACCTATGGTGCTATCTCAATGGTTTGATACGAATTCTGTCCGTATTCCATAGTTGTAGGTTCATGTGTATGATAGACATGACTAATGAAGACACTTTTTTGTGGAGTGTCTAGTTGGTCATGCGTCGAAGTACACTTGTTCCTGCAGCGAGTAGCTGTCGCTATTTGGAGGTGACAGGTTCGAATCCCGGTCGGTAACTATAGCTTTCAAATGTTATGTTGTCTTAGTTCGTCTTCTAATCTCTACTTCCTTCTTCTCCTTCTGTAAGCGCCAAACAATACTATGTGTGTTTATTTATGTAACAAGCTTTTATTGACGCATGTTGAGAGAGACTGGGTATTTATGACTTTGCCCGAAGGGCAGTCTCGTCGATACTGTTAACAATGAACACATTTCTCATATTTTTCTAACATATTAATGTTGTAATGTGCTGTTAACAACATTACTATGGTAGAAAATATGAGACATGTGTACCTGATTATATTAATACAAAAACAACGATAACCTCGAGTGATCGAGCAATGACGGTTATCAGCAATGCTATTTTACCATCGACCTCCCTTATTTCATTGCTTCATTTTTTTTTTGCAAAGTTTAAGATATGATTTCGTGTTGTGGATTTAGAAAAACAAAACCAAAGGCTAGGCATTGACAATCATTCAAGGATTTGTGATTTATGATTGTGGCATGGGTTTACAATCCACACGGACCAAGTCAGCACCGTGTCCTTGAAAGTTGGATAACTGGTTTGTGACCGGGCCAGGTCAGTTTGTGGCGGAAACTGTCTCTTCTGTTGACATCAAGTATAGAGAACGGTTTATATGAGTCTCCAAAACAAACTGGATTCGTTGTGAGAAATTACAAGGAGGACTCCAGTCGATATTTCTTTCGTTAAGAAAATCATCTCTTGGCGAAAATTGTTACTGAATTCACTTTTAAATTAGTTTCAAATGTATATTTCAATTTTATGTTTAACTAATCACACTGTGCCGGTCTCTCTGGCTGAGGGGTTACGCCACTTTCTCCGTAATCCCGTTTATCCACGCAGAGCCTCGCTGCGAGGCGAGAACTGGAAGCGGTTCGACCCGCGCTCGTGACTTGCGGGATAATGAGCCGGCCGCAAAGTAATGGCAAACTACTGAGCCAAGAAATCAACATACAGCTGAAAGATGCTGATGTTGACCGCGATGTCCTGTAAAGGATATGCAAAACATTTATTTATAATCACACTGTAGCATCTTCAAGGGATGATAACTTTGTGCTGTTTCACAGTTATCCGAAAGAATTGTCCTAGCGTTTCCATGTGTACAGTATATTCTACAGAACCTGACCAACCATTAGTAGTTGTCCAACATATTGGGACTAGCTAGAGCATGTACATAAAACAAACTTTGTTTTCTAGATTTAACACGATTACCTTGGACGGAAACTCAAACTATGAAATCGCACACTCTCAAATATTTACAGACATTCTGATGACCTGTACTATAATCTTTAGGCGAAAGGCTAGCCCATGTTTAGACTTTAATGTTTTTGTCTAAGGACTGAAAGTAAGTAATTAGGTTATCTTTTTGTCCTGTCCTACAAGGGTTGTGGGCAGTTGTAGCTGTGTCTCTTGTGCGAGAATCCTCAGATATGATCAGTCTACATAAGGACAGGCCTTCCTTGTAATTTACAACCAGCGATTTCACATATGTGATAGAATAGCAGGGCCAGTTAGTCAAACCTCCTGTGCATAATACGACAGAACACACACAAATCAATGTGTACATACGGCTATGACTAGGTCAGCATGACCGAATGGATAAGAACGAGGTAAGGCGTTCAACTCCTACACCGGACAGTTGGAAAACATTGTTGACTTCTCGTGGGGGTTCACCTGATGGCGAGGCACACTGTTAATAGGGAAAGCTAATCCACATGCAAAATTCAGTCCAGCACCACTAGAAGTTGTGTGTATGGACTACGCTTGAGTTCAAAGTGAGCGAGCGCAAACAAAAATACGGCAATGACTGACGGTATGAGGACTGCAGTTTGACACTAATATGGGATATCGCGGTGGAGGACAAACTGAGGCGTGTGTGAGAACTGGCCACCAGAACTCCAAGTATCGGCACTTTTCGACATATTATGAGTGAGACGGAGCATACAAGGGCATGTCCGGAGTGCCATGGTGTCGGTGTTGGATGGCAATTCGTGACAATGCCCCTGTTTATCATGTTATGTGTTTTGTTATGGAATAAAACAAAAAGCAGCAGCTGCAGCAGGATAAAACAATATGAATTGGAAACAAATAAGTACATTTAGCTCCTGCGAGAAGAAACGTACTAAACACAAACACGTTGCACATACCTTACAAGGAGATCCATCGCATACCGGTAAAAATCCAAAATCAGAAGCAATCAATAAATATATAAAATGAAATAATAAAATAAAAAACACACAAATGCGTACAATACGACACACAGGACGGCCGACGTTTCGATTCTCAGAATCTTTGTCAAGGACAGGACAACACAGATAGATAAAACAATGAAAAACAAAATACAAAAAAAACAAAAAGCACAACTACTCGGTTCCCATGAGGGAGCATAAATGGCGGCTTTGCCAGTTGCGTAGGCACTCTTTGTCTACATAGTTTAAGTATAGTAGGTTGCCAGATAGGGTTTCAATCAATCAATCATGTGCCATGCCGGAAAGCGTGGGCGGTCATGACTCGCAATTTCACTCGATCACCAGTGTCGTGGATCAGCTCAGTGTTCCTGTCTCGTCCATGCCATGTGGCCAAGCCATCCAGGTATTTTCCTCTCGGTCTTCCTCTTGGTCTGTTCCCTTCGATCTTGCCAGTTGTCACTAAGTTCTCCAATCCATTTCTTCTCATAACATGTCCAAAAAATGTTGACTGCCTACGTCTAATTTCTCTAATGTTCATTTGTCTCCTGTAGTACTTGGTCATTGGTTTTTCTGTCTGTCCATGGTATTCTTTGCATTTTCCTCAGAAACCACATTTCTGCAGCCATCAGATGCTTTTCAGCTTGACTGCTCATTGTCCAAGTTTCACATCCATACAAAAGAACAGGCTCTATGTATCCCCTCAACACTCTTTTTCTCGTTTCAATTAACATCTTTTTATTGGTCAGAATGTTTTTCATCTTGCTAAAGGCTACTTTCGCCATGGCGATTCTTGTTCTAATCTCTTCAAGATTCAAGATAGGGTTTATGTCGCCAAATATATGCGAACAGTCTGATAATGAATATATAGGGGTGTGGAGACAGTTAGATATGAATATATAGGGGGGGGGGGGGCAGTATAGTTATAGACAGTGTAAACAGTTGGATATGTATAAACGGAGGCGTGTGAACCGTTGGATATGAATGTATAGAGTGAAGATGGTACAGTTATACAGTGACGTCCACAACAGTATTGATACCTGCTGGATGGACGCATTCCAGAGAGTTGATTAATTGGCATTTAAATTTGAGCCTAATGGAACTGTTGCAGAAGCAAGGTTTCAATGCAGTGACACATACATCGTCGACTCCATTATGGTTGGAGGAATTGAAATGGTTGGGGACAGGTTTGTCAGCGCCCTGAGTAATGTCTCTGAGGTGTTCTCTAAAACGGTCAGCAAGGCGTCTGCCAATTTGACCAATGTATTTCATGACATGAAATTGGGCCCTCGCCCAATCTTGCTATCTCACTCACTGTCGTTCACTATCTTTCTCAATATCATTCCTTTCGCTCACTTTCTCGCTAACCATTTCACTGTTACTGACCCTCTCACTCTCATTCATTATTTCACTCTCTCATACACCCTTCCTATCTCGTCCACTCACTCACTCACTCACTCACTCACTCACTCACTCACTCACTCACTCACTCACTCACTCACTCTCACGCTCCCTAACTCACTCTCTCACTCACTCACTCACTCACGCACGCACGAACGCACTCACTCACTCACTCACTCACTCACTCACTCACTCACTCACTCACTCTCACGCTCTCTAACTCACTCTCTCACTCACTCACTCACTCACTCACTCACTCACTCACTCACGCACGCACGCACTCACTCACTCACTCACTCACTCACCCAGTATCACTCACTTTCATATTTTGAATCTCATCCATTCTTTCACTTTATGACTTATTCATCTCCTCTCCTTCCCTCCCGCCCCTCCCCACCCCAACCCTTTTCTCTATCTCTCACACACTCATTTTCACGATCATTCATTCTCTGTCATTACTCCAGCTACGTTCTATTCCAATCCGACCGCATTTGCTTGTAGCAAGAATAAATAATCTGACTGACCCGTCCGCTCAATAATTTAGGTCTCAGTAAGAAACACTCTACGTTCTGGACCTTACCTCGGTACTTTTTTCCTTTAAAATCAACATGATGGTCTTCTTCTTCTTCTGTCTTATTGTGTCTTATTCTGTCTTCTGTCTTCTGACTTATTCTGTCTTCTGGCTTCTGTCTTCTGTCGTCTGTCGTCTTTCTTCTGCCTTCTGTCTTCTTCTGTCTTCTTCTGTCTTCTTCTGTCTTCTTCTGTCTTCTTCTTCTTCTTCTTCTTCTTCTTCTTCTTCTTCTTCTTCTTCTTCTTCTTCTTCTTCTTCTTCTTCTTCTTCTTCTTCTTCTTCTTCTTCTTCTTCTTCTTCGCGATAACTGCTCTATAATCTATAACTCTCTCTTTTACCCGAGTCATATTTTGAAAGAGCTAATAACAAGTTTCAGAAAGCAATGGCAAACTACTGAACGTAAACTTGCTAAGAAATCTCTGTGGCGAAGTGGTCAAGCCGTTTGACTTGTGATCCGAAGGTTGTGGGTTCGATTCCGGGCCGCACCCTTCGGTTTACGAGTTAAATGTTTCGGAGACTCCTGTGGGTCATCGCTAAAAGCTACGGAGTTCGTGCTTTGTGCGACGCTTTCCGCGCTGCGGAAAGAGACCGAGCCATATGGGATAAAACCCGGTGCGATGAAGTCGACCCTGTCGACTTTTAAGCGACTTTTTGCTAAGAAATCATATACACCAAACAAATGCGGGGGTTGACTGTGACATCCTGCAAAAGCTATGCAATTAACTTTAATCGAACGCCAGAAACGCTACAATAATATACAAATAATGAATGAAAGAAAGGTAGAGTAAAATAAAGGAAATTAAAATCTGTCACGGAATAGAAAGAGAATGGCTAGGGACAGGATAATATAAAAGTAACGTGAGAAAGAAATAGAAGAAGGGGCAAAAAGCGTAAGTAGGAAAGAGGAATACACAAATTGAGAAGCTACAGAGAGAGAACAAGAGAGAGAGAGAGAGAGAGAGAGAGAGAGAGAGAGAGAGAGAGAGAGAGAGAGAGAGAGAGAGAGAGAGAGAGAGAGAGAGAGAGAGAGAGGCCGCTAGAAAGAAAGTAATGTCCAGTTTGCCGACATCTGGTGTCCTGTAGTGTCTGGACCTCTGCTGGTTTGCGACATTGATTCCACGAACACAGCACACGAAGAGTTGAATTGACTTGTTACGTGCTTTGATGACCACTGTCCACTGCTGTGACCACTGACTGGCTATCGATTAGATCGCTTCACCTTCATATAGTCACAGCTTTTGTTCTCTTATCGAAATTACCGCTCCCAATTTTTTCCCAACCTGATTCTTTCCCTGTATTCCGGCTCTGTATATGCAACTAACTAACTTTAACTGTTATCTAATGCATCCTCTAATTTCTGGGATTTCCATTTCTTATATTAGACCTTCCATGAATCTAAATTACCACCTATTTCTGTTTCTTATTTTGATACAAGAATTAGGAATACAACAAAATGGCCATAAAAATAATTAGTTGCATGTCCTTCACAGGACGTAGCTGCCAACCCCAGCATTTGGGCTGTTTGTGATTCCACGAACCGGCTCCGTTGCGAACTAGTTACGGACGCCATTTGTAATCCCGTATACCCGGATTCGAAACACAGCGGTGCTAGTGTTTTCGAAAAAAAGGTATAGGCGCCGGTCGTTCAGATAGCAATGGCAAGCTACTGAACGTAAAACTTGCCCAGGAATCACGAACAGCGAAAATGCTGGGGTTGACTGCTACATCCTGTGAAGGACATGCAACTAATTTTTTTTTAATGACCTATTTGTTTTATTCCTAATTCGTATATCAAAATAAGAAACATCAGAAATAGGTTGTAATTAAGATTCATGGAAGGTACAATATAAGAAATAGAAATCCCAGAAATTAGAGGATGCATTAGACAACAGTTAAAGTTAGTTAGTTGCATATCCATTTCAGAACGTAGCTGTCAACCCCTGCATTTTTTTTTTGGCTGTTCGTGATTCCTGCGCAAGTTTACATTCGGTAGTTTGCCATTGCTTTCTGAACGTTCTGTACCCATACCATTTCATAAAAACCAAAGCAATGCGGTCTGCTGCCAAATCGCCCGCAGCTGTGTGTCGAACGCGGTATGTGGGATTACGAACTGCGTCCGTAACCCCTTAGCCACGGAGCAGCCTTAGACAAACGACTAAAGAACAATGTATATATGCAGGTGTTAGACACTGATGCTTTGGAGTGACAAAGGGTGATTTGTGGTAGAAAGACTAGGGTGTCCTCCACAGCCTCGGAAGTTAGAGGGTTCGTATCCCAGCTTAGGGCCGAGCATTTATTATCACGAGTCGTTGGTGTCTAAGGATATCACACGTACTCACGATCTTTTGGGTAGTGATCAAACACCACACACAAATTCAGGGATATTGGGTAATAACCATGACAAATACAATATGCAAGCTGCTGGAGAAGTTAGTTGCTAGGAAAATATTAAGTCAGCTAGAGAGGCAAGGTTGTTTCCCACCTACCCTTGACGGTATCATCCAAACAGAGAAACCTGGACCAATGCAGCTGTTTTTGACTAGGATGTTTATGAAGGTTTTCACTCAGGCATTGAAACATGTGCTGCGACGATTGATCTTGAGGATGAGTACAACAGTGTGCCATTGGATTTCTTAATGGTTCTGCTTCTTGAACTCAAGATATGTCCATTTCTCCTTAGTAGGATCGCCACAGCTCTCTTCCAACGGAAAGTGTGTGTGTGTGTGTGTGTGTGTGTGTGTGTTTTTTGTTTTGATGTGGCAGTTGGACCTTTAAACCAACAACAATATATCCTGGCCTACCACAGGGATCACCATTATCTCTGGTGCTGGTCAACGCCTACATTGTGAACATTACCGGCTAGCAGATCAGAGGACCGGGGAGGACATTGTCATATGCCGATGATGTGTTAGTGTATCGTCAGGGTAAGGATAGAGAGAGAGAGAGAGAGAGAGAGAGAGAGAGAGAGAGAGAGAGAGAGAGAGAGAGAGAGAGAGAGAGAGAGAGAGAGAGAGAGAGAGTTGCTATGCGGATCTACAAACAGAACTAAATCGCATAAGCACTTGGTGTGTGGAATTTGGGGCAATATGGCCAACCCAACGAAGACAGCAGCGCATGGTTCTCTTTAAATAACCATATTGTCAACACCCCAACACCAACTGTAATTCTGGGTTCAGAGACAGTGGAAAGAACGCAGGCAATGAACCACCTGAGGATACGTTTTGATCGAAGTCTTGCTTATCATGAGCACATAGACCGGGTGATAACAAAGCCCAAGCGGGGTTTGGCTGCGATGCGGGTAATGGCGGCAGCAAGTTGTGAGCAGCATCATCTATGTCTTCTATACGAGGGTCTGGTCATGTCTGTTTTTTAGTATGCTATGGCGATCCTGACTATCAGCCGTAAGCAGATGGAAAGGATACAGAACGAAGCTATGCGCATTATTCTTGGAGGTGCAAGAGATACAGCATGCAGGGCGATGCGCTACCTTCTTGATTTTCCAACCATTGGGGACAGAATACAAATTTGCAGAGCACTTGCCTACCTCAGAGTCAACGCAAACACACAACATCCACTGTACACTTAAGAAGGTAAAGGGTAGCAGGTTAAAAAGAGGAAAGTCGTGCATGGGTCAAGCTGAAGACATTCTTCAACAGGTGTGTTCACTTGAGGACTTATATTTTGTGAGGAGTGGATACGAATGCCAACAGATTTCTGTACGTCCTTTTCAGTTTGCATCCAACTAGACAGAAAATGCAGACAAGAAATTCTGCTGCTGTGGAGGTGGAAGTACAGGTTTGATCTCCGAAAATTCTTTAGAGGACGATGCTGTCATTTATACAGATGGGTCGGTGGTTCGACGAGTGAGAAGCTTTTGGGCTTTTACGGCTGAGGCCAGAGGGAGAATTATGAAGGAAGATTCTGGTGCTTTTGCTTTGACCACAAGTAGCCTGACTATGGAAGTCATGGCAATATGTAAAGCAATAACATGGCTCGAGACATAGACATTCACTAGGGCATGTTTCCTTAGTGACTCAATGAGCATGTTCAAGAAGATAGGGATGGGGTGCATCCGAATTGAGTGTGGCTGCTGTCTCTGGAGGGGTCTCGGCTGGCAAAGATTAGTTTCATTTTCGTACCAGGGCATGCGGGAGTACAAGGAAATGAGCGGGCTGACAAGCTCGCAGGTGAGGCTACTGTTGAGGGCGGACGCGCCATGGACCAGGCTGACATTCTGAATGCTCTACGAGAAGTAAGACTTTTGCGAGAACCAAGTGATGACTGTGAATCTACAACAATGGCCAGACTGCGAGAGCAGCAAATTAAAAGAGGAGTGGCCAAACAAGAACACTACGCAGGAAGCCAAAGAAGATTGATAAACCAACACAGAACTGGCGTCGTTAGCCGCTACACGCTGCGGGATTTGCTGAGGAGGGGATCCGAGCACTTATGGACTGAATGGTTCGGTGTGCAATGAGGATAATCTGTCGACTAACTAACTAATACATGACATAATGAATGCGGCAGCTACACAGCAGGGTTGTTGAACACATACCAAACTGGATTGACAAGATATTACAGACAGTAGATGGGGTCATGGAAAGGCTGACACACCACAATTATAAACTTCCGGCGTCGTCCTTTGCACGTCAAGTCTTGAAAACCGGTCATGTAATTCATAGAGACAGCGCTTTTCGCGTGTTGTTTCATCCACAAAATAGTCATTTGTATAAGTTTGCAAAAACCTCAATGATTCATCTACATAGGCCAATTTTGTGCAAAAAGAAAGACATGGTAGTCAATTTAAAATTACCACGGTAAACAATTGATATTACTGTGCGAACATGTGTATATTTAAGCTTGAACGATGTATCGAGTTATTTTACTCTACGTTGTGTGACTTCTGCAGTATGTACCTGACGAGATGCAACGAAATACGCCAGGCAATAAATCGTACAATCTATTTTGTGTCTTCGTTATTCTAATACATGACTCACTAAAACTAATTGTTGATGTTGCAGTTATAATTAGCTATGATTGTACTACGGTCAAGTGAATGCTTATTATACTAGTTGACACTTGAAATTTTTGTTTTCTATTTAAGGTGGAACATAACCTGTACATAGAGACTGGTGGGGTATTTGATTTGTGGTGGAAGATTGTTTTACAGCTGAGCTTTGGAGTACGCTGAGATTGTTTTATATAAGTATATCCTAGGCTTCATCATAACCATGTGCCATGTCGATAAGCGTGGGTGATCATGTTCTGCCATTTCACACGATCACCAGAGTCGAGGATCAGTTCCGTGTTCTTGTCTCGACTATACCACGCGGTGAAGCCATCCAGATATCTACTTCTCTGCCTCACCCTTGTTCTTTTCCCCCAAATCTTGCCAGTTGTCATCAACTTCTCCAATTTATTACTTCTCGTAACGTGTCCAAAATATTGTGAATGTCTACGTTTAATTTCTCTAATCAGTTTACGATTTTTATTTGTTTCTTGTCGGACTGGATCTTTGGTTTTTCTGTCTGTCAATGACATTCTTTGCATTTTCCTCAGAAACCACATTTCCACAGCCATCAGATGTCTTTCAACTTGTCTGCTCATCGTAAAATCCTTTTCTTCGGGAAATGTAATATGTTTATTAGTTTGCTATGTCTTGCGTTATAATTGAGAAGAATAAGTAGAAGAAGAAGATAATCAAGTACGTGTCAAACATCGCACACATACAAACACACACACACATACAAACACACACACACATACAGAGAAAGGGAGAGGGAAGAAGAGAGGAATTCTCTCGTTATGACGGGTTAAGATTGGCAGTGAAACAAACAAACAAACAGACAGACAGGCAAGTAGAGAGAGAGAGAGAGAGAGAGAGAGAGAGAGAGAGAGAGAATGAGAGAGACAGAGGGAGATAGAGGGAAATATAGAGTGAGAGATAGAGAGAAAGATAGAGAGAAAGATAGGGAGAGAGATAGAGAGAGATAGAGAGAAATAGAGAGAAATAGAGGCAGAGAGATAGAGATAGAGAGAAAGACAGAACGACTGGACGAACAAACTTTATATTCAAAGGGTTGAGAATTGGGCAAGCAGGCATTCTGCTCTTGTATCACTCTCTTTCATACATTATTTCACCCACACATCATTCCATTCTAACTGAGAACAACAACAATATAAAAGATATTCATTATAAAGGCATGGGGGAAATGCAAAAATCAATACTACACGACTCAGTAATATTAATGAATGATGTGACAATTGTTATTAGCTATGTGGAATATACTGGTCTACCAAAATGGGACTGGCTGTTATGCTAGGGTTTTATTATTATTCATTTCATTGGCACCTTGCCGTCTTGACAGACGATAGTTTGTGCTTCAAAAAGGCATAATAACTTTTGCCTATGGCGGTAGCGAATGTGACTGATAAGCCTCTCCATAGCACAAAGCCTAGGCTAAAATATAGTGATCATGTGTTGCCCATGCAGCATGATCCCTCTCTCGGCCTGCCTAGTTCACTCCAGAGGAAAGGTAACATCTCTACATCTGAAACAAGACAAGCTGTAGAAACTGCCGGATCAGCAAAGCAATGCTCTAACTGTCCGCCTGTCGGAGCTTCGATCCCTGACCAGCTGCCAACCAAGGCTTAGGGCCTGGTCTGCCCTGCCATGACATTTTGTCTTTAGGTTGCATTTCCTCGCACCAGGGTAAGGCTTTTACCCTCCCAATTGCGCTCTTCCGCCCGAAGCCGTTGGCACAATGTGGGGTCTCGGGTTTGGTAAGCGCCGTCGCCGTTCGGCGCTAACAGAAAGCAGGTAGTACCGTCTACTGTTATACGGTAGCTCAGTCATATCTGACTAAGACCCGAGAACTTATTATTATTATTATTATTATTATTATTATTATTATTATTATTTATTAAGGGGACAGGTAATCCGTACTGCAATAGCGTTAGAATAATTTGTGATTATATGTATAGGGATTGGTGACATCTTTGATTTCTTGTGGAAGATTGTTCCACAGCTGAGCTGCGGAGTACGTTAAGTTTGTTTTGTATAGGTCTAACCTAGACTTCGGAATATGTAATATATTTAATTGCTTACTGTGTCTAGCATTATATTTAAACAATGACCAAAGGTTATTTGGGGCATTCCGATTTAGGATTTAGTGAATTAGTTTGGCCTTAATGAAAAGTAGGCGTTTGCGAAGTGGTAGTAACTGAAGGCGTTTATGCAGGCTAGGATTGTCAGTTACGTGTTCGCCATAAATTAGACCCCGTCTCCCTGGCCAAGGTGTTAACAACATTGTTCGTAATCCCGTATATCCACGTGGGGAAAATAGAAGCTGCGAGAATCGGCAGCGGTTCGCGAAGCGTTGGTAACTTTCATGGGTATGTGAGCCGGTCGTTCAGAAAGCAATGGCAAACTACTGAACGTAAAACTTGTCTAGTACATCAACAGCAGCTGAAAAATGCTGGTGTTGACTGCAGCGTCCTGTAAGGGATATGCAACATTAAAAAAAGAAAAGAAAAATTAAACTCAAAGCCCATTTCTAAAGTGAGTAAATTCGCTTGGCGAGTGAAATGGAACAACCCTCTCAGATTGTAGAGCAGTAGTCAAAATGTGTCTGTGTGTGAGCAGTATAGAATTTCTTCCTTGCGTCTCCATCATGGGAATTTGTAATTTTGGCGAGTTGGTATACTATTTTTTTTTTTTTTTTGCTGTTTGTTTATCGACCTCTTGAAAGTGGGAATTAAACATTAGGTTTCTATCAATGATGAGGCCTAAAGTTTTGTGCTCAGTTACATTTGCTATTGGCGTGTTATCGATGTGAAGTTGAAGTTGTCTGTGTGAATTTAGAGTTTAAAGCCTTTGTCTGGTTGCTTACAGCATAGATTTGTTTTAGTGATGTTAATTTGCATACGGTTTGCATGGCTCCGCATAACTATATTATTTAATTCTTGTTGCAATGACGACTCCAGAAAATTACAGTTTTCAGTGTTTATACACTGTAAACAATATAAAATGACACAAAGTAGTGCAGTTTACACTGTACAGTCGTCTGCTAACATATCGCAGGACGAGAGAGAGAGAGAGAGAGAGAGAGAGAGAGAGAGAGAGAGGGGGGGAGGGAGAGAACAAAGCTATCTTCTACAGTCATAGTCACCAGTACACGTGTGTGTGTACTGGTGACTATGACTGTAGAAGATAGCTTTGTTCTCTCTCACCCACTCTCCTCCTCTCTCTCTCTCTCTCTCTCTTCCGGTCAAGATGTCGGCGGACGGTTTTTTCTTCTTCTGTGACAGTTCCCTTTTTCGCGTAGGAGATTGATGTTTTCATCTCTTGCGTGTAATTTGTGCGCCAGGATGTAATACCAGAAGTTTCTTCTCAAAATCCGATGCTACGGAGTTCGCTCATTGAGCGAAGCAATCCTTATGTGAATTTTTGCAACGTGTGTGTTTCTGTGGTGTTCGGTTTTTCAATAAGGCGAAACAACGTTTGTGCTCCGTGCGGAGGGCAGTCAACCCAGCAAGGCGACGGGGGCGGCGAGGTGGCCGCAAACGAATAAGCATACGAGGTTGGGTTAGACGTTTTAGACACAAATGTGACCATCTGGGCCTCAGTAATTCTCATATACTATATTGGAACTGTGCCAGCGTAAAACCACGAGGCCCTATTCTGGAAAACCTTTTATACAGGAATGACATTGTAGCGCTCCAGAAGACGAGTCTGGGTGATCAGCTAACTCTAAATTGCCGGCTTAAAATGTTTCTACAACAGGCGACATCTGAGAATGGCTATTCTCATTCGCGACAGTATGGTGGCTTCAGAGCTAGACATGTCCAGTTTGGACAATGACGACATACAAATACAGGCGGTTAGGTTTCAATCCGGTCTACCATTCGTGTTGGTTAATGTTTATGCCCGCAACGCGAGTGTGGATTCCCAGAAGTGGCAGTGATTAAGTGACATTTTAGGTCACGAGAGAAATGTTATTTTCTGTGGCGATTTCAACGCTAAAAGCAGATCATGGGGAAACATTTCCTCCAACACACAGGGAAGGAGCTCGAGACTGCACTTGAAACCTCTGACCTGGTTTGTAACAACAGTGGCTGTGTCACCAGGACAGCAAGCCGTCCAGGTGATGAGGACAGTGCTATTGATCTAGCGCTGTTTTCTCCTTCACTCACTACATTGTGTCGATGGGGTGTCCTAGGGTACCACGGCAGCGACCACCACCCTTGCAGCATACTGGTTGAGAAAGGCAGAACCACGCAGCACAATTCAGCGGTCCAAGACTTTCCAGTATGGCAGTACAGGGCAAGATGTGGTAGCAAAATAAGGCGCGACAAGCGCAGAAAGCTCCAGGGCAGGAAAAAAAATCTGAGAGCAGCCCCCATGGTGGAATTTTGAGGTGGAGAAGGCCTGGGTCGATAAGCGCAGTGCTGTAAGAAAATGGCAAAACGCTAAGAAGAACAGAGTTTCCCATACTAGTCCCTGCATGCACTTAGAAAGAGAGATGCATAGAAAAGAAAGCTATTTAAAAAAAACTGGTTAAGGAGTTTAAAAGTGAAAAATTGGCAGAGGGATATCAAAGAGTAAGCACAGACAAGTCACTGAAATTGTTCTGGCGACTACATAAAAGCATGAGTGGGTTAGTCAAGAATAAGAGAATTTCTGACTTCCAAGGCGCTGACCTCATCTCGAAGAGGACTGACGTGGTTTTCGCGTTATTCGCGAAATGTCTACCGCCAAGGTGGGTTATCAGTGTTTATGCTCACAAATGTTTATTCCGTAAAGCAGTGCATAGCTGGGTTTAAAAAAAAAAAAAAAGTTACGAGGGTGAGTCAATAAGTAAGTTACACGGTTCTGTGGAATGTCAGGTAAATGAAAACAAAGCACTCTGTTCTATGCAGCCGGTTTGGGAGGACTGATAAAACGATGGGATAAGTGCATCAATGTTGGTGGAAATTATGTTGAGAAATAAAGAGACAATGTATGTATACAAATAAACTGGTTTCAAGTTGTTATCATATTTAATTATGTTTCTACAGCCATTTGTGACTTACTTATTAACTTACCCTCTTATTACTGTTCCGAGATTGTTGTACTGGGTTTAATTACAAATGTAATTACAAAAAGTGTAATTTACATTCAGTTGTTTAGTGAGAAGCATAGAGTATCAAAGGCCCTTTTAGCAGCCTAAGAGCATATGAGCATATTGTGTTGTCCCCTTATTTTTATAGGCTAGTCGGCACTCTATTGTAATGTGATCAATATCCCACCAACCGTCTTTACTTCCCAAGATATTTCATGATATCCACTTAATGGCTGGGTTGGCTCTAAAGCCCAGGTTACTTGTTTTGAAATCCGCCTCAAAGCGAAATCTAACCAGTGACCACTGATCGGCAGGCAGGCGTAGGTCCACTGCACTACCGAGGGTCACTTTTTATATTTGAGTTCAGTAGAAGTATAACCGCCGGTCTCTCTGGTCGAGGGGTTACAACACTTTCTCCGTAATTTCGTTTATCACACAGAGTCTCGTAGCTGGCGAGAACTGTGAGCGGTTCGACCCCCGCTGGTGACTTGCGGGATAACTGAGCCGGCCGCTCAGAAAGCAATGACAAACTACTGAGCGTAATCTTGCCAAGAAATCAACATACAGCTGAAAGATGCTGATGTTGACAGCGATGTCCTATAAAGGATTTGCAAAACATTTATTTAGAAGTATAACCAGAACACGTCTTCGTGTACTCCTCTGCCTCGTGTAATGTCAATCATTTCTGATACCACCGTTCACCCATGCCATATGTCAAACTCCCCAGAATCTTCTCGCTTTGTCTCCAACTGCTTCCCTTCTCCTCCTGCTTTGCCGTTGTGACGACATACTCCACATGGCCCCTTCTCCTACAGCTTTGCCGTTGTGACGACATACTCCACATGGCCCCTTCTCATCAATTGCCCAAAGAATGTGCACTGTTTTCGTCACTAGTGGGGAAAAACATAACTTCATATATAGACACAGCTTGTACTTTTGTATGGATGTGAAGCGTGGGCTATGAGCAGTCAAGCTGAAAAAAAAACATCTGATGGCTGTGGAAATGTCGTTTCTGTGAAGAATGCAAATACCACGGACAGACAGGAAAACCAACTACCAAGTCCTACAAGAAACAAATGAAAATCGTAAATTGATTAGAGAAATTAGACGTAGACAGTGAACATTTTTTATGTTATGAGAAGAAATAAATTAGAGAACTTGGTGACAACTGGCAAGATCGAGGAGAAGAAACCAAGGGGAAGACAGATAAGTAAATACTTCGATAGCTTGACCATGTGGCATGGTCGAGACAGGAACACTGAGCTGATCCACGACTCTGGTGATCGGGTGAACTGGCGAATCGTGGCCGCCAACGCTTTCCGGCATGGCACATGATGTAATGGAAAGTAAAGACACTACCCATTGCCACCTTTGGGTAGCTAGAAAGTCAACTAATCGTCTCCACGACACTTGACGGCAAATGTGAAAGATGATGATGATGATGATGCTGATGATAATGATGATGACGATGATGATGATGATGATGATGATGATGACTATTAGCAGCGTCTTTGGATGTCGACGTCTTTCCTCTACTTCTGTCAACCCCCCCCCCCCCCCCCCCACCCCTCCCAACCCCCACCCCACACCCCTCCCCACAAACACCACCAAGACCTGTGAATTTATTGCTCATTCTAATTCACTATCCTAAAGGGTTCCCAGGCAACTGGTCATTCAGATCACTGCGCACCAAGTGATCTTCAAATTCAACTGAATGAACACAGTGTATTAAATCCAGCAATTTTTCTGCTCAATTGAATCACTTGTTCTGACTCCCTGCTGTGGCTGCAATGTAATAGAATCAAACTTGCAAGCTCTTGGACACCAAGTGTGGGAATTTCGGGGTCTCCTCCATGAAATGGTGAATCGTGATGGCGAAATGGTTGGCAAGCTTGTCTGTCGATCCGGTGGTCATGAGTTCGAAACCCCATGGAGGAGGATCTTATTAATTTACATGGGCTTCCAGGTCCACTCAGCTTAAAATGAGTACCGGGACGTGATCTGGGAAATAAAACCGATCGTCGGGACATTAAGAATAGAACACACAGAGTAGCTATTGTTCTATAAACAATATCACACACCAAGTAGCCATTGTTCTATAAACAATATCACACATCGAGTAGCCATTGTTCTATAAGCAATAGCACACCTCGAGTAGCCATTGTTCTATAAACATATTAGGTAGCACCATGTACTTAGTGCGTCTCAAGTAGTGGAAAAGGCGTCTTTATGTTATTTTAAGTGAATCCTGAGTCTTTAACCATTACATTTTTCGCAGGTCGAATAGGTAAGAACGCGTGTTCTTAAACATCCATTGTGCTGATGCCGAGGTAAGCTGTTCAACCCCTACACCGGACAGCTGGACTAAAATGTTGACCTGTCGCCCTTGTCTTGGGGAAGTAAATTACAAGTACCTCTGAAGTCGGAGAGGGTTCGCCAAATGGCGAGGGACACTCTTAATAGGGAAAGTTAATCCACACGCAAAAGTTCAGTCCATGACGACTATAAATAGTGTGTATGGACTACGCTTGAGATCAAAAGCGAGCGAGCGCTATTTAAAAAATTTTTTTCCTCTTCTTCTATGTATGCCAATCACACCCTTCAAATTATTTATCAAGGCATTTCAGTCTCCACAAGAGTTTCTTAGCAACTGAGAATTCAAATAGTAATTGATAATTTACATGGTAATTGATAATTCAATTAAATAATTCAATTGAATTCAATTCAAACAGACAATTTCTCTGCGCTTGGGAATCATGCTATTCTGACTCTGTGTTGGGGTTGCAATGTAATCGAATCGGGTTTGCAAGTTTTCAGATAGAAAAGGTCAGAATGTCGGGAGTCTTCTCCGCTAATAGGAGCACTGTTGATGTACTTTTTATTGTTCTCTCTCTTTGAACCCAAGCATAGTCCATACACATGCTGCGACTTCTAGTGCATTGGACTGATTTTTGCGTGTGGATTAGCGTGGGCAGTCATGTTTCGCTATCTCGCTCGATCACTAGAGTCGTGGATCAGCTCACCGTCCATGTATTTACTTCTCTGCCTTCACCTTGTTCTCTTCTCCTTGATCTTGCCAGCTGTCGCCAAGTTTTCCAGTTTATTTCTTCTCATAACGTGGCCAAAATCTTGTGACTGTCTACGTCGAATTTCTCTAATCAGTTTAAGATTTTCATTTGTTTCTTTTAGGACTTGGTCATTGGTTTTTCTATCTGTCTATGGCAGGGGTGGGCAAACTTTTCGTGCGTAGGGCCACATTGACAAATGTAAAGCTATTGGCGGGCCACACACACACACACACACACACACACACACACACACATATATATATATATATATATATATATATATATATATATATATATATATATATATATATATATACATATGCTGGATGGATTGAGACGGTGGCATGGAGGAATATCAGCACCAGAGTTGATCCAGAAAACCAAAGACCGAGATCTATGGAGAGCCATGAACGCCTACGCCAGCCGGCACGGCACTTGATGATGATGATATATATATATATATATATATATATATATATATATATATATATATATATATATATATATATATATATATATATATATATATATCCATTTTGTTTACAGCAACCTATCACAACAAGTAATTATTAATTATTTATAGGTTATTAAGCAGTATAAATAGCTAATTATTGCAATTTTATTTTACTTATACACTTATATTTGACATTATTTGACAAAATGGACACAAACTTTTACTAATTTGTTAACACGATTAAACAACTTGTTATTACAACAAATATTCTTTATTATCTATCAATGGCTTTAATTTAGACACACAGCGACTACATTGTCACTAAAGTTGTTGATTTCTAATGAGATGTATGTAACTGCTTGCAATTTTTGACAATATTCTTGAAATCTGGAGCAAGTTTACTTGTTGAAATTCTCATGACAGTATGCAAGTTGCAGTCCGACAATAAAGACCTATTCTTAGATTGGTTGATCTTCAAGCAAGAGAATGCTTGTTCGCAAATGTATGGTGATCCAAATAATGATAAAAGTTTAGCTGCAAAGTTTCTCAAGTTGGGAAATGATTCTTGCGATAAAGATCCATAGAAATCCAGCAAACCATCTGTCTTGAATTTCTCTTTCAGGTCATGATCTGCTTGTAAGTCAAGCAGCTCCAACTGTATATCCTCTGTGGCTGTATCAGCTTCTGCACTAAAAGGTGAACTGAGAATATTGAACTAAGGCTCTAATTTCTTGAAATCTTGGAATCTCCATCCAAATTCTTCAATCAATGCATCTAATTGCGCTTTGTATTTTTCAGTCATTTCACCAGAAATGGTTTCTTGTTTCAGCAAAGGGAAGTGACAAAATCTTTTTCACTTGCTTGTCTGGAGAACAGTGAGAGTTTTGCCTGAAATGATTTTACATATACATACAATTCATGTGCAAACACACCATTGCCCTGAAGTTTGACATTCAGTTCATTTAACTTTTCCATAATTTCAATGGCAAACATAAAGTCTAACTGCCACTCTTTATTGATTGAAAATGTTAGTATTAAAGTCACATGCAATGCCCTTCATCTCTGGGAACATCACTATTTCTTCTCTGAGTTCCCACAGTCGCCTCAACACCTTGCCGAGACTCAGCCATCGAACATTGGTGTGGTTCAGGACATCGGAATGTTTAGTTTCCAAATCGTCAAGTAATGACTTGACCTGTCTGTGATTAAGTCCTCTTGATCTGATGAGGTTGACGACACTGACAACTGGGTCAATAACATGCTTGATATTCAAAACGGTTTACACAGACTTTCTTGATGAATCACACAGTGAAGTGGTAATAATGTGTGGTCTGGATATTCTGCTTTAATCTTATCACTTATCAACTTTACCAGACCTACATTTTTTTCCAGTCAAAGCACGAGCTCCGTCAGTTGTAACACTTGCCATCTTGTTCCAAACCAACCCAGTTCTTTCAATACAGTTAGTAACAGCATTGAATATATCATGGTCTGTGGTTGTGTCTTTGAGTGACTCAACATTCAGTAACTCTTCAGTGAGTTTGAAAGAAGTGTTTATTCCGCGTATAAATATCAATAATTGGGCAGTATCATGTACATCTGTACTGTCATCCATTACAAGAGAGTACCACAAAAATTGTTTACTTGCATCTTGAAGTTTATGCATCAAATTGTCACTGATCTTGTCAACACGTCTGACCACAGTTCTCCTTGTCAAATCTGTTTTATTTTTTTGTTCTGGACACATAATGTTTGCTGCATCTAGCAAACATTCCTAGATTAACTAGCCATCAGAAAATGGCTTGTTCTGTTTTACAATTCTGTGTGACAGCACAAGACTAGCTTCAGTTGCGGCATCTTGAATTGAAGACTGTTTAGTGAAAACAGTTTTCTGTTTCTCCAAATTTTTCACCAACTCAAGGCATTTCCTTTCCTTCTCTTCGGTCATTAAATTGTATCCGAAATCGGAATGTTTTGTTTGATAATGTCTTTTTAAATTGTACTCCTTGAAGACAGCCACTGACTCACGACACAACAAGCAAACTGATTTGTTACCAACTTTTATAAAACAGTACTTAGTTGTCCATTCATCATTAAAAACACGGCATTCATCTTCAATCTTGCGTTTGTTATTGACACTCATCATAACGGTACATGAAATTCTGTAAAAGTCAACAAAATAACTTAAAAACTAATTAAAACTTTTTATTTCTAAATGCCCTCGCGGGCCGCATAAAATCACTTGGCGGGCCGCATGCGGCCCGCGGGCCGTAGTTTGCCCACCCCTGGTCTATGGTATTCTTTGCATTTTCCTCAGAAACCACATTTCCACAGCTATCAGATGTTTTTCAGCTTATTTGCTCATTGTCCACGCTCCACATCCATACAAAAGTACAGGTTCTATGTAGCACTTCAACACTCTTTTTATTTTTCCCCAACACGTCTGTAATAAGACAGGCTACAGAAGCTGTCGGATCAGCAAATCAGTGCTCTTTGGTCCAGTTTTCTTCGACACACATATATTGTAAAACGTCATTATGGTTCTTCTTCTTGGTCCATAGTTGTCCAAGAATGTTTCTGTAAAATTTGAGTTTAAAAAGTTAAGAGTATATGCTTAATGTAATTTCGAGCTTATCGTACTGTTTCTCACCATTTGTTTAGTAATAATGTGTAAGCGTAGTTGATAGTAAGCTGTTCTGATATAGTTCTGTTCTGATAATGTTATTAGAGCGGTCAGACGACCGTTAGACGCCTGCGTTCGTCGATTCGCTAAGTGAGAGAAAGACTGACTACCTATTATCCGTGCACTCCGGCCTACAGAGTGTGATGTCTCTGTCATATCACATCCCCATGGCGGGACGCAGAGATGTTTCCAAGGCACCAGGGCTGGGTTCAATACTGGTCAAGACCTATTGACGCGTCCTCGCCGAGCGTCCTGGGCAACAGGTCCCTTCGGGGTCCTGGCTGAAGTCAGTAGGATCGTTGATTCCTCCGAAGTCGGAGAGTATCTGCCTGCACGGCGAGGAACCACCAGTCTGCACACCAATAAGCCAGACATGAGACAACGGATACTCACGCAAACCTCAGGTCCTGTATGACATCACACTGATGTTGGACAACAGGATGTCTTCATCCGACATACACGACTTCACGCTGGAGATCACAGCCAGCGGATACAAGCAGCAGCAACATACCAATGACAGGCCGCTGCTTCGGGATTTGTTATTTTAATAGATAAGAAACTTCATAGTGATAGCTTCAGGTTGAAGAGCTCATCGTATCACGGCTTTACAGTCTGGCTGGTATCTTTGTCAAAGAATTTTCAAGTGTCTCGCTGGTATCTTTGTCAAAGAATTGGAAGTGTGTGACTGTTATCTTTCTCCAAGAATGTGAACAATATAATAACACTAAGTATGAGTCGGCTTTACAAAAACAATAAAGGAAAACAAAGAATGATGGAGGATGGATAAGTTAATAAGTACACCACAAATGATTGTAGAAAAATAACTAAATAAGATAACAACTTGAAACCAGATTATTTTTATGCTTACACTGTCCCTGTATTTTTCAACATAATTTCCACCAACATTGATGCACTTATCCCATCGTCTTATCGGTCCTTAAAAACCGGCTGCATAGAACTGCGTGCTTTTTCTTCATTTACCTGCTATGCCACGTAACTGTGTGACTTACTTATTGACTCCCCCGGGTAACTTTTTCTACCCAGCTATGCACCGCTTTACGGGACAAACAGTTGTGAGCATAAACACTGAAAACCCACCTTGGCGGGAGACATTTCGCGAATGACGCTGAAGTTGAATGTGAAGTGAAAACACGGTTTAGAAAACAGAGCACGCAGTTGTATGCAGCGGGTTTTAGAGGACTGATAAAACGATGCGCTAAGTGCATCAATGTTAGTGGAAATTATGTTGAGAAATAAAGGGACAATGTATGTATAAAAATAAACTGGTTTCAAGTTGTTATCATATTTAGTTATTTTTCTACAGCCATTTGTGGCTTTCTAATTGACTTCCCCTCGTATAAGCAAGACGAAGACTACATTAATGCATAAAAAAATGAAAATGATGGAGAAATGAAAAAAAAAATAAACAGTTAGCAAAATGTGTGATACATATACAAGCAAACAAGAAACGAATTACACAAAGTTCCGTATAGCGAGAACTCTGAGACTTGAACGTGAATCAGTGCTAATCATCAGGTCAGTGAGACATGTCTTAGAGACTGCATACATGTTGTTGGTTAGAAGAATTCTGGAATCACACCGGGCAGGTAAGATGAGTAATGAAGATTCCTTGATAGAAAGCAAGTCAGAAGATAGATGGCAACTTATATCTTGAGTAGACATTCCGCATTTTCTGCAGGCACCATGCGAAAAGATAAACTTGTAAGCGTCTTGACAACAGCAGAAGGAATATAACACAAAAAAGTTGATAGACGATGCCAGACAGCTTCAGGCTGTATCGTCAAATAATGACAATATGGAAGACAGGTGGTTGGTGAGAAATAAAACAAGAAACGCCATAAACTAGTTGTATGTCTTTTACAAGACGTTGCAACCAACCGAAGAATTTATTGGCTGTTTGTGTTTTTCTAGGCAATTTTAAGTTCATTGCTCTGAGCGGCCAAGGCTCATCCCATTATGGAAATCGAAGCAAAGCGATCTGCTAACAGATCGGCTGCGGCTAACTAGGAACTCTGTATGTCGAGATTATGATTATGAAACTGCGTTCGGTATTTATAATCCAGAGACGCCGACAAAGGCTATGAAGGAAAGAATGAATACAATTAGTGGAGCTGCGGTAAAGCTGTGGAAATGTAATCAATATAAAATAACAAAAGTAATGCAGATTTACAGAACAGAATTACAAAACATATAGGACGTTACGGGGACTAGGTGTCATCAGCAAACAAATACATACATAAAACACAACATATAATCACGGAGAAGACGGTTACAGTGACTACATTAATGCGTAAGAACGGGATGAGACAAAAGAAAAAAAAATGAAAAAAAAAATGAGAACAATGAAGAGAAAATAAACATGTGAAAAAGAAATGTTGTGCTAGTTATATCAGAATCGCAGGTTGTGATTCTAACCAGCTATAAAGCAAAGAATATAAGAAGAAAGTCGGGTAAAGGCGGAGGGTGATGTGGACAAAGATGCGTCCAACGCAATGCAGTTTGGACAGAATGCAGTAAGAACAGAAACAGAAGGCTGTGAATAAATATGACGATCGACGCCAAATAATATACTCACAACGAAAAGGAAATATGAGGCTGTGGGGAAAACATACCGAAGAATGCATCAAACGGCTTTGGCTATAAAAAGATCGACAAGAGGCTGTGGAGAAACAAAATGACCAAAACCACAGGGCATGACATGCGAGGATCAGATTAACTTTTCAGCGGTGACGTACACGTTCTCCTGATGGAGAGAGCCGCGTTATGTGAAGTTAGAACTGATGTACCTGCAAGGATAAGAATAACTTGGCAGCGGTGACGTACACGTTCTCCTGATGGAGAGAGCCGCGCTATGTGAAGTTAGAGCTGATGTGCCTCTGAGGATCAGATTAACTTTTCAGCGGTGACGTACACACTCTTCTGATGGAAAGAGCCGCGTTCTGTGAAGTTAGAGCTGATATACCTGCGAGGATCAGATTAACTTGGTCAGCGGTGACGTAATGTTCTCCTGACGGAGGGTGCCACGCTCTGTGAAGTTAGAGCTGATGTACCTGTGAGAATCAGATTAACTTGGTCAACGGTGACGTAATGTTCTCCTGTGGAGGGGGCCGCGCTCTGTGAAGTTAAAGCTGGTTTACCTGTGAGAATCAGATTAACTTGGTCAGCGGTGACTTACACGTTCTGCTGATGGAGAATGTCGACCCAGCCTAATTGTGAACCATGATATGTCTTGAGAAGTGACGGTTGCCGGCGTGATGTTGACCATAACACTCAGATATGTCCACCACCATATGACCAGTAGATCTTTCAGACGAGTAAAAGGGTCATTTATTTACCTTCACTTATTTAACGTGTGCTCTAAAATTCACAAACTCTATCTTGTCATCTGTCAATGTCATTCAATACTGTCGATGCTAAACCAGGAATTTTCCTACTCATTTACAAGACATCACAATCGAACGCAGCAATTTTAGGATAATTGCGATTTGGCGGGAAAATTTTACGTTCAGTAGCTTGCCACTGCTTTCTGAACGCCTCAGCTCATATCATTTTGAAAATAAACGCAACGCGGTCTGCTTCCAAACCGACTGCAATAGACATCGAATCCACTATGTCGTGATTGTGAAGCCGCATTCACCACCCCTAGACAAAAGACACAGGTATGCTGTGGATGTACTATCATACAAATGGCCGGTGTGCTTCCGATCTATAATCTGAAAACCTTACCACAATCATGCTATCTTTCCGGCAAGTCTATAAAGCTATCAACATAAAATGGCGGATTCTAACCGCTCCTGGAAAATATAAAATGCTAAACCCATTAAGGAGATGAGTGCATGTCTTGCTGTTCCATCGCTGTACCCATTACTTGATATGCCTGTCACAGGTGGTTCCTTAATGGTGTTGGAACTGTAAAAATCGATTGTCACCAACTTGCTTTTTCTGTCCGAGCATTCATTAAACTATTGGTTTGATTCGCCAGAAATTGGCATCACTGAAAACTGACAAGTGTCTATTGCGTTTGATATTTCTATTAAGCTTAGTTTGGCTATGTTTTCGTTTTGTGGTCTGTTTTATGGTGTTGTTCTCTTCCAAGGTGATAAACGTTCCTGGCTGGTATTTGATTTTATGGTGGGTATTTTATTGCCACCGATATTTATGTTATGCGAGAGTATGGGAAATAGACTTCAGCTCATGTTAATATTCAAGAACAGATAAGGATCTGATGAAGACACCCGGTAAGGTTAAACGGGCCAACAAGCGCCTGAAGACTTCGGATGTGTCGGCTGAAAGGCCCAAATATCGCAGTTCTGCTGAAAAATGGTACAATGCATTTACGTCGAAAACAAACGTTACGAACGAACGAACGAACGAACTAACGAAAGAAGAAGAAGAAGAAGAAGAAGAAGAAGAAGAAGAAGAAGAAGAAGAAGAAGAAGAAGAAGAAAAGAAGAAGAAAAAGAAGAAGAAGGAGGAGGAGGAGGAGGAGGAGGAGGTCAAGACAAATAGACAAAGACATACAGTCCAATATGTACAGTTCCCCGAGCAGCAGTCTGTTCTAGACGACTTGTTCATGTCTCCGGAATGGGAGAAGATGGACTGCCACAATACAATTAGAGGACGCAGGCCAGAGATACATACCTCAAGTGTAATGAGATTTCTTTGATGTTACAGACAACATCATGTCCTTGAGAGCCAAGACTTGCCTTGAGAGCCAAGACTTGTTACCACTCATTCTTGGCACCTTGCCGTCTTGACAGACGATTGTTTGTTACATTGTGCTATAAAAATGGCATAATTACTACACCCCATGACGGTAGCGAATGTGACTGATCAGGCCAACTCGCATTGTAGATGTTTGTCCAGAATGGACAGCTTTCATATGCGGTGTTTGCGAAGAATACTTGGTATTAAGTGGCAAGACAAAACCACAAATACTGAAGTATTGGAAAGATCAGGTTGTGTCACACACAGTCATATTTCAGTATTTGTGATTTTGTCTTGCCACTTAATACCAAGTATTCTTCGCAAACACCGCATATGAAAGCTGTTTACACGTTTCTCTTGTTGTGATTAAGTTGGTCAGGATTCACTGACATAAAGAAGAGTACTAAGGACACAGGCTTGATAGACAAGTATTGTTGATTTGGTAGTACGTTTCCTGTTCTCTCAGACTCTTTTTTTTAAACTGTTCATTGTTGTTGCTGCCTTACCAATCCTGACGTTGATTTCCAGATCTAGGGATAATTTGCTATTTACCTCTGATATATAATATGTAAAATGGTCTACTGTCTCCAGTTCGGCGTCGTCAATAAAGATTGCTGGTACACCATGTGCACTTTGCAAGGTAATCTGTTTTCTGTTTACTAACTGTTAAACCAAATTCAGAAAAAAGCATTGGAGAAGGCAGATAATAGACGCTGTAATTCTTCCTCAGAATGGGTTGTAATTGTAGAATCATCTGCAAACAGCAATTCTCTGATCAGTACCCTCCTAATTTTGGTCATGGCCTTCAATCTCTGAGCATTGTAGAGGCCACCATCTGAGCGTGAGTGAATGTATATACCACTAGCCTGATCACGAAAGGCATATTTCAGTAGAAGTGAAAAGTATATTCCAAAGAGGGTAGGGGCAAGTAGATAACCTTGCTTAACCCCACTCTTGATTTCAAACTCTTCTGAAGTTGCACCATCAAACTTGATTATACCCTTCATGCCTGTGTGGAACGATTCCACAATGGTCAGAAGTGTTGTCCTGTCTCTTATGATCCACAGTGCCATAAACCCCTACAGCTGTTTTATAAAGAGGTTTCTTAAGTTTACCCCACTTTTCACTTGCTATACAATTTTCTGATATATCAGTGACAGCGTCTTCAAGTTGCTGTTGGAACTCAAAGCAATTATAAGGATCTTGGCTGTTAATAATATTAATCCTGTTGCTAGATTTGTGTTTAGTCGTGAAGATTCTCTTTGGTCTCAGTCTAACCCTTGCAATAATTAAAGAACGATCAGTATCGTAATCAACACTGTGGTAACTTCGAGTTAATAATATTTGATTAAAATGTTGTCTCCGTGTGATGATGGAGTCTAACTGATGCCAGTGGCCAGATCTTTGATGGTTCCATGTGACCTTATGCAGCTCTTTTGTTTTAAAAAAGGAGTTTGTAATACATAGGTAATTTATGGTGCAATGCTCCAGCAGCCTTTGGCCATTGTCATTCATGTGGGCGATGTTGTATGTTCCAAGGCACACTGGCCATGAACTCGAGTCCTTGCCTACACGAGCATTAAAATCACCCAGTGTATACATGTTGCCATATTTTGATACTGCTTTGACCACAGAGTCTCCTCATAGAATAATTCCTTCACATCATCAGAAGAAGTGAGTGTTGGTGCATATGCATTGATAATGGTGGCAAAACCACACGTGGTTGCCAAGCGCAGGGATAATAATCTGTCATTTCCGCCAGCTGGAAATTTAATCATTCCATGTAGTGAATTCTTCACTGCAAAGCCCACTCCATGTTGTCTGTTTCCTGTCCTACACCTTTCCGAGTGACTCTTTCTCAGCGAGGCGAATCTCCTGCAGGCCAGCAATATCAATGTTGAGACGATTGAGTTCGGCTTCAATCACAATATTCGTCAGGTCAGTGGGCGCATGGTTCTCACGTTCTATGTAAGGCACTAATTACACATGCCGAGAAATAAGAAGAAAGCCTGAACGCCTTTGGGACTACACGCGCAGAGTAGAAATGTTGTGGGCACGTTTGTATTAAATGCTCGATTATTTCAAATAGACAGATACATTATTCTGCAATTTCTTAGCCACGATGTTGATGATTTCATCATCATCCACTGCCTTGCCGGTTGGCGTGGGCGATTATGCCTCTCTACAAAATACGATCTCCGACATCATGGATCAATTCGTGTGTTGACTCCCTTCCGTGCCATGACACAAGACTGTCAATAATCTTTTCCCGCTGCCTTCCTCTATCTATCTTTCCGCAAATATATCCGGTTGTCGCAACATATTCCAGTTTTTGTCTTCTCATAACGTGGACAAATAAAAAAAAAACGAGGACTGCCTCTTTCTGATGTTTGTGATATGTTGTCTCATCGACTCAGCTTCCCTTAAAACATCCTGATTGCTCTTTCTGGCTGTCCAACTAATGTTCAGCATTCTTCTATAAAACCACATCTCCAAGGCTTCCAGAGATATTTTCGCCTGTGTACTGGTTCCATGTAACATGCAAGAACTCTTTTCCTGGCTTTCAAGGAAAGTGACTTATTGCACAAAACGTTCTTCATTTGATAGAATGCAGGTTTTGCTTGTCCAATTCTGCTGTTTATCCCAGTGATACACCTTCCATCTGATGTAAGCCATGTGCCTAGATATCTGAATTTTTGCACTTGTCCGAGAATAAAGTCATGTATTGTAATTGCACATTTAGGCACAATATATTTGTTTGATAACACCATAACTTCTGTCTTTTTATTATTCAAACTAATTCCCATTCTTTCACTTTCTACACCCACTGAATCTATCATTACCTGTAGATCGTTCTGACTTGTTGCTATCAAGATGGTGTCGTCAGCATAACGTAAGTTATTTATATTATGTCCACCAACCAGGATCCCTGACATAGTTTCTATAGATCTAATTATATATTCACTGTACAATGAGAACACATCGGGAGACAATACACAACCTTGTCTGACGCCCGTCTTTATACACTGATATGTTCCTACAATGTTGATGATTCTTATGGCTGCTGTTTGTTGATTATTTGACAGTATGAAATATATATTATTGATATACTTGATAACGAGTTGATTTCATTCTGTGTGTTTCTTTAATTATGTTTAAATGTCTGTGTTTGTCTGTTGCTGTAGTAATAATAGTGGTAGTAGTAGGAGTAGTAGTAGCAGCAGCGGCAGTAGTAGCAGCAGCAGTAACAGTATCAGCAGAAACAGTAGTAGTAGTAGTAGTAGTAGTAGTAGTAGTAGTAGTAGTAGTAGTAGTAGTAGTAGTAGTAGTAGTAGTAGTAGTAGTAGTCGCAACCGTGGTGTTAGTGGTAGTCAGCAAAGATCACCTGCCAGACCGTGTAGTGTTGTGTATATGTCGCTAACCCCATATTTATATATAGAGCAATCATCACTCGATGGGTGATGTCAACAATCATTTATATATAGAGCAATCATCACTCGATGGGTGATGTCAACAATCATTTATATATAGAGCAATCATCACTCGATGGGTGATGTCAACAATCATTTATATATAGAGCAATCATCACTCGATGGGTGATGTCAACAATCATTTATATATAGAGCAATCATCACTCGATGGGTGATGTCAACAATCATTTATATATAGAGCAATCATCACTCGATGGGTGATGTCAACAATCATTTATATATAGAGCAATCATCACTCGATGGGTGATGTCAACAATCATTTATATAGAGAGCAATCATCACTCCGTGTATACTTCTTAGTTTTTCTACGAGCAGTATGAAGATCCCCTGCCGGCTTGCTAGGCCAGTCGCAGGCTTAGGACACAAATCTGACTACAGGGAGTCCATCCCCTATGGCGAGCCATAGCCCCGTTAGCCCATGACCTCGTGGTCATGGTTGCCCGGTCTGCATCACGTGGAGGTGGGGGTTGACTTGTGTAGTCTGCGGGTCATCGGCAGGCTACTAATTTTCGCTCTTCACCCCTCCTGGGAGAGGCTAGCCGATCCTAACACTGCTGGCTGCAGGGCCAGGCGCATTCCACACCTTGCAGAGGTTAAAGCAGCACTAGATTTTATTAGAAAGCAGCAAGTCAAATGGTTTGGCCAGTCAACAGCATACAACAACGAGCAATGATGTACAGACCAGATGGAAACAGAGGAAGAGGCCGTCCACGTAAACGTTGGACGGAGGGAATTGCAGAGTCCATGGGAATATCGATATATGAAGCCCATAATCGGGCACTCTCACGATGTTTATACTTCACCTCGACACCGCAAGGTACAAGAGGAACATGATGAGGTGAGATGAGATGAGATGAGATGAGATGAATCATCACGCTATGGGTGATGTCAACAATGTCAACAAGTCCGCCTTTACTTCCCATATCATTTCCTAGCATTAATCTTAGGTTGAGTCGACATGGGAGCCCGGACCATTACAAGACACATCACAGCCGCGTTAAGTGAAACGAATATATGACCAAGAGGTGGCAGGCACGCGTGCTAGCCGTTGAGATACCACTACTCCATCACCAGCTTGTAAGAGATACCACTACCCCATAACCAGCTTGTAAGAGATACCACTACTCCATCACCAGCTTGTAAGAGATACCACTACTCCATCACCAGCTTGTAAGAGATACCACTACCCCATCACCAGCTTGTAAGAGATACCACTACTCCATCACCAGCTTGTAAGAGATACCACTACTCCATCACCAGCTTGTAAGAGATACCACTACCCCATCACCAGCTTGTAAGAGATACCACTACTCCATCACCAGCGTGTAAGAGATACCACTACTCCATCACCAGCTTGTAAGAGATACCATAACTCCATCACCAGCTTGTAAGAGATACCACTACTCCATCACCAGCTTGTAAGAGATACCACTACCCCATCATCAGCTTGTAAGAGATACCACTACTCCATCACCAGCTTGTAAGAGATACCACTACTCCATCACCAGCTTGTAAGAGATACCACTACTCCATCACCAGCTTGTAAGAGATACCACTACTCCATCACCAGCTTGTAAGAGATACCACTACTCCATCACCAGCTTGTAAGAGATACCACTACCCCATCACCAGCTTGTAAGAGATACCACTACTCCATCACCAGCTTGTAAGAGATACCACTACTCCATCACCAGCTTGTAAGAGATACCACTACCCCATCACCAGCTTGTAAGAGATACCACTACCCCATCACCAGCTTGTAAGAGATACCACTACCCCATCACCAGCTTGTAAGAGATACCACTACTCCATCACCAGCTTGTAAGAGATACCACTACTCCAACACCAGCTTGTAAGAGATACCACTACCCCATCACCAGCTTGTAAGAGATACCACTACTCCATCACCAGCTTGTAAGAGATACCACTACCCCATCACAAGCTTGTAAGAGATACCACTACTCCATCACCAGCTTGTAAGAGATACCACTACTCCATCACCAGCTTGTGAGAGATACCACTACTCCATCACCAGCTTGTAAGAGATACCACTACTCCATCACCAGCTTGTGAGAGATACCACTACTCCATCACCAGCTTGTGAGAGATACCACTACTCCATCACCAGCTTGTAAGAGATACCACTACTCCATCACCAGCTTGTAAGAGATACCACTACCCCATCACAAGCTTGTAAGAGATACCACTACTCCATCACCAGCTTGTGAGAGATACCACTACTCCATCACCAGCTTGTGAGAGATACCACTACTCCATCACCAGCTTGTAAGAGATACCACTACTCCATCACCAGCTTGTGAGAGATACCACTACTCCATCACCAGCTTGTAAGAGATACCACTACTCCATCACCAGCTTGTGAGAGATACCACTACTCCATCACCAGCTTGTAAGAGATACCACTACTCCATCACCAGCTTGTGAGATGCCTTGTGACACATCCTGACGCGCTGTCAGCAGTGTCAGAGGGATGTTGAGCAGAGTGTGCGAGATAACCACTCTCCAGGACACTCCTTTCTGATTGTGACATGTTAGATTGATGACAGAGGACCTAGTTAGTAGTGTTCTCTGGAAATATATCTTGAATGTAAATAAACAAGATAAAGGATATGATTTTGCACGTTTTTGTCTAGGGTCTCTTAAATGAGATAATCATTCCCGCAATAGCCTTTTTGGAGAACCACTTTTCTTTGGCTCAAACCCCCACTGTGAGACCACGATGTATCTACACAGAAATTTATAAAAGAAGTAAAAGGTTCCCTCAAGACCAAAAGGAGATTTGGACTCTTCGCCTCTGTACAACTGAGGATCCCTCTCTCTCATTATAATGTTGCCAGTGTGCTATTCGTCCGTCACATTAAATCTTCCTTTCTTTATTTTGTCAGTGTGACCTATATCAGTTTGTCCAATTATGATCTTAGGACTGTAGGATTCAGTTTTTGTAGACAAACTCAACAATAACTGTACATTACATCTGTTGAACAAGACATCTACATGACAGTTTCTTGACAAAAGTGGGACATACATTCACAAGGAATTGTGTACACCAGCCATTGTACAAGACTTACATCATAAGAGATACTTGACAACATCTATACAAGACTTTTCACAATATGTATAATCAACCACAGCACTTAAGACAGTCACCAGAGACAATACTTGACAGCAACTGTACAAGACATTCTCTTGAGACATGTACTTAAAACACTGATTCATTAAATACATTTTATTGAGCTGATGGTGAGTCTAGTGATGACCATTGTTCATCCCATTTGTCATGTCAACACTTCAATAATTACCTGCATAAGGTATAATTATGCCGAACATGCATGAAGATAAACATGATACAACACTCCTACACCCTCCTCCAGCTTATCAATAAACTCTCTCCTCCTCTCTAATCTCTAACTACACCATTGACTTTTATCCTTTCTTCTACTGTTAATGAGGGAAAACCAAGATAAGCCATAACCTGGGGCAAGCATAGGGACATTCTGCTCCACTGGTCTGTTTAATCCTTTTAGCACCTATGATGGGTGTTGGACAAGCTCAGGTTGCAGTTCTCCCCATGATGATTTTCCAAGTCAGACTACTTATCCCCTACTGTCACAGTTTGAAGAAAGATTACAGCCCTGTCTTTCACCGGTGAGTTGACTGTTCATGAAGTTGACACTTAGGACTTTGTTCCACTTTTCCTGTAGAGGAAGATCTAAGATACAAATATGTCCCAGCATTCTTTCTTCTCAGTCTATCTCACTTACTCTGACTGTTCATGAAGTTGACACTTAGGACTTTGTTCTACTTTTCCTGTAGAGGAAGATCTAAGATACAAATATGTCCCAGCATTCTTCAATCACTGTGTGAGCACCATGCTGGATATTTTCTAAGCTGAGTCTTAGATAAACAAACACTGCAAGCTACTTCACCAGTTTTCCATGAATGTAGTTCACACCAAAAGACTTGATGTTATTCTCAGTTGACATTTGATTGAATCAAAGATCACTGTCCAGCTCACCACTATTATAGTGCTTCAGATTGTGTTATGCTCCCATTTGTGCATTCAGCTGTTGAGAGCTGAGAGAAAATTCTTCTTTGATTTTCCTGCATTTTGATAGGGAGTCACTTCTGGATCTAGGACTTCTGTTTAGTTGTCCCAGATGATATATGAAAGCCTCTCCACCATCCTGTTTGTTCTCTGTTGATATACAAAATGGCACACCATCTCTTTACATTTGTTAAAAGATAATGTTATCATACATCAACATACACAGATTGGAGATGGGGAGGTTAAGGGTGGGTGTTGTCCAAACACACCTCTCCTAGTTGAGAATGAAGTGTAGTTCACTTGGATGTACTGTGGGTGATATTTTATTATTCACCTTTATCTGTGGTAATCTCAAGCCTATATCCTGAGACAGGGGTAACCTACACAATTACAAGCATTTTAAGGCAAGCAGCATAAGCAATCATTGTGACATAGCAACATAAGACAGGCATTGTGAATCAGACTTGGCTCACATGTACATCATACTATCACCATCATCATGTGTTCTTTCCCCACTGAGTAATGTCCACAGTAGGTAACAGAAGCTCAATTGCATAGCAATTGTTCACATATGCACCAAAGCACATATGGGAAAAACATGTTTAGTCCTTGTAAATTTGCATGAGCCATACATTATATTCAGCCAACTAAGACACAGGTTCACACACCTATGGTTCTCTTAGGAACTAGTTTATATGAACCAACCAACAGTAGAGGTAACAGTGTAATACTTCAAAGAGAAATTGTATTAATTCTCTTGAGCATATAGCCACCAGGCATCACATGAACTTAGCAATTCTGGCGTGCCACACACAACCTGCTTACATATGGATATTGAAGCATCTTTCTTTCTACTAATGTGAGAGGCTACTTATCAAAGCACCAGCTCACTTCACTCCAACATTCTCAGCGTTTACAAAGGAACTTGTACATGTTTACATCACCCATTCCAATTCAGACTGCCATATGTTAACTCGCGAGAGCAAAGGTACAGTTGATTTAAGAATGAGTCATCCTAGGCATGAAGAATGCACAAGGGGTTTGGGTTTGCGAATTTGCATTGAGTGTACTATACATTCATCAAGCATACGTAACCAGTCACAACAAGGGATTGATATGCACTTGGAGTATACAGCGTAAAAGACATGTCAAGGTTGAAGAAGCAGTATCCAGAATACTGGCGCACAGAAGTTCTGTTTTTCACTTTCACATTTTATTCATAAAATACTCATATATTCTTCTCTTTCGTTCACTAGGCATCCACAACATTAAAGTATGTTTTAAAGTGGTACCTGTTGTCCAGAGAACAATATATTATAGAATCTTTAGGGCATTGTTGGGTCATCACATCACAAACTAGCGACCGCTCCGGATGGAATCCCGCGTCTAACTAATTGGATATTCATATGTGGCCCCGTGATTAGTGTGGGCTGCCACGTACTAGCCAATGAAAAGACAAGCGCATACCGCTGCCCTCCCCCAACTCGTTCTGGAACATTCGATCTAAGAATAGCTCTTCTATCTGGAAACGCCGCTCAAATCGAAAGTATTTTTATGAATGTGTCGGGCTGGGAATGGGGGGTTCTGATCCATCATGCTACATGGCCCCTCTCTTAAATCTTTCATAGGTATGACAGATGATCTCAGAAATCCACAGTTCCCAGATCCCTCAGGTGGTTTTGTCAATTACTCCCTGTCCCCCTTTACCCTACTAGAGTAGTACATTTGGAACTAAGTGATTTTTCTCCTTAAAAAAAATCTGCCCCAACATTGCATCTGTTGATGAATTTTGTGGCAAACGCAAAGACCATGAAGTTAGCCCTGCATTAAGTTCCTTTAAGTCACTGGAAGCATTAAGAGTCCTGACTCCACTCATCTGTGAACTGCTCTTCTATTTACTTCTGACAGTGCTTCATCGCCGACATCCTTGCTATATTTCCTGTTTGTGATAACTGATCTCTCTTAATCACACCATTTCGTAATGTATGAATGATCCCTAGAGATTCATTATGTGAAGTAATGGCTTTGCAATTAAGCCAACTTCCAGATGACGTTTAGAGAGAATGGTTGCATTCCATGTATCTCTCAACCTTTCACCTTATCAGAACTTCATCCTTCCCTTCGCCATAGGAGAATGATAATCCTGTGAGAGTGTATGTAACTGAACACTTTCTCCAACAGTAATCTTGGCATTTGGAACTGGGTTAAAATTTGATCATCACCGGAGCAAAGACAATCACTTCCGGGTGAACTGTATAGCAGCCGCTGCAGAACTTGTTAAGACAAAATCTACTAGTGCAGATTTGGTTAGCGTTGGACACAGGGTCTACCTTTCCAATAATCCTCTTGTGTTTGCAGATAGTAGCAATTTCCCATTATATTTCCTTGACTTATTTCTGTAGTCTTACCATAGATTTAGAGGTGCACTTATTGGCTGAGATTTCCTCATTCCGTTAGGCCTCTATTTTGATTTGTTGTGAGAAGTGACAGCATTTTCTCTCCTTAGTTGGTCTATTTTCTAACGTAGCAACTGAATTTGTAGATGCAGCCAGACTGTGACATCTACTACTACTAATATAGAATTCCAGGTGGAATTTCCAACTAGTTGTCCTTCAGCCATGCTTTAGCGAAGTGCTTTTGAGTGGCTGGAGTACCCGTTCTTTCTCTCCCACATGAGCAAAACGTTTACATATGGCGAATTAGGCGAATCCTCTCCGCACAGAGAAGTTCGTCATTATCACAGCCACCTTTGAGGTGTGTGATTATGTGGGTATAGCTTCATGGATCCCAATATTGACTGGAATTTTGGAAGCCAATTTTTACTGACTTTGAGGACAGGACTGGCCAGGTCTTGTGAATATACCTCGCATCTCAGTAATAATATAAGATTCCACGGCGCAATGCATGGTTCTTATTATGTAAAGAGTCTACTGCTGGAGTTGCAGGGATCTTTACCTTGAAAGTAGTCAGCTGTTTGAAAACAGTGATCTTTCGTTATGTATAGAGTGTCAACTGCTGGAGTTGCAGTGATCTCTACCATATAAGAGTTAACTGTTTAAGAACAGTAATCCTTATTACATTCCTACCATTCTTCCGGCAGAAAAGTCTTCCCGATTGAGGATGAAAAAGGGGAATGACATCAGTTGTACTCAACTTTGTCCTCCCTTTAATTCCCACCATTTTTAAGGCAGAAACGCTTTCTCAACTGAGGATGAATTGACGGCCGACGTCAGAGACGGATCCTGTTTTATCTCTTCATGAAATTTTTCAGGTTGTCCACGTTATGCTCCTAGTCGTATGATACGCCAATGACATCAGGTTGGTTATCCATCGTTTCCCAGACACATACTTTGCGTACGCTCTCCACTTCCATATAAATGGCTAGGGGTCCAGTTATTTTGATGGCCTTCCTGGAGATTCAATGAGTTAACTCCTGGCAACGTGGATCCTAGTACACCAGTGAGATCACACCATCGAACAATAGACTAATGTCTTATAGACACCAGACTGTGGTCGGTTTTATATGATCGCCCATAACATCAGGTAGAATCTTCCTTTCATCTCGTCCATCACGTATCAAGTACGCTTAATAATACCACTACTTCAAGAATGGCAAGTGACTGAGTTCTTAAGAATTTTCTCCTGGAATTTTCAATCTGCTCTCCCCTCAGCAATTTGATCAGGATATACTGAGAAGATCACACACTGAAGAATAAATCCAACGTCGAATCGACACTGGACAATAGCCGGTACGAATACTGACTATAACCGAGAGTGTGTTGTTGTGGTGTCTTTATGGGTGCCCTATGAATTTAACCATCAGTGCTCACCAACTTCACCCTCAGTATTGCAAGCATGTTATGGGGAGAAGAGAATATAAGGAGCTGTTATCTTATGTGATGTGGTGACATTAAAAATGTTGTAGTTACAACAATATTTCCACTCTCTCTCTCCCATGCCAGCAATTAATTTTGGAGATGGAGTAGGCCTCATATTCATTTACTGGATCAAGTGTCTTAATTTCAGGGACAAAAATGAATTTCCCCCTGTAATAGCTGTCTCAGTTATATAAAATAATTTGTGTTCTCTGGTGTTTCAGGTACCTTAATATTTGATACATATATTGAATAACCAGCATGCACAAAATTATACAACCATATTGACAAGCTAATAAATCATATCATTCTGAGAAAAAGACATATCACGGATACAAGCAATTATGTTGACCCATAAGATATTTATACACCATCTTCCGTCTGCTACATTGACATCCTATCTGATATATTAAAACAGTGATACATGCAATGTTATCACTATTAATGAAATCAAACCTTCTAGAGATTTATTGTGGGTTTACATGTCTGGACAGTTGTCCTCATATAAGAGACAGGGTCCATTAAACAACACCATAAAACTCCTAGAATTGGGTCTGATTTGCGAGAGGTCACCCCGGATTGTAATACCAACATAGAGATCCCAAAAGTGAGTCTTATGCAGGGTATACCCAAAGTTTGTATCCTGACATCAGGGCACAAGGTATGTGAGCCCCTAGCAGGTTATTACCAGGGTCTAAATCAGAGACGAGTGTTCTTTTTCCCAGGGTTTATATCCCGGAAAGAGCAACCCAGTTATGTGACATGTTAGATTGATGACAGAGGACCTAGTTAGTAGTGTTCTCTGGAAATATATCTTGAATGTAAATAAACAAGATAAAGGATATGATTTTGCACGTTTTTGTCTAGGGTCTCTTAAATGAGATAATCATTCCCGCAATAGCCTTTTTGGAGAACCATTTTTCTTTGGCTCAAACCCCCACTGTGAGACTATTATGTATCTACACAGAAATTTATAAAAGAAGTAAAAGGTTCCCTCAAGACCAAAAGGAGATTTGGACTCTTCGCCTCTGTACAACTGAGGATCCCTCTTTCTCATTATAATGTTGCCAGTGTGCTATTCGTCCGTCACATTAAATCTTCCTTTCTTTATTTTGTCAGTGTGACCTATATCAGTTTTCCCAATTTGACTTTTGAACTGTAGGATTCAATTCTTGTAGACAAACTCAACAATAACTGTACATAACATCTGTTGAACAAGACATCTACATGACAGTTTCTTGACAAAAGTGGGACATACATTCACAAGGAATTGTGTACACCAGCCATTGTACAAGACTTACATCATAAGAGATAATTGACAACATCTATACAAGACTTTTCACAATATGTATAATCAACCACAGCACTTAAGACAGTCACCAGAGACAATACTTGACAGCAACTGTACAAGACATTCTCTTGAGACGTGTACTTAAAACACTGATTCATTAAATACATTTTATTGAGCTGATGGTGAGTCTAGTGATGACCATTGTTCATCCCATTTGTCATGTCAACACTTCAATAATTACCTGCATAAGGTATAATTATGCCGAACATGCATGAAGATAAACATGATACAACACTCCTACACCCTCCTCCAGCTTATCAATACACTCTCTCCTCCTCTCTAATCTCTAACTACACCATTGACTTTTATCTTTTCTTCTACTGTTAATGAGGGAAAACCAAGATAAGCCATAACCTGGGGCAAGCATAGGGACATTCTGCTCCACTGGTCTGTTTAATTCTTTTAGCACCTATGATGGGTGTTGGACAAGCTCAGGTTGCAGTTCTCCCCATGATGATTTTCCAAGTCAGACTAATTATCCCCTACTGTCACAGTTTGAAGAAAGATTACAGCCCTGTCTTTCACCGGTGAGTTGACTGTTCATGAAGTTGACACTTAGGACTTTGTTCCACTTTTTCTGTAGAGGAAGATCTAAGATACAAATATGTCCCAGCATTCTTTCTTCTCAGTCTATCTCACTTACTCTGACTGTTCATGAAGTTGACACTTAGGACGTTGTTCTACTTTTCCTGTAGAGGAAGATCTAAGATACAAATATGTCCCAGCATTCTTTCTTCTCAGTCTATCTCACTTACTCTGACTGTTCATGAAGTTGAAACTTAGGACTTTGTTCTACTTTTCCTGTAGAGGAAGATCTAAGATACAAATATGTCCCAGCATTCTTCAATCACTGTGTGAGCACCATGCTGGATATTTTCTAAGCTGAGTCTTAGATAAACAAACACTGCAAGCTACTTCACCAGTTTTCCATGAATGTAGTTCACACCGACAGTCAGGTCTTAGTCAGATATGACTGAGCTACCGTATAACAGTAGACGGTACTACCTGGTTTCTGTTAGCGCCGAACGTTGGGCGGCGCTTACCAAACCCGACACCCACATTGTGCCAACGGCTTCGGGCGGAAGAGCGCAATTTGGAGGGTACAAGCCTTACCCTGGTGCGAGGAAATGCAAGCTGAAGACAAAATTGTCATGGCAGGGCAGACCAGGCCCTAAGCCTTGGTTGGCGACTGGTCTAGGATCGAAGCTCCGACAGGCGGACAGTTAGAGCATTGCTTTGCTGATCCGGCAGCTTCTGCAGCTTGTCTTGTTCCAGATGTAGGGGTGTTACCTTTCCTCTGGAGTGAACTAGGCAGGCCGAGAGAGGGATCATGCTGCATGGGCAACACATGATCTCTATATTTTAGCCCAGGCTTTGTGCTATGGAGAGGCAATAACTCCATCCCTGGTCTTAACTGGTCTCGGAATCAAAGCGAGAGGCAACTGTTACGGGTTATAAGTCCTTGTCAGTTGGCGTAGACATGGGGCGCCACGCGTTGCCTCTGACGGTGGGAGACACCTATAGGTGTCACTGATCAGCTACCGCCCGCCTCAAGCTGGGCAGCCCCCAGCCAATTGGGTGCTGATCCGCCACAGCCTGCCTGCTTCAATGGGTGCTTGGGGCTAGGACAAAATCTGAATCGCAGGCTGTAAAACCAATGCACCAGGTACAAACAAAAATAAAAATAGAAACCTCAAGCTACGGCTTGCAACCTGGAACGTGAGAACCATGTGTCCAGGATTTTCCACTGACTTGACCAATATTGACGATGTGAGAAAAACGGCTGTGATTGATGCCGAACTCAATCATCTTAACATTGATATTGCTGGCCTGCAGGAGACTCGCCTCGCTGAGGAAGGGTCACTCAGGGAAAACAACTACACCTTTTTCTGGAAGGGTAGAGGGCAGGCAGAAAAAAGGCAACACGGTGTGGGCTTTGCAGTGAAGAATTCGCTACTGGGAATGATTGAAATTCCAGCAGGAGGAAATGAAAGACTATTATCCCTGCGCTTGGCAACCTCTTGTGGGTTTGCCACCATTATTACTGCATATGCACCGACACTCGATTCCTCTGATGATGTGAAGGATTCGTTCTATGAGGAGTTAGACTCCGTGATCAAGGCAGTTCCAAAATCTGACTACATTTATATGCTCGGTGATTTCAATGCTCGTGTGGGCAAGGACTCGAGTTCATGGCCAGTGTGCCTTGGAAAATACAACATCGGTCGCATGAATGAAAATGGGCAAAGGCTGCTGGAGCATTGCACCAGTAATGACCTATGTATTACAAACTCTTTTTTTAAAACAAAAGAGATGCATAAGGTCACATGGAAACATCCAAGATCCGGCCATTGGCACCAGCTGGACTTCATCATCACACGGAGACAACATCTGAACCATATATCATTGACTCGTAGTTACCACAGTGCTGACTGTGATACGGATCATTCTTTGGTTGTTGCAAGGGTTAGACTGAGACCAAAGAGAATCTACACAGCTAAACACAAATCTAGCCCCAGGATTAATATTATTAACACTCATGATCCTGAAAAGTGCTTTCAGTTTCAACAGCAACTTGAAGACGCTTTCACTGATACACCAGAAAATTGTACAGTAAATGAAAAGTGGAGTCAAATTAAGGAAACTCTTTATAAAACTGCCGTAGGGGTTTACGGCACTGTGGATCATAAGAGGCAGGACTGGTTTGCGGCCAACAGCCAGACTCTGCAGCCCTTGATTGATAAGAAGAAGAAAGCTCTCTTAAGAAACAAGGAAAGACCAACGCGTAACACTCTGAGTGAGCTAAGGCAAGCTAGGAAGGATGTGCAAAAGGCTGCCAGGCAGTGTGCAAATGATTATTGGATCAAGTTATGTGAGTCCATTCAAATCGCAAGTGATAAGGGAGACATAAGAAGCATGTATGAAGGAATAAAGAAAGCCTGTGGTCCAGTGATCAAAAGAAGTGCACCATTGAAAACCTTGACTGGAGAAATCATCACTGATAAGAAACAGCAGATGGACAGATGGGTAGAGCACTATTTGGAGCTTTACTCAAGTGAGACCAAACTAGCGGATGATGCCCTCAACGCCATAGAGGCTCTACCAACTCTTGACCACCTGGACACACTTCCCACCATAACAGAAGTTAAGTGTGCTATAAATGAACTTGCATCTGGCAAGGCTCCAGGTAAGGATGGGATTCCAATAGAGGTTATCAGGAGTGGGCAAGACACACTCACTCTACAGATCCACCAGCTAATAGAGCTATGCTGGCGTGAAGGACAAATCCCACAGGATTTCAAAGATTCAAGCATCATAACACTGTACAAGAACAAGGGCGATCGGAGCGACTGCAACAACTATAGGGGTATCTCACTTCTGTGTATTGTTGGAAAAGTATTTGCCAGAATTGTTCTGCGCAGACTTCAAGTCCTAGGAGATCAAGTCTACCCCGAATCACAGTGTGGCTTTCGACTGAACCGGTCTACCACTGATATGATATTCTCATTGCGACAAATGCAAGAAAAATGTCGTGAACAGAATCAACCACTGTTTATTGCCTTCATCGACCTCACAAAGGCATTTGATTTGGTCAGTCGTGAGGGTCTGTTCAAGGCACTAAAGAAGATTGGCTGCCCACCGACTCTTCTGTCCATTGTGGAATCGTTCCACACAGGCATGAAGGGTATAATCAAGTTTGATGGTGCAACTTCTGAAGAATTTGAAATCAAGAGTGGAGTTAAGCAAGGTTGTGTACTAGCTCCCACCCTCTTTGGAATATACTTTTCACTTCTACTGAAATATGCATTTCGGGATCAGGATGGTGGTATATACATTCACTCACGCTCAGATGGCGGCCTCTACAATGCTCAGAGATTGAAGGCTAAGACCAAAATTAGGAGGGTACTGATCAGAGAGTTGCTTTTTGCAGATGATGCTGCAGTTACGACCCACTCTGAGGAAGAATTGCAATGTCTACTATCTGCATTCTCCAATGCTTGTTCTGAATTTGGTTTAACAATTAGCAAAAAGAAGACACAGATTATGTCACAAGGTGCACATGGGGTACCATCAATCTTTATTGACGACGCCGAATTAGAAATAGTAGACCATTTTACATATCTAGGATCAGTGGTAAATAGCAAATTATCCCTAGATCAGGAAATCAACATCCGGATTGGTAAGGCAGCAACAACAATGAACAGGTTAAGAAAAAGAGTATGGGAGAACAGGAAGCTTACTGCCAAAACAAAAGTCCTTGTCTATCAAGCCTGTGTCCTTAGTACTCTTCTCTATGGCAGTGAAACCTGGACAACTTACTCACACCAAGAGAACAATTTAAACAGCTTTCATATGCGGTGTCTGCGAAGAATTCTTGGTATTAAGTGGCAAGACAAAATCACAAATACTGAAGTATTGGAAAGATCAGGTTGTGTGACAGTTTATTCCATGCTCAGTCTTCGTAGACTTAGATGGATAGGACATCTTAGGAGGATGGATGATGGTAGAATACCAAAGGATATCTTTTTTGGTGAATTACAGATGGGTAAGAGATCTCAGGGTCGGCCTCTACTACGATACAAAGATGTGTGTAAGCGGGACATGATTGATACAGGCATTGATAATGCACATTGGGAGCAAGTCGCCGCTGAACGTGTTGCATGGAGGGCAAATATCAGAAATGGAATAAAGTCAAAGGAGAAAATTATTGCAGAAAAGTCACACACCAAGCGTTTGAGACGTAAGATGGTGCATGATGGTGGAAATGACCACGTGTTCACATGCACCCACTGTGAACGGACATTTACAGCGCAAATTGGCCTTATCAGTCACACTCGCTACCGCCATAGTTAAAAGTTATTATGCCTTTTTAAAGCACAAACTATCGTCTGTCAAGACGGCAAGGTGCCAATGAGAGTTCACACCAAAAGACTTGATGTTATTCTCAGTTGACATTTGATTGAATCAAAGATCACTGTCCAGCTCACCACTATTATAGTGCTTCAGATTGTGTTATGCTCCCATTTGTGCATTCAGCTGTTGAGAGCTGAGAGAAAATTCTTCTTTGATTTTCCTGCATTTTGATAGGGAGTCACTTCTGGATCTAGGACTTCTGTTTAGTTGTCCCAGATGATATATGAAAGCCTCTCCACCATCTTGTTTGTTCTCTGTTGATATACAAAATGGCACACCATCTCTTTACATTTGTTAAAAGATAATGTTATCATACATCAACATACACAGATTGGAGATGTGGAGGTTAAGGGTGGGTATTGTCCAAACACACCTCTCCTAGTTGAGAATGAAGTGTAGTTCACTTGGATGTACTGTGGGTGATATTTTATTATTCACCTTTATCTGTGGTAATCTCAAGCCTATATCCTGAGACAGGGGTAGCCTACACAATTACAAGCATTTTAAGGCAAGCAGCATAAGCAAGCATTGTGACATAGCAACATGAGACAGGCATTGTGAATCAGACTTGGCTCACATGTACATCATACTATCACCATCATCATGTGTTCTTTCCCCACTGAGTAATGTCCACAGTAGGTAACAGAAGCTCAATTGCATAGCAATTGTTCACATATGCACCAAAGCACATATGGGAAAAACATGTTTAGTCCTTGTAAATTTGCATGAGCCATACATTATATTCAGCCAACTAAGACACAGGTTCACACACCTATGGTTCTCTTAGGAACTAGTTTATATGAACCAACCAACAGTAGAGGTAACAGTGTAATACTTCAAAGAGAAATTGTATTAATTCTTTTGAGCGTAATGTAGCCACCAGGCATCACATGGACTTAGCAATTCTGGCGTGCCATACACCGTACAGCTTACATATGGATATTGAAGCATCTTTCTTTCTGCTAATGTGAGAGGCTACTTATCAAAGCACCAGCTCATTCACTCCAACATTCTCAGCGTTTTACAAAGGAACTTGTACATGTTTACATCACCCATTCCAATTCAGACTGCCATATGTTAACTCGCGAGAGCAAAGGTACAGTTGATTTAAGAATGAGTCATCTTAGGCATGAAGAATGCACAAGGGGTTTGGGTTTGCGAATTTGCATTGAGTGTACTATACATTCATCAAGCATACGCAACCAGTCACAACAAGGGATTGATATGCACTTGGAGTATACAGCGTGAAAGACATGTCAAGGTTGAAGAAGCAGTATCCAGAATACTGGCGCACAGAAGTTCTGTTTTTCACTTTCACATTTTATTCATAAAATACTCATATATTCTTCTCTTTCGTTCACTAGGCATCCACAACATTAAAGTATGTTTTAAAGTGGTACCTGTTGTCCAGAGAACAATATATTATAGAATCTTTTAGGGCATTGTTGGGTCATCACATCACAAACTAGCGACCGCTCCGGATGGAATCCCGCGTCTAACTAATTGGATATTCATATGTGGCCCCGTGATTAGTGTGGGCTGCCACGTACTAGCCAATGAAAAGACAAGCGAATACCGCTGCCCTCCCCTAACTCGTTCTGGAACATTCGATCTAAGAATAGCCCTTCTATCTGGAAACGCCGCTCAAATCGAAAGTATTTTAATGAATGTGTCGGGCTGGGAATGGGGGGTTCTGATCCATAATGCTACACTGATGTTGTTGTTTTGTCCATCAATAATGATGATGACCATTCATTTCATTCAGGACTTTGGATGAAGAATGACTTGCGCGATAAATTGGATTAAAGTGAGGAAGAGTTGCGCAATTCGTCGACCTCACTCTCTCGCCTGAGTCCATCTGGATCCAGTGGCAAGACAAGTCAAGACGTCCGGAGACGAACACAGGTGCAGTGGACGTTTGGCTGCCGCAAGCCAATTATCCCCTGCACGGTGAGGAACCACCAGTCTGCACACCAATAAGTCAGACATGGGACAACGGATACTCACGCAAACCTCAGGTCCAGAATGACTTCACACTGATGTTGTCAACAGGATGTCTTCATCCGACATACAGGACTTCACGCTGAAGATCACAGCCAGCGAACACAAGCAAGCAAGCAAGCAAGCTCTCAACAACAGATGGTAGCCTTGCTATATGCTTACCAAAAGTGGCCCACTTGGAGCAAGCATTCGACACAAGCCCGGCTCCAGTTGAGCGAGCCGGACTTCTTACCCATTTACAGTTTGAGAATAGGTTGAGTTCGTTTCGTCTCCAAGGCCTCTAATCATTCGCTTTATCGGATAAAACTGCGATCGAGCGTCAGCGATCCAGAGGGAAACTTCGGAGGGAACAAGCTACTACTACTATAATGGTTTGATTAGTATTTCGCCCCTATACCCAAGTTTGACGATTAATTTGCACGTCAGAATCTTTACGAACCTCCTCCAGAGTTTTCTCTGGCTTCGTTCTACTCAGGCATAGTTCATATTTTTTCTGATATTTACTACGTGACCAGTGATGCCGTCCTACTTCCTATGCCATCCTATATCTACTATCGTCCGACAAGCACTGCTACAGAGAAAACTGTTGATCCATTTGCGCACCCGACATTTCTGTTGCATTAACCAGTCTTGGGGGTGTGCCTGTTCCCAGCGCTCTACTAAATGAGTTGGTCATGTCAAAGAATGTTGCGACAACTTGTTTCCATGGAAAGCATTTTCTTAAAAATATTGTCTAACGTTCAAGGAGGCCCACTTCATCATCCACTTGTCATCGGGCATGCTGACACCCTGGCCAGTCCGCCACTGCCAGTAGTGATTTCTTAGCACATCATACCACCTCATCTTGTTCCTTTTGTACCTTGCGGTGTTGAGGTGAAGCATAAACATCGGGAGAGCCCGTTTAAGGGCTGCATATATCAAGATCCCCATGGACTCTGTTATTCCCTCTGTCCATAGTTTACATGGTCGGCATCTTCTTCTGGTTCCACATGTCTGTACATCATTGCTGGTTGTGGTATACTGTAAGTTGGTAGCCTAGTTATATGGCCGAACCATTTAACTTGTTGTTTTCTAATGAAATCTAGCGATGCTATACTCCCCAATATTACACCTTAAATCTTCATTTTTTTTTTTATTTTCTCTCTTGTTGATACATTGAGTAATCTTTTCTGGAATCTAATTTCCGTTGTTGTAATGTTTCTTTTCACTTTTTCTCTCATTGTCACGGCTTGGCATTGCTAGCATAGAATTGGTAGAAATATTCTGTTGTAGAGTGCTTCTTAGTATCTACTGATACGTGTTAGTTTTTTTTGGTTTTATTTTTAGTATTGTGCCTTTTGTCCAGTGAGGTGGTTTGCCTTATTGCATCTATTTTCGATCTCGTCTTCTGATTTGACATTTGATGTTATTTTACTTTCTAAGTACTTCAAGCTCTTTACTTGTTTCAGATGGTGTTCTTTTAGATGGATTTTTTTTCTTCTTTGGGTATATTAATTCATTCTTCTGTTTTGCTGATGCTAATTGCCATGTTACATTCCTTAAACAATTCGTTTAAGACTGTTTATGTGGACTTGTATTGTGCTTCTAATGTTCTATTGTTGCTATTAGTGTGTGATCGTCCGCAAATAGGAGTAGCGATTTATGCTCAAAGTATTTGAAGAAACCACGGAAGGCATGCGGTGGATGAAATATTTTGAGGGCAGCCGACAGATAGTTGTTGTTATGGTCTCACATTTCGCGAAGATAAGCAGAGGATCTCTTTTATGAGACAATGGCTCCGGTCAACAGCTAGTATGGTAACTGCCAGGAAGGAAAGCAATGACAAACTACCTTCTTTAAAGTTGCCTAGTTTATCATGATTTGCCTAATTAATATATTAGGAATGTGCGAGAAGAAATGGAAAGGGGCAGGGATTATTATAGGGGAAGATTGTAAGATTATTTTTTTTTTCTGAGGGAGAGGAAGGGCAAAGAGGTGTAGCAATAATCTTGGATCGGGAAACATCAAAATCTGTTCAAGGATATTGGGCTGTGTCAGACATGGTTCTATTAGTAAAATTAATCGGCAGGCCTTTCAATGTAATCGTCATTCAAATATATGCCCCAACAGGAGAATGCAGTGAAGATAGTATAGAGGAATTTTATAATGACATGGAGTCTGCTTTACAGAAATGTAAAAATTCAGAAATAAATATCATAATGGGTGACTTCAATGCAAAAGTGGGAAATCAAGGCGATTGATGCACAGTCGGCAACCATGGTTTGAGAGAGCGAAACGAAAGAGGATACAGACTTGTAGAATACACAAAACAGCAGAAAATGATTGTTAGAAACACCTGGTTTAAACAACATCCTAGACGATTATGGACACGGAAGAGTCCTGATATCAGAATTAGAAAGCAAATTGATTAAATCCTGATTAGCAGAAGGTTTCGAAATGCGTTAACAATCCCAATGACGGTCCCCAATGCTGATTGTTACAGTGATCATAAATTGATTAAAGGAACATTGAGGGCAAAGTTAAAGAAAATGAAATATACTATAGGAAGCACTAAATATGATCTGCGTCTATTGAAAAATGGCAAGGTAATACAAGGCAATTTTAACATAGAAGTAAAGAATTGATTTAATATACTGTCTGATCTAGAAATCCTATTTCAAGATGTGGATGATCAATATGAAATGCTGACGATTTCACTCAGTTTGGCTGCAGAAACAACTATTCCAAAATTAAAGAAAGTGGGTCGTAAGAAATGAATGATTGAAATTTGTTTTACAAATAATGGAAACAAGAAGACACAACCAAAATAATCCTGCCAACTATGAAGAAATTCACAGAAAAGTCAAAACATTATGTAACAAAGAAAAAGAGGCATGGATTGAGAAAAATTACGTAGGCATTTAAAACAACTCAACTGTAAAAATGCAAAATTAATGCACAAAAGGATTCAGGAGCTAATAAAAGAACACGTATAAAAACAAAATATGAAAAAAAAATCATACTAGAAAAAGGCCAGATTTTACACGTACGGTCAGATTATATGAAAAACCTTTATGATGATAACAGAAAAGACCAGTATGATATTCGAAATAATAATGAAAGACCATCAATTTTGAAGACGGATGTTCAGAATGGTCTTAAACATATGGAAACTGGCAAGATCCCCGGTTCAAACAACTTCCGAACAGAAATGATTAATGCTTTAGAAGAATATGGAATAAATCAAGTCTCCACACTGCTGAACACAACATATGATACTGGTTATATAACTCATGAACCATATAATTATGTATTTATTGCAATCCCAAATAAATCAGAAGCATTGGAATGTGATCAATTAGTATAATGAATCGCAAAGGTTTCACTAAGAATTGTCATGCAAAGAGTTACGAATAAATACAACCTGAAATAGGAGAAGAACAATGTGGGTTTGTAGAAGGAAAGGGAACAGTAAATGCTGTGTAATGCTAAGAACAATAATTGAACGTTCTATAGAAGTAAATAAAGATCTATATCTTTGATTTATTGACTAAACAAAGGCTTTCGATAGAGTAAGACATGTCAACATGATAGAAATGCTTGCAGATCTACAAATTGATGGGAAAGACCTTAGACTTGTAAAATAAACATATATTGTAAACAACAAGCTGCGTCATAATTGATAATGAATCTGTCAGTATCACCTATTAAAAGAAGTGTGAGGCATGATGTGTAATGTTTCCAGATCTTTTTTCCCTGTACAGTGAAAATATTTTCAGAAATATAGAAGATATGAAAGGAAATATCATTGGAGGACATCACATCAAAAATATTAGATATGCAGGTGATAAAGTATAGACTGCAGACAATGAGCAGGATCTGCAACATTTAGTAGATGCAGTTGTTGCACACAGTGAACAACTAGTGTTAGAACTGAATTGTAATAAGACACAGATTATGGTCGTCACAAGGACGAAGGCAATATCACAATGCCATCAACAAATAAATGGGAATAATCTTAAACAAGTGAATCGGTACAATTATCTCGGAACAGTCATAACATCTGATGGGAGATGCCTTGAAGAGATTGTAATAAGAATTGACATGGCGAAGGTGACCTTTTGCAAGATGAAAAACATAATGACTTATAAAAAGATGTTATTTTGCAACAAGAAAAAGAGTGTTGAGGTGCTACATAGAATCTGTACTTTTGTATGGATGAGAAGCGTGAACAATGAGCAATCAAGCTGAAAAACATCAGATGCCTGTTGAAATGTAGTTTCTGAGGAAAATGCAAAGAATACCATGGACAGGCAGAAACACTAATGACCAAGTCCTACAAGAAACAAATGAAACTCGTAAACTGATTAGAGACACTAGACGCAGACAATCACAATTTTGGGAGCATGTTATGAGAAGAAATAAATTGGAGAACGTTGTGGCAACTGGCAAGATCTTGGGGAAAAGAAAAGGGGAAGACAGAGAAACAACTACCTGGTTGGCTTGACCACGTGGTATTGTCGAGACAAAAACACTGAGCTAATCCACGACTCTGGAGATCGAGTTAAATGGCAAATCATGACCGCCCACGCTTATCGGCATGGCACATGATTGATGGATTTGAAGAAATATGTTAGTCCAAACTGTAGGGGACTTCAGAGCCGCTGACATCCTGAACTAATACCCAATGTCTAGCATTGGTTGCTTTAAGGAAGGGGTGGTGCACCTTTTTTCCCTGCCAAGGACAATTTGGACATTTATAACATTATTAGCGGACCGAAACATAATTCTGAACTGAAGCATGAGCCTGTTATATGTGGTCAACCATGTAATTAACTCACCTCTAGTGTGATGACTGGAAATGCTTTTCTTTGGTAAGTCTGGTGGATGTTAGCGGGTACTTGTGATGTTGCTAACAGATGTATTAATAATTGCCTGTAAAGCTCCTAGATTTATTGAATTTCGAGTGCCGCCCGCGGTTGCCTGGGCAGGGCTAGACCAAATAATTTTGCGGTCCGTATAAGGCCCGAGGGCCGACGTTCCCCATCCCTGTTTGTTGGCGCTGCAGTTCAGATCGTACTTGACAACACTAGTTTCCTTCTACTCTCCGTGTAACCATTCCCTCTGCTTCATCCCTATACGCCCACACACTGACACACATTAGAGATAAGCCTAGCGTAGATTACGCAGTTTTTCTGGCACTTGCGATCGTGTGCCGGTGGAAACTTATGCATCCGTTACCCAGACAGCCGTAAAGAATCCCATATCTTGATAAGTGCCGTACTTACACAGGAAATTCTTTAAATACAAACAGGGGGAGAACACTTCCGTAAACCGTTTATTTTCCCAGAAATTCTTTAATGACGAATGTGCTCGGCTTCATGGAAATGAACATTAACCATAATCAACATTCGCAGTTTCGTTGGCTATGTCTGATAATGTAATAGTCTTCAATCTTCATATTGAAAAACAGTTATACATGGTGTTTATATAGTCTCACTACACTTTGTATGTAGAACAAATTTGAAAACATTCTTCCTTCCGTTGATAGCACCATTCTGTTTGGAGTAAACTAAACATCGCTTTGAATATTCCATTACAACAATGAAACGTATGATCAGTTATCAGTTATCAGTTATCAGTTGGGGTATCTTCATTGCACTCCGAACATGTCCATGGGTGCTCAGATCCTCCCCCCAGCATATGCATCAGCGTCCGGTGGCTAATAGTGCCAGTTCTGTGTTGGTTGACGAGGCGCCTTGTTTTCCCGATGTACCTCTCGCGTCTGGCCGTGCCGATTCTTACTCCCAAGTCTTTCATCCTGGACAGCGATGTGGATTCACTGACGTCAAAGTCCTCTGTTCTCGCCATATCTTTGAGGACGTTAATAACATCGGCACGATCCACGGGCTGGCCATCTACAGGGGGTCCAGAGCCAGCCAGTTTGTCAGCTCGTTCATTTCCCTCGACTCCCGCATGTCCCGGGACGAAGATGAAGGTGACTTTACGGACAACAGACTTCCGCAGCGACTCAGTCCACTGTCTACGTACAGATCCAGCTTCGACCTTCTGAATCATGCTCATTGAATCACTTAGTACACACACGTTGGTATAATGCTGTGATTCCAGCCATATGAAAGCCTGTGTAACTGCCATCACCTCCATCGTCATGCTGCTCGTGGTCATAGAGTGGGCACCACTGGATTCTTGAACGGTTCGGCCCGCTGAACGGGCTGTAAATGCCCACGCACTTCTCTGCTGCTTTACAACAGATCCATCTGTATAGATAAGCACTTCGGGGCTATCTGAGTGTTCATAGATGAGCGCGTTGACCTCTGCATTGACAGCTGCAGGGTTCTGCTCTCTGCACCGTCTGTCGAGTGTGATAATGCAGGAGAAAGTGCACTTAAAAGCTGGAGGCACCGGCACCCATTCCTTGCCGGGGTTGATACTGGTAAGACTGCAGACCTGTCTGACGACATCTTCCGCCCGACCCATCCATGATTTGCCCCTCTTTAGCCTGTCACCCTTTTCTCTGAATATAGCGTCATGCAGAGGGTGCTGCTCATCTGCACTTATTTTTAAGTATGCACGAGCTCTCCAGATCTTGATCCTGTGTTCCATTGTCGGGAAGTCAAGGAGGTATCTCATTGCTACACAGCTGGTGTCTCTCGTGCAGCCCAAAATGATGCGCATGGCTTCGTTTTGTACCTTTTCAAGTCTTCCAATTTGTGTAGGACTGACAGTGAGGATGGCCAGGGCATACTCGATGCGTGAAAGCACCAGTCCTTGGAACAGAAGTATTAGCAGTCTTTGCTCGATATTGGCAGTCGCCATGACTCTCATTGCTGACAAACCTTTTCGAGCTTTCGTTATGACATAATCGACATGATCTCTGAAGGACAGGCTACGATCAAGCCTCACGCCAAGATATGTCATCGATTGGGTTCTACTCAAAATACTCCCATCCATCCTCACTGCCGGCAGGTCTGTTTTCACAATATGGTTGTTTAGGGAGAACCATGTAACCGATGCCTTTGCAGGGTTGACAAGGGCACCGGCATCAGCACACCATGAGGAAATTCGATCTAGTTCGCCCTGCATATCATTGGCAACCGCCTGTCTATCTCGACCCTGTCGATACACGAGAATGTCGTCAGCAAATGACAGAGTCCTACCCCTCCCGTCCAACTGTTGTTCAGTGATCGGCACCGTATACACGTTGAATAGTACTGGTGACAGTGGTGAACCCTGCGGCAATCCTGGACATATCGTTATCGGCTCAGAAGACCAACTCTCGCATCTTAGCACCACCTTCCTTTGGAGCAGAACTGCAGCTATCCATCGTACAAGGTGAGGGTGCACTTTCAGTCTGAGGAGGGTTTGCATCAAGTGCTCGAAAGATACTCTGTTATATGCGTCCTCTAAGTCTATGGCGGCCGCACATGTCTCTTCTCTGACCTGAAATCCTTCGTAAACATCTTGAGCAAAGACCGCCGCATTTAGCCATGACTCTTTGTTACGTCTGTATCCTCCAAGTGTGGGCGGGAAGCAGCCAAGTAGTTCCAAGTCACAAATAAGTCTGTGTGCTACAATGTTCTCCAGTAGCTTGCCAGCAGTGTTCTGCATCGTAATGATTCTGTAGCCGCTTATCTTGGAATGGTCTTTGTTCGGTTTTGGTAGCGGCAGCAAGTAGCTGTGTAGCCATTCTTCTTTGATTTGACCCCTCTGGATACTGGTGTTGAATTCTCTGGCCAGTTCTTCCATGTCATCATCTGATATCACCATTAGGTCACCATTTCGGATGCCGTCTGGGCCTGGGGCGGTGTTAGGTGATTTTTTGAGCATCGCACGCATTATCTCAGCTGTGATTATCCATTCTTCGTCTGTCCCGACTCCCTCGCACAACTGAGAGAGTGTCGTTGTGGTCCTCTGTCTGGCGGGCTCGTCTTTCTGGTCAGTCTGTTCTATGTAGCGTGCAAGAAGGGCTTTACCTTTATCCGCATCCGACTTTTTCCATGTGAGGTCTGTGTCTTGAAAGTCTGGAATACCCCTACGTTGTGCAGCACCGTTCATGCTCTTATGGAGGCGCCAGAATGTCGTAAGAGATCGCTCGGAGCACACCTTCCTGCAGAACTCGTCCCATTTCTCGGCCTTGGCCTGTTTGGCGCAGGATCTGAATAAAGTCATCGTCCTATGGACCTCAGTCTTCAGGTTCGCCAACTCAACCTGTGGCATGTTAGCCTTTCTGGCCTTTTGCCAGTCTTTGACAGCCTGCCTCTTTCCCATCCATGCCTTCTCGACCTCTCCATTCCACCATGGTGGCTGCAACCATCTTTCTTGTCTCCTGCGGGAGAAAGTTAGTTTTCTTCTTCTGATCTTGCTTATGGCGTCTTGACCAGTGTTGTCGTACGGGAAGGCATTTGTCTTGTTTCTTTGACTCATGGCCCTGTCTTTCTTGATCAGGATGACACAAGGGTAGTGGTCACTATCGTGGTATGCCATTGTGCTCCACCGGCACCTTGGTGCGATGGTGGGCGACACCAGAGCCAAGTCAATGACGCTGTCAGAGTCACCTGGTCAAGTGGCTATTCTAGTGACCTTCCCATCATTCAGACAGACTAGGGCAGCAGATGCCAGGACGTCCTCCAGATCTTCTCCCTGTCTATTGGTGATGCAATTCCCCCATTGACTGCCTCTGGCATTGAAGTCCCCACAGTAGATGATATGCCTTTCATCCATATCGAACAAAACTCTGCCATTGTCGCACGTCGACCTTCCCATTCCGCGCATAAACGTTCACGATTACAAGCTGCATTGGCGTCATTATTCTTAATGCCTGCACTTGCAGGGCATTACTGTTCCAGGAAGACATATCGATCTCAGACACCAGTATGTTGTCGCGGACCAGAATTGCCTGTCCGAGGTGCCGCCTGTTAAAGAATTCCCTGAAATCCAGCGACATTGACTGTTCCGTCGCCGAGCTGTGTTTCTTGTAAGACTGCAATATCGTTTCCGTAGAGTAGTTTTTCGAGAATGGGTCGGCGTTGACTAAATGATGCATAGTTCCAGTACAGTACTCGAACGTTTCCAATACCCAATCTGTCACATTTTAATCGCCTTCTGCGTGCGCCTGCCCTCTTCCCACGCTGTGTCCTTGCCGGTCGTCTGGTCATCATGTTAGGCTTAACTATCGCCACCGGGCGCCGATGATATACCGAAGGAAGTCCGGGCGCGCGTGCACGAACTCCGTTGCACGGTACGAACTCCATTTCAGCTCGAAAAACACACTTAATCCATAAACATTTTGGAAAAAACACGTTCCATTTTACGGGACGAAGAAATGTCCCGCCATCTTGCTTCAAGGGAACTCACTGGTCAAACGAATGAATTAAACTCCAATAATCATTTGAACATACCAATAAGACAGTTAAATCTATTATTAAAACTCAAGAATTCATTTAAATATTTCATTACCACAATGAAATGTATGATTACCGGGATGGTTAACCCGGTCAACAAATGCCCGCAGAAGTCGGATGTGTCGGCCTAACGGCGCAAGAACGCAGCTTTGCTGTAAACAGGCACAACGCAATCACATCCGAAAAAAAAAAAAACTCTGGATGAACGAAGAAGCAGAAGAAATGTATGATTAGACCTCAAGCAATCATTTAAGCTTTCCACAACAACAATGAAATATATTATTATAACTGAAACAGTCATGTAAACATCCCGCTAAAACAATTAAATGTATTATTATAACTCAAGCAATCATGTAAACAGTCAACTTCAACAATGAACTATGTAATTATATATCAAACAATCATTTAAACATTCTACTACAACAACGAAATGTATTTTATAACTCAAGCTATAATTTGACCAGCCCACCACAACATTGAAATATGTAATTATATTTCAAGCAATCATTTAAACATTCTGCTACAACAATCAAATGTATTTGTATTGCTCAAGCAATCATTTGACCAGTCCATCACAACAATGAATGAATCACTAAAACGTGAGAAGTAGAAAGGTTAACCTTTACTAGACCGCGACCACAGCCTTCGTCAACTCAACACACAAACAAAACACACACACGCACCGATACAACTGCATGAAAAACTTTATAATGAAGCACATTAAAAACGCACCACTATTGTATGTATACTGATGCCGAGAAGCTGGGGGAAGTTCATTAATAGCACACATAACTTCTGTTATGGTAAGAAGTGTGTCCAGGTGGTTAATAGTTGGCAGTTCCTCCATGGCGTTGAGGGCGTCATCCGCTAGTTTGGTCTCGCTTGAGTAAAGCTCCAAATAGTGCTCTACCCGTCTGTCCATCTGCTGTTTCTTATCAGTGATGACCTTTCCAGCCATGGTTTTCAGTGGTGCACTTCTTTTGACCATTGGACCACAGGCCTTCTTTATCCCTTCATATATGCTTCCATTATTTCCCTTATCACTTGCATTTTGAATGCACTCTTGTGACCCAATAGTCATTTGCACACTGGCAGCCTTTCGCACATCCTTCCTGGCTTGCTTCAGCTCACTGAGAACGTCTCGCTTTGTTCTTTCCTTGTTTCTTGAGAGAGCTATCTTCTTTTTATCAATCAAGGGCTGCAGTATCTGTCTGTTTGCTACAAACCTGTCCTGCCTCTTATTATCCACGGTCTCATAAATCCATACCACTGTTTCATAAAGAGATTAAGACCAGGGATGGAGTTATACCTCTCCATAGCACAACGTCTGGGATGAATTGTAGAGATCATGTGTTGCCCATGCAGCATGCTCTATCTCTCTCGGCCTGCCTAGTTTACTCCAGAGGAAAGATTACATCAATACATCTGGAACAAGGCAAGCTGCAGAAGCTGTTGGATCAGCATATATATAGTAAGATAAGTTAGATTCAATACAAGGCTAGATAAAACAATACAGGATTAAGACAAATCACTGAAGTTACAACAACACAAGGTAAGATAAGACAATGCAAGAAAACACAAGCCAAGACGATTTAAGAAAAGCAAGATGAGACAAGACAGACTGAACAAAGTAATTCAAGATTTGATAAGGATAAAACAAGATACGCAGAAGAAGAACCATCTGCAAATTAAACCATCAGATAACTCCTGTTTGCTGATGACTAAGCACTAATAGCAAAATCAGAAGATGAATTACACATTACCACATGAATAGTCTAAACGAAAATTGTAGGGAACATAACATGAACATTAGCACAAGTAAAACGAGGTAATGACTATAACTAAAGAAGAAAAAACAACAATTCGCCTAAATGAACATCCCTTGAAACAAGTAAAGAGTTTCAAGTACCTAGGAAGTATAATATCATCAAACGCAAATCAGAAGCGGGATTGAAAATAGATGCAATAAGGCTATATATATATATATATATATATATATATATATATATTACATTGGCACCTTGCCGTCTTGACAGACGATAGTTTGTGCTTTAAAAAGGCATAATAACTTTTAACTATGGCGGTAGCGAGTGTGACTGATAAGGCCAATTTGCGCTGTAAATGTCCGTTCACAGTGGGTGCATGTGAACACGTGGTCATTTCCACCATCATGTACCATCTTACGTCTCAAACGCTTGATGTGTGACTTTTCTGCAATAATTTTCTCCTTTGACTTTATTCCATTTCTGATATTTGCCCTCCATGCAACACGTTCAGCGGCGACTTGCTCCCAATGTGCATTATCAATGCCTGTATCAATCATGTCCCGCTTACACACATCTTTGTATCGTAGTAGAGGCCGACCCTGAGATCTCTTACCCATCTGTAATTCACCAAAAAAGATATCCTTTGGTATTCTACCATCATCCATCCTCCTAAGATGTCCTATCCATCTAAGTCTACGAAGACTGAGCATGGAATAAACTGTCACACAACCTGATCTTTCCAATACTTCAGTATTTGTGATTTTGTCTTGCCACTTAATACCAAGAATTCTTCGCAGACACCGCATATGAAAGCTGTTTAAGTTGTTCTCTTGGTGTGAGTAAGTTGTCCAGGTTTCACTGCCATAGAGAAGAGTACTAAGGACACAGGCTTGATAGACAAGGACTTTTGTTTTGGCAGTAAGCTTCCTGTTCTCCCAGACTCTTTTTCTTAACCTGTTCATTGTTGTTGCTGCCTTACCAATCCGGATGTTGATTTCCTGATCTAGGGATAATTTGCTATTCACCACTGATCCTAGATATGTAAAATGGTCTACTATCTCTAGTTCAGCGTCGTCAATAAAGATTGATGGTACCCCATGTGCACCTTGTGACATAATCTGTGTCTTCTTTTTGCTAATTGTTAAACCAAATTCAGAACAAGCATTGGAGAATGCAGATAGTAGACATTGCAATTCTTCCTCAGAGTGGGTCGTAACTGCAGCATCATCTGCAAAAAGCAACTCTCTGATCAGTACCCTCCTAATTTTGGTCTTAGCCTTCAATCTCTGAGCATTGTAGAGGCCGCCATCTGAGCGTGAGTGAATGTATATACCACCATCCTGATCATGAAATGCATATTTCAGTAGAAGTGAAAAGTATATTCCAAAGAGGGTGGGAGCTAGTACACAACCTTGCTTAACTCCACTCTTGATTTCAAATTCTTCAGAAGTTGCACCATCAAACTTGATTATACCCTTCATGCCTGTGTGGAACGATTCCACAATGGACAGAAGAGTTGGTGGGCAGCCAATCTTCTTTAGTGCCTTGAACAGACCCTCACGACTGACCAAATCAAATGCCTTTGTGAGGTCGATGAAGGCAATAAACAGTGGTTGATTCTGTTCCAGGGATGGAGTTATTGCCTCTCCATAGCACAAAGCCTGGGCTAAAATATAGAGATCATGTGTTGCCCATGCAACATGATCCCTCTCTCGGCCTGCCTAGTTTACTCCAGAGGAAAGGCAACACCCCTACATCTGGAACAAGACAAGCTGCAGAAGCTGCCGGATCAGCAAAGCAATGCTCTAACTGTCCGCCTGTCGGAGCTTCGATCCTAGACCAGTCGCCAACCAAGGCTTAGGGCCTGGTCCGCCCTGCCATGACATTTTGTCTTTAGCTTGCATTTCCTCGCACCAGGGTAAGGCTTGTACCCTCCCAATTGCGCTCTTCCGCCCAAAGCCGTTGGCACAATGTGGGGTGTCGGGTTTGGTAAGCGCCGCCCAACGTTCAGCGCTAACAGAAACCAGGTAGTACCGTCTACTGTTATACGGTAGCTCAGTCATATCTGACTAAGACCTGACAGCTGACATATATATATAGCTAATCTATATATATATATATAGATTAGCGCCGAATGCTAGGCGGCGCTTACCAAACCCGACACCCCACATTGTGCCAACGGCTTCGGGTAGAGGAGCGCAATTAGGAGGGTACAAGCTTTAGTTTTGTGCAAGGAAATGCAATCTAAAGACTAAATGTCATGGCAGAGCAGACCTAACCCTAAGACCTGGTTGGCAATTAGTGTAGGATCGAAGCTCCGACACGCGGACAGTTAGAGCATTGTTTTGCCAAGATATGGCAAGTTAATTCAAGATAAGACAGCAATAGACAAGCCATGACAACGCAGGATAAGACACGATTAGCAAGACATAGTAAGACAAGATGTGGTAAAGTGAGATAAGACATCACAAGGTAAGATAAGTTAATTCAATACAAGGCTAGATAAAACAATACTGGATAAGACAAATCACTGAAGTTACAACAACACAAGGTAAGATAAGACAATGCAAGAAAACACAAGCCAAGACGATTTAAGAAAAGCAAGATGAGACAAGACAAGACTGAACAAAGTAATTCAAGATTTGATAAGATAAAACAAGATACGCAGAAGAAGAACCATCTGCAAATTAAACCATCAGATAACTCCTGTTTGCTGATGACTAAGCACTAATAGCAAAATCAGAAGATGAATTACACATTACCACATGAATAGTCTAAACGAAAATTGTAGGGAACATAACATGAACATTAGCACAAGTAAAACAGAGGTAATGACTATAACTAAAGAAGAAAAAACAACAATTCGCCTAAATGAACATCCCTTGAAACAAGTAAAGAGTTTCAAGTACCTAGGAAGTATAATATCATCAAACGGCAAATCAGAAGCGGGATTGAAAATAGATGCAATAAGGCAAACCAACTCATTAGAGAAATGGCACCAATACTAAAGAACAAACATGTATTAATAACTACTAAGAAAGCACTTTACAACACAATCGTTCTACCAACTCTATTACCAATGCAAAACCTGGACAATGACAGAAAAAGAGAACAGAAAAATCACAACAGAAATGTGATTCCTGAGAATTCCTGTATCCTGAGTACAGACCAGAGGGAAGCAGAGGAAGAGGCCGACCACGTAAACGATGGACGCAGGGAATAACAGAGTCCAAGGGAATATCGATACACGAAGCCCATATGCGGGTGCTGGAAATGAAAACTTGACCGAAAGTTGCTACAAATATTGTAAACACCATGCCGCTGTCATTTGGGTGGCAGAGTGTGATTGCTCAGAACGTTAAGGGTATCATACAGGCGGCATTCCAAGGAACACGAGCCACTCGACGTCGCAGGAGGAATACTGTTTATACTTCACCTCGATACCGCAAGGTACAAGAGGAACCTAATGAGATGAGATGAGGTGAAACAAGATAAGACACGATAGGGCATGACAAGAAGAGAAACAAAAACAATATCACATTCTGTATGATTCTATGGAAACTTTATTGACAGCTCACACATGTATACCGCGATCTTTGGACTCAGTACATCAGACTTTTGTATATTTCAAATTAAGTGACAAGCAATTTTCAGGTAAAAACACAATCCACAAGTCCATCTCTGGTAATGATGACACCTCATAAGTGTCTGTTTTGAAAATCTATAATATCTTATGTACTTCCTTATAACCGTCTGTTTGCAACTTGTAATCATGTTATACATCAGTGTCACAAACAGTTGATAAATTAGACGATGTTTTTAGTTGCAGTTGCATGAAGTGTGAATGTCAAGTCACTGATTCATTTATGCGCGTGCTGGAAATGAAAACTTGACCGAAAGTTGCTACAAATATTGTAAACACCATGCCGCTGTTATTTGGGTGGCAGAGTGTGATTGCTCAGAACGTTAAGTGTTTCATACAGGCGGCATCCCAAGGAACACGAGCCACTTGACGTCGCAGCAGGAATACACGGTTCCCCTTCCCACCTACCCCTCCCCCACCCTCCTCTAGTAACATACACGTATTTAGTGTTTAAATGTTCTTCACAGCGTACAGCATCGATGCGACAGCACCATACGATCTCAGAACATGCTTATCATAGCTGCTCACGATGACCACGAACACCACGACTAGAAGCAAATGTCTCGAAAAATGATTCCTGCATACAACAATACTGACGAAACAATCTAAAGCATCGCCAGAGATTGCGGATAACGACGAAAAAAGGTACCCAAGAAAACACGATCAGACAAGCAGAAATAGAAGTGCCAACTACCAGCCCAAAACTCACATTTTCAGGAGAAACTGATGTACTTTACTAACTACCAGTGCAAAACTCACCTTTTCAAGAAACTGAAGTGCTAACTACCAGTCCAAAACACACCTTTTCAAGAAACACAAGTGCCAACTACCAATCCAAAACTCACCTTTTCAATAAACTGAAGTGGTAACTACCAGTCCAAAACTCACCTTTTCAAGAAACAGAAATGCTAACTACTAGTCCCAAACTCACCTTTTCAAGAAACCGAAGTGCCAAGTACAAGTCCAAAACCCACCTTTTCAAGAAACAGAAGTGCCAACTAACAGTCCAAAACCCATCTTTTCAAGAAAGAGAAGAAATGTCATCCTAACAAAGCATTACATATCCTTCACATGACGTCACAATCAACCTTAACATTTTGGGCTGTGTGATTTTCTAGATAATTTCACGTTTAATAATTTGCCATTGACTTCTGAACGACCGACACTGATACTATTGTTAAAATTTAAGGCTAGGTGGTCTGATTTCGAACCCGATATGCCGGACTGCGATACGCGTCCGCTACCCCTTAGTCACAGACAGGTGCATCAATGTATAGAAGCAGCATCAATGTAAAATAAAACCTCATGTTGAACGTTAAAGGAAGCAATCATAAACTGAACAAAACGAATATTATAATAAAGACCGCATACCAAGCTCAAAGTACAAGGTGTTTGTAAAGCCTCACCACACTTTGTATGTAGAACAAAATTGAACAATGAAGTACAAGATGTCATAAACAAATGTACTCCACAGTCCATCGTCACGCAAAATGCATCGAATGGCTGTCGTCTGCTGGAGTAATTCATTGCACTCCAAACAGAAAGGTGTTATCAACGAAAGGAAGAATGTTTTCAAATTTGTTCTACATACAAAGTGTAGTGAGACTTTATAAACACCATGTATAGCCGTTTTTCAATATTTTGAAGAGAGCAACACCCTAGACCACGGGTCTCAGATGTGATAGTGCCATCACATTTTGAGAGCCGCGAGGAATAGATGGCCAATCTTTGCCTCACTTTGGCAATCGACGAGCCCAGACGTCTGACCAGGGTCATGACATTACCACTATCTATTTCGTTAGCGCTGACAATATATAGTTTCACTAGCAACTACAATCATAATTAACTTTCAGGGGAGAGGGGTGGGTGGGACAACAACCTCATGTCCCGTAATAGAAACTTTTAAGTAAGACCGTCACATTTTTGAAGGCCTCAGTACATAAAGGAATAGTTGGCCAGGCTATTTTTATATATCTAGATTGAAAGTCTGTTTAGGAAACTCAGCCGTAAATTCTACATCAAATTATTCTATTTACTTGTACCGCCATTTAAAGCAATTCTTAATCTGTCGTAAATTGTTAATTTATTACATAATCGCAACCGAAACATCAAATACAGCTTTGCATTAACAAGGATTATTCTATATAACATATCAACAAATTATATCTTCTATCTAAACCGAGTTTACAGGAAAACAAATAATTTGATTAAGACAAGATAGTCTGGTTCGTGGCTAATTAATAGATTAAGAGCTATGGGATAATAAATCGTCTTATAAATCAAACTATAGTTAAAATATAAATACAGTAGTTTTCCCTTTACAACCACCTTTAATTGTATATGTAATACAACATGTCTGCTACCACATTAACAACTTTAAAGCCATAACTGTGACACACCCCTACTTCTCATTTTCCGCCATAGATTTTTTGGTTGAAACCTACGTTTTGTTTGGCACAGAATCTGTTAATCTTCTACATGCCTTATGCTGCAGAGTCGGTAAGCCGGTGGCCTACTTGGAGGAGCTACGAGAGTCGGCAAGGATTGAGAAACTCAGACACGAGGAATTCAAAAGGTGCTGGATTGAAAGAGAAAAGAAGAAACCAAAAAAAAAAAACTCAGGAGACCGGTAGAATACCCAACTATACACTTGGAACAGGATACCGACAACTCGTACTACATAGAAGACGGAGAGAGAAAATCATGGCTGAGCGCGGAGGAAAAACTCGAATGGCAGAAGCTAAAACTCGAAGATGAAAAAAAGTACAATAAGGAAAATAGAAACGTCGAAAAGCTCCTACAGAAAATACACAAAAAAGGAGACTAAAAGACCTAATAAAAAGTCCTTATAAGGACTACAGCCAGTCAAGCCAGACGAGCCAGGAGCCTACACCAACAAAGAAAACCACAAGAACAGACGAGCACAAAGGATAGCCGCCGACTGAGTCCCCCAGCTGGCGTCACAAACACAAACCAACATAATCAGTCCGAGATAGAACTCACAAGACAAGAATTAGGGTGAACAAACCCACAAAAACCACGGACCTCAACAATAACCGACGCTGAGGAAGCAGGTTGAACGAGGCTGAATTTTGAATTTTTGTTTTGAAAATTGGAATTAGAATTGGAATTGATCCCACAGTCTGTCTGATAACAGCATTTCTTACTCGGTCTCGGATTGTTAGGTTAGCAACTCTCCTCAGGCATCTCATCTCGCAGGTGCTGATTTTGCGAGAGTGTGATTTGGATAAAGTCCAAGTTTGAGATTGGTAGCATAGGGTTGGTGTGAATATGCTGTTTATTATCTGTCATTTTGCGGACATGGGTATATTTGGATGTTTCAGTAAAGGTAATAGTTGATATGTAAGTGCACTAGCTTTCTGACATCTGATTTCGATTTCTCTGTCTAATATGCCATCTTCTGTGATCATACTTCCATGCTATTTGAATTCTTTAACTTGTTTCAGAGTTGTACTATTTATCTGTATACTTATGGCTTGGTAAAATGGTATAAATGGAACAAGTTCAGTTTTGTGATATTGGGTCTGAGTCAGTGCCTTTTGGTCATTATAAAAATCCCGTATTCAGTGAATATAGACCCAGGACCTTCCGGCCGGTAGGTGAATGCACGATCCTTCACTCTTCAACAGCTCCATAAACATGACACTAATTGCCCCAAACTAGCAGAGACTGAGACTTGCAGTTACTGTAGCCGAGAGTCAGCATTAGTCACAGGTTGTACATCTGATCCAGCCAGAGGTGAGCTAACCAAAATATACTCTATTGACAACGCTGCTGCTGCTGCACCCATGGTGATCTCAGATACACGAGATTAGGGTTCTTCTCAGGTCGTTTCACCGAAGGCAGGTTACAACTGACAGATTATGTCGTTAATCCATCACTCACTGAGGAAGGTCTCTGGGTACATACGTCATATAAGAAGAAAAGGCACCCAATGTCGGGTACAGCCTTTAGGATCTGAACTGCTCAGCTTCAGATATTAAAGGAAAACGACAGACGGAGATGGAGTGACCAGTGTACTTACATGCCTCCTTTTATTCCTAGACAATTTCTATAAACATCTAAAATTTAACCATTTTATCATTGCTAGCCTATACAGTACAGTATATAAGACACATGCAATCCACGTCACTTATTACACACGTAGGGGAGGGGTGGAAAAAAGGGGGTGGGGTGGGGTATGTGGAACAATGATTAGTTCGCTTGCCAACTAAAATATATATGAAGTGAAAGATCACACACTAAACGTGCTTACGATTTTCCCACTGAGGCACAGTTAAAATATATGTGGAATGAAAGATCAGACACTAAACGTGCTCACGATTATCCTACTCAGACACATTAAATTATATGTGAAATGAAAGTACAGATTCTAAACGTGCTTACGATTCCCCCCTCCGAGGCATGTTAAAATATATGTGAAATTAATGAACATGCAGTGAACACCAACACGGAAAATTAACCACTGATGTTATTTTCTTGTTTTCAATATTCATACGCTCGACTTTGAACTCCAGCGAAATCCACACACGTACTGCTAGTACTAGTATTTACATCTAGTGAGTGCACTGGGCTGAATTTGTGTGAGGGTTAGAATAACTATTAGCAGTGTCCCTCGCCATGGGGTCAACCCACCCCGGCTTCTAAGGCACTGGTATTTTACGTCCCCAAGTCAAGGACGAGAGGCCAATATTTAAGCCCACTTGACCGGCTCATTTAATGAAATCGTAACGCCGCAGTCAGAAAAGAAAACTTAAGAGTCTTAAAAAACTTACAGACAAGCCCACATCCATGTGTTATTTTCAGTTCTGGATAGTGACAAATTTTATTGGAAATAAGTAGAATAATTAGCTTGTTATGAGTGATGAGTGAAAAGGTCAATATTGCAAGATGGTAAATAGAGTCTGTGTAACTGGTAAGGCTAGAATGCCATTATCTTATTGGGATGGATAAACGTAGCGGATTTGTTGTTGAGTTCTTCTTAGTTTCTTATGGGTAGCACATTTATGGAAACCTGATTACCTGTTGTAACTCTTTCTGGATTTGAGTTAAAGTTGCATATCCTTTACAGGACGCCGCAGTCAACCCCAGCATTTTTTGGCTGTTTGTGATCACTTGGCAAGTTTACGTTCAGTAGTTTACCATTGCTTTCTGAACGGCCAACACTCATACCATTTTATATAAACCAACTCAAAGCGGTCTGTTTCCAAATCGCTCGCAGCTGTGTTTCGAACGCGGTATGTAAGACTACGAATTGCTTCCGTGACACCTTCGCCACGGAACAGCCGAGTAGTTTGAGATAAACGGTTCGTGTCTTTTTATTCAAGTAGATGATGGCTCACTCCTCAGTGGGTTGGGAGTCTGGTAAAACAGTAATAAAAGACAGGGAGGGGTATCCTGCTCTAGTTCTGTGATGTAATAGTTAAGTGAGTTATCCTTTACAGGAAGTCGCAGTCAACATCAACATTTTTTGCTGTTTGTGATTTCTTGGCAAATTTGCGTTCAGTAGTCTGCCATTGCCGCTCTCCCTGGCCTAGGCGTTAAACAACTTTCTCCGTAATCCCGAATATCCACGCAGGGTAACGCAGCGCGCGAGAATTGGAAGCGATTCTCGCCGCGTTGGTTACTTACGGGTTACTATATACTCTATATGCCAACTCAGAGGCAGACATGCTACACAATGTTTCACCTTTCTCATATTCCTGTGCCAACTCTGGGCTCAATATCAACTTGGAGAAGACTGTAGTTATGTACCAGCCAGTTCCAGGGAATAATCACACCATGCCGAATATCAAGGTGAACTGTTATAGACTAAGTGTTGTGGACAAATTCACCTATCTTGGCAGACAGTGTCACAAGCTGCCACAATTGATGACGAAGTGAATGCAGGAATCTCCAAGGCCAGCGTGGCCTTTGGCAGACTGTACAAGAATGTATGGGACAGAAATGGAATAAGCCTGCAAACAAAGCTAAAAGTCTATAAAGCAGTTGTATTATCCACACTGCTATATGTTTGTGAAACATGGACTGTTTATCAGCGACATGCTAAGAAATTAAACTACTTCCACACAGTCTGCCTTAGGAAACTATTGAAGATTAAAAGGCAAGACAAGATCCCAGACACTGAAGTTCTAAAAAGAGCGTCCATGCCCAGTATTCACACTCTACTAATGAAGAATCAGATTCGCCGGGCTGGTCACTTAACTCGTATGTCCAGATTACAGGCTCCCTAAACGAATTTTTTATGGCGAGCTGCGTTGTGGTAAACTCCCCCAAGGCGGCCAGAGGAAACGCTTTAAAGACACTGAAAATCTCACTGAAAGCTTTTGGAATTCATCTTGACACCTGGGAGACTGCTGCTAAAGACCGTTATTCGTGGTGTACATCATCACATAAGGGTGCAGTCTCTTGTGAACTTCAAGAGCTGTGAAGAAAAGGCTGGACAGAAAAACCACTGCAGGAGATCCTCCTGGAACGTCAAACATTCTTTGCCCACATTGTCAAAGAACATTTCGAGCCAAAATAGGCCTTATCAGCCATCTTAGAACTCACGGCTCCATACTTTCAACCCCACTGGATGAAATGAATGGTCATCATCATTCTTGATGGACAAACAACAACTTATGGGATAATGAGCCGGCCGCGCAGAAAGCATTGGCAAACTACAGATCGTAATCTTGCCAAGAAATCAACGACAGCAGTAAAATGCTGGTGTTCACAGCGATGTCCTGTAAAGGATATGCGAAAAAAAGTCTGCACTTGCTTTCTGAACGACCGGCACCCACACCATTTCGTAAAAAACCAACGCAAGCCGGTCTGCTGCCAAATCGCCCGCTCCTGTGTTTCGAACACGGTATGTGGGATTATGAACTGCGTCAGTAACACCTTCGCCACGGAGCCAGCCATATAATAGTACAATCACATTTTGTAGGCTTAAGAGCAGGGAGGAGGGGATCGGTGGCCAATTTCTCCCTCACTTTGACAAGCGACAAGCCCAGATCTCAAACCCACGACCGACCTCACATTACCCGCGATATTCGCTATCAGCTGAGGTATTGTTAGATGCTTAAATATAAACAAATGTGCAGTACACATTTCCAACAATGCCAGATTTATACACCACTTGTACAACAATATGTAAATTCTTGCTATATTTGCCGAACAATACACTTATTAATACTACACATTCCAATATTACACATATTGCATTGTGTATAAGATTTACGCTACACATGTCCAACAATACACATATTTAGACAACCCATATCCAACAATTTAGACTACCCATATCCAACAATACACATATTTAAGACTACATATGTCCAACAATACATATATTATATATTAACACTACACACGTATATCAATGCGCAGTTTACACTACACACATCTAACCTAGACACATATAACAATAGAACACACAAGATTTACGCTATGCATTTCCAACAAATCACAGATTAATCTGCAGTGCCCAACAATACACGCACATGACCTAAACAACACACAGCTACACACGGCCACAACAAACACACTTACATGTCGCATTTCTAACAACTAGCCCGGCACGTTTGATAAATACGATTACCCTTGTCTGTTGTTTGGGTGATCAAGGACAAAAAAATATAATAAAACCCAGAGCTTCCATTAATGACCCAATCGGATGATTGCATGTTCTAATGAACTTAATGATATTTTTCGCAATTTGAGTAGCAATTCAATAGATTGCTTCCGGGGATTTTTCTTTTACTGCTGTACTTGGCTCACAGCATGGGAATTATTTTTAGTGCCGAATCCGAAACCTGTCGGTGTGGGGATACAGGTTAATTGTGGTGGAGAGTGGTAGGATAGGGTAGGTGGTCTTGTTGCCCAGGCAGACTGAGCACACTTGTGACTTAAATAATGTCTCTGTCACACAATGAAACATACAGGGGGTCGGCGCGGCTGAGAGGATTTTAGACGCAACATTTCACCGGGGAATAAAAGGCGGATGGTGTGATATTGATCACATTACTCCTCTAGTGTCTATGTGTCTATACAATAAGACACCATATACCCATACGCAGTTTTCTTTTCTGAACGCGGTTTAGAGGGTTCGTTCCACTCGCCGGTCGGTTGGACTTAAATGTTGACTTTTTGTCTTTGACTTAGGTACGTACGAGCTTTGACTCGGGGACCAGTGGCGAGCAGAGGTTCTTTGATACCCGGGGCCAACCCCTTGATTGGATGCCCCCTAAATTGTTCTTTCCTTAATTCACTTCCCCTCCCCTCCCACTGAACTGTACTGCCCCCTCTCCCTAATTGTATGCCTCCCTCTCCCCCCCCCCCCACCGGCTGGATGCCCGGGGCCGTCACACCTCCTGCACCCCCCCCCCCCCCCCCCTTTGCACGCCACTGTCGGGGACATACGAGTACATTACAAGTAGCGCGGAAGTCGGAGAGGGATTAGCTAAAACCAGAAGAGATTAAACCAGGAAATTGTACCAGAGAGGTCTAAACAAGGAACATTAAACAACCCATGAAGATAATAGAGAGCCGCTTTAGCTCGGTATCTAGCAAACTTGCCTATTGGCCCAATGGTGGTGTGTTCGAATCCTCGAGAGGCGGGTGTTAGTAAAACTGATCTCGGCTATCAGCTCACTCCTGGCTGAAACAGTTATCAGAATTTGTCATGGGAAGGAAAGGCCGATGGCATGATACTGACAACACCACCTGCCTAATGCCGATATTAACATGCTAACTTGAATCCTGGGAAAAATACAGTAAAATAGTAAAGTACCTATTTACTGGCCTTGTTGTCTATTGGGCTCAGGGTAATTTAAGCGCCTCTCAACAATCAGCGTCAACAGAAAGCAAACAACACCGTATGCTGTGGTTATTCTGTTGGATATAACGAGATACGAAGAAGCATGAACGACCACACCAGGCGACAAAACACGAAACAACAAGAAAATAGTCAGAATCTATTGTAACCACTGGACAGATACATATAGTAAAGAGATATCAAGGAAGACAGGGACGATTATTGGCAGCATGTCATTGTGGTGAGGGAGAATGTCACCTTATGAAATGTTGCATTTTGATGGCGAGATGGATATATAGAGAAATGCGACCGAAAAGCTTGTTGGCAAGACACGTGTTGTCCATTATTCGCCTCCCTACATCATGATTGGCTCAACTCAACCCTTAAGAACTCTTTTCTTCACTGGATTGACAAAGCTAGTGAGCTACGTTTACATAAAGTATATTGATGTTTAACCCTTTTGGTCAAATATAGTCAACGCAGATATGTAATTGGGAGTTATATTAATTAAACCGAAATGACAGGCTTATTAATTTCACATGGGCACTCATTCAGTAGTATGTCCGTTGCAGAACCTCGCTTCCATAACAACCTTCCCAAAAAACTTCTCGATCATAACAGGATGTCACACGTCCGATACACCCTTCAGGAGATCATCCGCAATATCCTGCACCCATTCACATGGCCAGAAGATAAAAAAACTAAATAGTTGTCAGATTTCTGTAGAATGCTGTAACAGAAGCGGAAGTAGCACAGCCAAT